>CAUYUJ010019153.1:78398-153398 GCA_963575745.1 Prorocentrum cordatum
ACAGGTCTTGTCACTTTCGGGTGCGGCGCAGTCGAAAGCCTCAGCCTTGGAACTTGTAGTCCTTGTCCCTGGTAGTTAGGGGTCACCAGGATGCCCGCACGTCCCGTCTCACGATGTGAGGAGTGACAAGGGGGACCTTCCCAGCACTCAGACTTCCACCGGAAAACCGAGAACAAAATGCCAGTGAAATTCGGCACAGCGCCGTGGTAGCATGCCCCCCTCTCACGCTATCTCACCTCCTGCTCCGTCTGGCAAGCCGCAAGCACCACGATGGTTTGCACCACATCCTTCTGTCTGGCACCTTGGGATGGCGAGGGGGACACGAGAAACGTGACCGTTTAGGTTGACACGGTCATCTTCGCAAGCTGCGCCAACGAAGCGTCCGACTGAAGTTTCGCCGCATAACCGAAACGAAGCATATGGAGTGCTTGCAACGCGTCCACATGACTAGCATTCACGCGTCATGCGAAGGAGGCAACGTTTTTCCACCACCGTCGAAGTCCTGCACAGGTCGCCATAGAACATGCGGTGGGAGGAACGGGAGGAGGAGGAGGAGGAGGAGGAGGAGGAGGAGGAGGAGGAGGAGGAGGAAGGGAGGTGGAGGAGGAGGAGAGGAGGACGGAGGGACAAGGCAGGAGGAGGAGGGGAGGAGGAGGAGGAGGAGGAGGAGGGGAGGAGGAGGAGGAGGGGGGAGGGGAAGGAGGACGAGGAGGAGGAGGAGGAGGAGGAGGAGGAGGAAGGAGGAGGAGGAGGAGGAGGGGGAGGAGGAGGAGGCGGAGGAGGAGGAGTAGGAGAAGGCGGAGGGAGAAGGGGGGAGGGAAGAGGGAGGAGGGAGGAGGAGGGAATAGGGAGGATGGAGGAGAGAGGTGGCAGGCTTATGCCAGGACGGCCTCGGCGTTGGCTGCTGCCACCGCGTGGATCGTTCGGCCCTGAGCGACCGCTGCCTCCCGACAGCGCCGCTCGCTCGATGTCGGCCGTTTCCGGGCCCACCTGCGGCGCTCAACCTTGAACGCCGGCGCTGGGGCCGCCGCCGCGCCGACACGACACGAGCCTACCGCAGGTGGTGTGCAGTACACCCAAAAGCGCACCTCGCGCCCCGCGATGCGCGACTCGCGTTTACCTTTGCACCTTCGCGACGCCCCCTTGGAGAAGCGAGGAGCAGGAGGAGGAGGGAGGACGAGGAGGAGGAGGAGGGGGAGGAGGAGGAGGAGGAGGAGGAGGAGGAGGAGGAGGAGGAGGAGGAGGAGGAGGAGGAGGACCAGTGTAAACCCAAGAGCCATCAATGATGTTGGAAGAAGCCTTCCCTCCAAACTCCCTCTTAATAGGCCTCTACAACGGTTCATTTCCACTGAGGGAACTGCCTCGTTGGAAGACAACCGCTTGAAGACCCTGAAGCATGCCAAAACATTGTTCTTGGGATTCCAACGCCACGGGTCAACCTGACTGTTGCGTCTTGAGAACGCCATTCCTGGGACTTCAACGCCGCGAATGAACGTAACTGTTGCACCCTCAGAATCCTGAATCCTTCCAAAACACCATTTCGGGTACGCTGATCATGGGAATCCGTGAAGCTCTTGCAAACTTAAATCATCCCGGCAAAACAACCTAACAGCGATGTGTAGTAGCATATCTGGAAGCATTCCCCTTAAGATTCAGGTGAGAATCCAATTGTAGAATTCTGCTGTTCTAGCAGTCGCAGTCGCATTCGCAATGACAGTCGCAGTGGCAACGGCCTTAGGATCCAATGGAATCCTAAGGATTCCTAGGGATTCCTAAGGCATCCTTAGGTATCCTTAGGAATCCATCGGAATCCTCAGGAAACCTTAGGGATCCTTAGGAATCCTGATTCCTAGGGATTCCTAGGGATTCCTGAGGATTCCAGAGGAATCCTAAGGGTTCCTAAGGATTCCTGAGGATGCTTAACTATGCCTACGGATTCCTCAGGATGCCTACGGAATCCTGAGGATTCTTCCTGGGGATTCCTAAGGATTCCTATGGATTCCTACGGATGCCTCAGCCTGCCTCAGTTTCAGCCTCAGCCTCAGCCTGCCTCGGCTTGCCTCAGCCTCAGCCTCAGCCTGCCTCGGCCTCAGCCTCAGCCTACCTCAGCCTCAGCCTACCTCAGCCTCAGCCTCAGCCTGCCTCGGCCTCAGCCCGCGTCAGCCTCAGCCTCAGCCTGCCTCAGCCTCAGCCTCAGCCTCAGCCTCAGCCTCAGCCTGCCTCGGCTTGCCTCAGCCTCAGCCTCAGCCTGCCTCGGCGTCAGCCTGCCTCGGCCTCAGCCTGCCTCAGCCTCCCCTCCTCCCCCCCCCCCCCCCCCTCCCTCACCCACTCCCCCTTTCCCCCCCAATTCAGCCTCACCTTGGTCTAGCTTCGGCCTGCCCCTCGGCTTCATCCTCAGCCTTCAGCATCAGGTCTCAGCCTTGTCTCGGCCTGGAGCCTGCTTCGTCCTCAGCCTCAGCTGCCTCAGCCTCAGCCTGCCTCACCTCAGACCTCAGCCTGTCTCAGCCTCATGCCTGCCTCAGCATCAGCCTCAGCCTCAGCCTCAGCCTCAGCCTGCCTCGGCTTGCCTCGGCCTCAGCACTCTTGCCCTGCCTCGGCCTCAAAAATAAATAAAGGGGGCCCTCAGCCTCAGCCTGCCTCAGCCTCAGCCTCAGCCTGCCTCGGCCTCAGCCTGCATCAGCCTCAACCTCAGCCTGCCTCAGCCGCAGCTTGCCTCAGCCTCAGCCTCAGCCACAGCCTGCCTCAGCCGCAGCTTGCCTCAGCCTCAGCCTCAGCCACAGCCTCAGCCTCAGCCTCAGCCTGCCTCACCTTCAGCCTCAGCCTCAGCCTGCCTCGGCTTGCCTCAGCCTCAGCCTCAGCCTGCCTCGGCCTCAGCCTCAGCCTCAGCCTGCCTCAGCCCAGCCTGCCTCAGCCTCAGTCTCAGCCTGCCTCAGCCTCAGCCTGCCTCAGCCTCAGCCTCAGCCTGCCTCGGCCTCAGCCTGCGTCAGCCTCAGCCTCAGCCTGCCTCAGCCTCAGCATGCCTCAGCCTCAGCCTCAGCCTTAGCCTGCCGCAGCCTCAGCCTCAGCCTACCTCGGCCTCAGCCTGCCTCGGCCTCAGCCTGCCTCAGCTCGGGCATTCAAAATATGGCACAGGACTGGTGTTCTGGGAACACGAAGATCACGGAGTGGCCCACAGTTGGCTCCGGGCAATCCAAATATGGTACAGGAATGGTGTTCTGGGAACACGAAGAACACGAAGTGGCCTACGGTTGGCTCCGGGCATTCAAAATGTGGCCTGGGAATGGTGTTCTGGGAACACGAAGAACACGAAGTGGCCTACAGTTGGCCCCGGGTATTCAACATGTGGCCTGGGAGTGGTGTTCTGGGAACACGAAGAACACGAAGAGGCCTACAGATGGCTCCGGGCATTCAAAATGTAGCCTGGGAATGGTGTTCTGGGAACACGAAGAGTAGGAATCCATAGGGAACTATAGGAATCTACAGGAGTCCTGGGGAGTCCACGGGTTCCCCGGCTTCTCCCGGCACCTTTCCAAACGTCTCTGGGGAGTCAAGATGCTCTCTTTTGGGCCCACTAGAAACCTATCAGTCTTCGCTGTTAGGTAAAAGCGAATGTCCGCGGCGCTAGATAAAGATAATCATATGTTGAAAACCACCCGCCCTCAATCCGTGAAAATCTTGCAATTTGTTAGAGTGAATGTGCGCGGCGCTAAAGCGATAGACGCATTTTGAAAGCCACCCGCCCTCAATCCGTGAAACTGTTGCTACTTTTAAAACGTCAAAGTCTAATGGTGAGGAAGTCTGAAGCGACACGCCCGGCCCGCCCTAACAACTTTCCTCGGGATGCGACATGGTGAAATTATTTGTAAGGAAAAGGGATGGAGGAGGAGAAGAAGAAGGAGGAGGGCCCAGTCCTAGCTTACCCCAACCGAACACATAGGAACGGGAAGAGGGCTGAATTGTGGAAGAAGCCCGATGGTCAAAGAAAATGTCAACCAAGCGCTGACCTCAGAACCGCGAGCCCGCGATGGACGACGACTGGGCGATTCTGGGCCACCTGCCTTCGCGCGCATCGCGCCCCGCGGTGCGCGCGCGTCTTCGCACCCTCGCCGAGCCACCTTAGGGAAGAGCGCCCCTCCGAACCAGGCCGCGATGCGCCATGCCCGAAGCACCTTTGCGCCCCTGGCCGACTCTCCGAGCCCTGCTCTTAGCCGCATGACTGTGGCTGCGAGCAGGCATTGGGCGTCACCGGGAACGCGGAGGCCCCGGGAGGTTTGCATCTGCAGACGCTGGCTGTGTGCTCCACGCGCGTGCACGCCGTGTGCGGCTGGCCTGCCACGAGTCGCTGCTCCGACTTCGCCCAGCTCCCTCCCCAGCCGTGGGTGTGGCTCGGCTACACGCAAGAGCGAGCCTGGGCAACAAGAGTGACCTTTGGTGCGCGGCTTCTTGAGGGCCGCGGGGGGACCAACCACAAGCTCGCAGACGCTGCCATCGCACCGCAGTCGGCGATCGGGGGACCCGTGGGCCCGCACCAAAGGTCATTCCGACGAAGGGTCACTCTTAAGTGTACAGTTGGGGTGTTGACCGAAGGAACCCTAAATAAGGAACGACGCCCCTGTTCTCCATAAGTCAAACTTCGATTTGCCATCGACAACCTAAGGACAACCAAAGGCAAGCTGCACAACAATTAAGGAACACTGAGCCCCTCCCCGAAGATTGTAGCCAGAGTGCAGTATCCCCAAAGAAGGTTTTTAGACCCACTGCGGTTTCCAAGGTCGATTGCGTGCCCGTCTAGTGCGGGCTGGCATGGCATGTTAAAACATGCTTCCTCCTCCTCCTCCTCCTCCTCCTCCTCCTCCTCCTCCTCCACCTCCTCTTCATCCCGAACGGCATCTCGGAACCCAGAGTTGCGAGGATGTCTCCAGCGTAACGGGCTGGACCACCTCGCGCGCGTCATTTCGGACCCCAGAGTTGCGACGGTGTCTTGGGCGAAACGTGCTGCGAGGAAGTCTCAGGCGAAACGGGCCGGACCACCTCGAGCGCGGCGTCTCAGAGCTCCTAGTTGCGGGGGCCTCCTGGGGCCTCCTGGGACCTCCTGGTGACCTCCTGGGGCTTCCTCCTGGGCCTCCTCTGGCCTCCTGGACCCCACCTGGGGCTTCCTGTTGCCTCTTGGGGCTCCCAGGGGGGATATCTAACATGTGGCCGTCGGGGCCCCCCCAAATGGGGGGGGGCACAAGAGCAGGAAAAATCAACGAATCGGCACCGGATGTGTATTAACTTGACACCTTCTGATAGGGGGCCTCCTGGGGCCTCCTGGGAGCCTCCTGGGAATCTCCTGCGGACCCCTGGGGTCTGTCCTGGGCGTCTTGCGGCTTCCTGAAGCTCTCTGGGGCCTCCTGGGGCTCCCAGGGTCCCAGGAGGGATATGTAACATGTGGTCTTATGGGCCCCCAGGCTGGACCACCTATTGCGCAGCACCTGAAAGCTCAGAATTGCAAGAATGTCTTGTGCGAAACGGGCCGGACCACCTTGCGCACGGCATCTCAGAGCTCAGAGTTGCGAGGATGTCTCAGGCGAGATGGGCCGGACCACCTCGCGCAGGGCATCTCGGAGCCCAGAGTTGCGAGGATGTCTCCAGCGTAACGAGCCGGACCACCTCGCGCACGACATCTCAGAGCTCAGAGTTGCGAGGATGTCTCAGGCGAGATGGGCCGGACCACCTCGCGCAGGGCATCTCGGAGCCCAGAGTTGCGAGGATGTCTCCAGCGTAACGGGCCGGACCACCTCGAGCGCGGCGTCTCAGAGCTCCGAGTTGCGGGACCTCCTGGGGCCTCCTGGGACCTCCTGGTGACCTCCTGGGGCTTCCTCCTGGGCCTCCTGTGGCTTCCTGAAGCCTCTTGGGGCTCCCAGGGGGGGATATCTAACATGTGGCCGTCGGGGCCCCCCAAAATGAGAGCAGGAAAAATCAACGAATCGTCACCAGATGTTTATTAATTTGACACGTTCTGATGGGGGGCCTCCTGGGGCCTCCTGGGAGCCTCCTGGGAATCTCCTGCGGACCCCTGGGGCTTGTCCTGGGCGTCCTGCGGCCTCCTGAAGCTCTCTGGGGCCTCCTGGGGCTCCCAGGGTCCCAGGGGGGATATGTAACATGTGGTCTTCTGGGCCCCCAGGCTGGACCACCTCTTGCGCAGCATCTGAGAGCTCAGAGTTGCGAGAATGTCTTGTGCGAAACGGGCCGGACCACCTCGCGCACGGCATCTCAGAGCTCAGAGTTGCGAAGATGTCTCAGGCGAGATGGGCCGGACCACCTCGCGCAGGGCATCTCGGAGCCCAGAGTTGCGAGGATGTCTCAGGCGAAACGGGCTGGACCACCTCGCGCGCGGCATCTCGGACCCCAGAGTTGCGACGATGTCTCGGGCGAAACGTGCTGCGAGGAAGTCTCAGGCGAAACGGGCCGGACCACCTCGAGCGCGGCGTCTCAGAGCTCCGAGTTGCGGGGGCCTCCTGGGGCCTCCTGTGACCTCCTGGGGCTTCCTCCTGGGCCTCCTGTGGCCTCCTGGACCCCACCTGGGGCTTCCTGAAGCCTCTTGGGGCTCCCAGGGGGATATCTAACATGTGGCCGTCGGGGCCCCCCAAAATGGGGGGGGGGGGGGCACAAGAGCAGGAAAAATCAACGAATCGACACCGGATGTGTATTAACTTGACACGTTCTGATAGGGGGCCTCCTGGGGCCTCCTGGGAGCCTCCTGGGAATCTCCTGCGGACCCCTGGGGCCTGTCCTGGGCGTCCTGCGGCTTCCTGAAGCTCTTGGGGCCTCCTGGGGCTCCCAGGGTCCCAGGGGGGATATGTAACATGTGGTCTTCTGGGCCCCCAGGCTGGACCACCTCTTGCGCGGCATCTGAGAGCTCAGAATTGCGAGAATGTCTTGTGCGAAACAAGCCGGACCACTTGCGCACGGCATCTCAGAGCTCAGAGTTGCGAGGATGTCTCAGGCGAGACGGGCCGGACCACCTCGCGCAGGGCATCTCAGAGCTCCGAAGTTCGTGGATGTCTCAGGCGGGCTCCCAGGGTCCCAGGGAGGATATGTAACATGTTGTCTTCTGAGCGCCCAGGCAGGAGCACCTCTTGCGCGGCATCTGGGAGCTCAGAATTGCGAGAATGTCTTGTGCGAAACAAGCCAGACCACCTTGCGCGCGACATCTCAGAGCTCAGAGTTGCGAAGATGTCTCAGGCGAGACGGGCCGGACCACCTCGCGCAAGGCATCTCAGAGCTCAGAAATTCGAGGATGTCTCAGGCGAAACGGGCCGGACCACCTCTCGCGCGGCATCTCAGAGTTTCGAGGATGCCTCAGGCGAAACGGACCGGACCACCTCGCGCAAGGCATCTCAGAGCTCATAGTTTCGAGGATGTCTCAGGCGAAACGGCCCGGACCACCTCTCGCACGGCACCTCGGGGCTCAGAGTTTCGAGGATGTCTCAAGCGAAACGGCCCGGACCACCTCTCGCGCGGCGTCCCGGAGCGCAACTTTTCGAGGATGTCTCAGGCGAAACGGCCAATCCCGGCCAACTCAGAAACGAGAGTTGTGAGGATGTCTCAAGCGAAACGGCCCGGACCATCAAACTTTTGTGAGGATGTCTCTGCTACGGCCTCCCTCGGCCGGAGTTAGGTTTTATCACAACAACAGCCCGTTCAGCAAGCTGTTTGGGGAATTATAGCCGGAGTGCAATATCCCCAAACAAGGTTTTAAGACCCACTGCGGTTTCCAAGGTCGATTGCGTGCCCGTCCAGTGCGGGCTGGCATGGCATGTTAAAACATGCCTCCTCCTCCTCCTCCTCCTCCTCCTCCTCCTCCTCCTCTTCATCCCGAACGGCATCCCGGAGCCCAAAATTGCGAGGATGTCTCCAGCGTCACGGGCTGGACCACCTCGCGCGCGGCATTTCGGACCCCAGAGTTGCGACGATGTCTCGGGCGAAACGTGCTGCGAGGAAGTCTCAGGCGAAACGGGCCGGTCCACCTCGAGCGCGGCGTCTCAGAGCTCCGAGTTGCGGGGGCCTCCTGGGGCCTCCTGGGACCTCCTGGTGACCTCCTGGGGCTTCCTCCTGGGCCTCCTGTGGCCTCCTGGACCCCACCTGGAGCTTCCTGAAGCTTCTTGGGGCTCCCAGGGGGGGATATCTAACATGTGGCCGTCGGGGCCCCCCAAAATGAGGGGGGGGGCACAAGAACAGAAAAAATATATAGCTGGAGTGCAGTATCCCCAAACAGGGTTTTAAGACCCACTGCGGTTTCCAAGGTCGATTGCGTGCCCGTCCAGTGCGGGCCGGCATGGCATGTTAAAACATGCCTCCTCCTCCTCCTCCTCCTCCTCCTCCTCCTCCTCCTCCTCCTCCTCCCAGAATTGCAAGGATGTCTCCAACGTAACGGGCTGGACCACCTCGCGCGCGGCATTTCGGACCCCAGAGTTGCGACGATGTCTCGGGCGAAACGTGCTGCGAGGAAGTCTCAGGCGAAACGGGCCGGACCACCTCGAGCGCGGCGTCTCAGAGCTCCGAGTTGCGGGGGCCTCCTGGGGCCTCGTGGGACCTCCTGGTGACCTCCTGGGGCTTCCTCCTGGGCCTCCTGTGGCCTCCTGGACCCCACCTGGGGCTTCCTGAAGCCTCTTGGGGCTCCCAGGGGGGGATATCTAACATGTGGCCGTCGGGCCCCCCCCAAATGGGGGGGGCACAAGAGCAGGAAAAATCAACGAATCGACACCAGATGTGTATTAACTTGACACGTTCTGATAAGGGGCCTCCTGGGGCCTCCTGGGATCCTCCTGGGAATCTCCTGCGGACCCCTGGGGCCTGTCCTGGGCGTCCTGCGGCCTCCTGAAGCTCTCTGGGGCCTCCTGGGGCTCCCAGGGTCCCAGGGAGGATATGTAACATGTGGTCGTCTGGGCCCCCAGGCTGGACCACCTCTTGCGCGGCATCTGAGAACTCAGAATTGCGAGAATGTCTTGTGCGAAACGGGCCGGACCACCTTGCGCACGGCATCTCAGAGCTCAGAGTTGCGAGGATGTCTCAGGCGAGATGGGCCGGACCACCTCGCGCAGGGCATCTCAGAACCCAGAGTTGCGAGGATGTCTCCAGCGTAACGGGCTGGACCACCTCGCGCGGGGCATCTCGGACCCCAGAGTTGCGACGATGTCTCGGGCGAAACGTGCTGCGAGGAAGTCTCAGGCGAAACGGGCCGGACCACCTCGAGCGCGGCGTCTCAGAGCTCCGAGCTGCGTGGGCCTCCTGGTGCCTCCTGGGGCCTCCTGGTGACCTCCTGAGCTTCCTCCTGGGCCTCCTGTGGCCTCCTGGACGCCGCCTGGGGCTTCCTGAAGCCTCTTGGGGCTCCCAGGGGGGATATCTAACATGTGGCCGTCGGGCCCCCCCAAAATGGGGGGCACAAAAGGAGGAAAAATCAACGAATCGACACCAGATGTGTATTAACTTGACACGTTCTGATAAGGGGCCTCCTGGGGCCTCCCTGGAGCCTCCTGGGAATCTCCTGGGAACCCCTGGGGCCTGTCCTGGGCGTCCTGCGGCTTCCTGAAGCTCTCTGGGGCCTCCTGGGGCTCCCAGGGTCCTAGGGAAAAGATATGTAACATGTGGTCGTCTGGGCCCCCAGGCTGGGGCACTTCTTGCGCGGCATCTGGGAGCTCAGAATTGCGAAAATGTATTGTGCGAAACGGGCCGGACCAACTTGCGCACGGCATCTCAGAGCTCAGAGTTGCAAGGATGTCTCAGGCGAGACGGGCCGGTGTCTCGGGCGAAACGTGCTGCGAGGAAGTCTCAAGCGAAACGGGCCGGACCACCTCGAGCGCGGCGTCTCAGAGCTCCGAGTTGCGGGGGCCTCCTGGTGCCTCCTGGGGCCTCCTGGGGACCTCCTGGGGCTTCCTCCTGGGCCTCCTGTGGCCTCCTGAACTCCACCTTGGGTTTCCTGAAGCCTTGGGGCTCCCAGGGGGGGATATCTAACCTCTGGCCGCTTGGGCCCCTCAAAATAAAGGGGGGGGCCACAAGAGCAAGAAAAATCAACGAATCGACACCGGATGTGTATTAACTTGACACGTTCTGATAAGGGGCCTCCTGGGGCCTCCCTGGAGCCTCCTGGGAATCTCCTGCGGACCCCTGAAGCCTGTCCTGGGCGTCCTGCGGCCTCCTGGAGCTCTCTGGGGCCTCCTGGGGCTCCCAGGGTTCCAAGGAGGATATCTAACATGTGGTCTTCTGGGCCCCCAGGCTGGACCACCTCTTCCGCGGCATCTGGGAGCTCAGAGTTGCGAGAATGTCTTGTGCGAAACAGGCCGGACCACCTTGCGCACCACCTCGCGCAGGGCATCTCAGAGCTCAGAAGTTCGAGGATGTCTCAGTCGGGCTCCCAGGGTCCCAGGGAGGATATGTAACATGTGGTCTTCTGGGACCCCAGGCTGGACCACCTCTTGCGCGGCATCTGGGAGCTCAGAGTTGTGAGAATGTCTTGTGCGAAACAGGCCGGACCACCTTGCGCACGGCATCTCAGAGCTCAGAGTTGCGAGGATGTCTCAGGCGAGACGGGCCGGACCGCCTCGCGCAAGGCATCTCAGAGCTCAGAAGTTCGAGGATGTCTCAGGCGAAACGGGCCGGACCACCTCTCGCGCGGCATCTCCGAGGTCAGAGTTTCGAGGATGTCTCAGGCGAAACGGGCCAGACCACCTCGCGCAGGGCATCTCAGAGCTCAGAAGTTCGAGGATGTCTCAGGCGAAACGGGCCGGACCACCTCGCGCGCGGCATCTCGGACCCCAGAGTTTCGAGGATGTCTCAAGCGAAACGGCCCGGACCATCAAATTTTTGTGAGGATGTCTCTGCTCCGATTTCCCTCGGCCGGAGAAAGCTTCTATCACAACAGCACCCCGTTCAGCAAGCTGTTTGGGGAATCAACGAATCGACACCAAATGTGTATTAACTTGACACGTTCTGTTAGGGGGCCTCCTGGGGCCTCCTGGGAGCCTCCTGGGCCCCCTGGGGCCTGTCCTGGGCGTCCTGCGGCCTCCTGAAGCTCTCTGGGGCCTCCTGGGGCTCCCAGGGGGAATATGTAACATGTGGTCTTCTGGGCCCCCAGGCTGGACCACCTCTTGCGCGGCATCTGAGAGCTCAGAATTGCGAGAATGTCTTGTGCGAAACAAGCCGGACCACCTTGCGCACGGCATCTCAGAGCTCAGAGTTGCGAGGATGTCTCAGGCGAGATGGGCCGGACCACCTCGCGCAGGGCATCTCAGAACCCAGAGTTGCGAGGATGTCTCCAGCGTGACGGGCTGGACCACCTCGCGCGCGGCATTTCGGACCCCAGAGTTGCGACGATGTCTCGGGCGAAACGTGCTGCGAGGAAGTCTCAGGCGAAACAGGCCGGACCACCTCGAGCGCGGCGTCTCAGAGCTCCGAGTTGCGGGGGACTCCTGGGGCCTCCTGGGACCTCCTGGTGACCTCCTGGGGCTTCCTCCTGGGCCTCCTGTGGCCTCTTGGAACCCGCCTGGGGTTTCCTGAAGCCTCTTGGGGCTCCCAGGGGGGGATATCTAACATGTGGCCGTCGGGACCCCTCAAAATGGTGAGGGGGCCACAAGAGCAGGAAAAATCAACGAATCGGCACCGCATATGTATTAACTTGGCACGTTCTGTTAGGGGGCCTCCTGGGGCCTCCTGGGAGCCTCCTGGGAATCTCCTGCGGACCCCTGGGGCCTGTCCTGGGCGTCCTGCGGCCTCCTGAAGCTCTCTGGGCCTCCTAGAGTCCCAGGGGGATATGTAACATGTGGTCTTCTGGGCCCCCAGGCTGGACCACCTCTTGCGCGGCATCTGAAAGCTCAGAGTTGCGAGAATGTCTTGTGCAAAACGGGTCGGACCACCTTGCGCACGGCATCTCATAGCTCAGAATTGCGAGGATGTCTCAGGCGAGATGGGCCAGACCACATCGCGCAGGGCATCTCGGAACCCAGAATTGCGAGGATGTCTCAGGCGAAACGGGCTGGACCACCTCGCGCGCGGCATCTCGGACCCCAGAGTTGCAACGATGTCTCGGGCGAAACGTGCTGCGAGGAAGTCTCAGGCGAAACGGGCCAGACCACCTCGAGCGCGGCGTCTCAGAGCTCCGAGTTGCTTGGGCCTCCTGGGGCCTCCTGGGGCCTCCTGGTGAACTCCTGGGGCCTCCTCCTGGGCCTCCTGTGGCCTCTTGGGGCTCCAAGGGGGGGAAAACTAATATGTGGCCGTCGGGCCCCCCCAAAATGGGGGGGGCCACAAGAGCAGGAAAAATCAACGAATCGACACCGGATTTGTATTAACTTGACACGTTGTGATAAGGGGCCTCCTGGGGCCTCCTGGGAGCCTCCTGGGAATCTCCTGCGGACCCCTGGGGCCTGTCCTGGGCGTCCTGCGGCTTCCAGAAGCTCTCTGGTGCCTCCTGGGGCTCCCAGGGTCCCAGGGGGGATATGTAACAAGTGGTCTTCTGGGCCCCCAGGCTGGACTACCTCTTGCGCGGCATCTGGGAGCTCAGAGTTGCGAAAATGTATTGTGCGAAACGGGCCGGACCAACTTGCGCACGGCATCTCAGAGCTCAGAGTTGCAAGGATGTCTCAGGCGAGACGGGCCGGTGTCTCGGGCGAAACGTGCTGCGAGGAAGTCTCAGGCGAAACGGGCCGGACCACCTCGAGCGCGGCGTCTCAGAGCTCCGAGTTGCGGGGGCCTCCTGGTGCCTCCTGGGGCCTCCTGGGGACCTCCTGGGGCTTCCTCCTGGGCCTCCTGTGGCCTCCTGAACTCCACCTGGGGTTTCCTGAAGCCTCTTGGGGCTCCCAGGGGGGATATCTAACCTCTGGCCGCTTGGGCCCCTCAAAATAAGGGGGGGGCACAAGAGCAGGAAAAATCAACGAATCGACACCGGATTTGTATTAACTTGACACGTTCTGATAGGGGGCTTCCTGGGGCCTCCTGGGAGCCTCCTGGGAATCTCCTGGGGACCTCTGGGGCCTGTCCTGGGCGTCCTGCGGCCTCCTGGAGCTCTCTGGGGCCTCCTGGGGCTCCCAGGGTCCCAGGGACATGTGGTCTTCTGGGCCCCCAGGCTGGACCACCTCTTGCGTGGCATCTGGGAGCTCAGAGTTGCGAGAATGTCTTGTGCGAAACAAGCCGGACCACCTTGCGCACGGCATCTCAGAGCTCAGAATTGCGAGGATTTCTCAGGCGAGACGGGCCGGACCACCTCGCGCAGGGCATCTCAGAGCTCAGAAGTTCGAGGATGTCTCAGGCGAAACGGGCCGGACCACCTCTCGCGCGGCATCTCCGAGGTCAGAGTTTCGAGGATGTCTCAGGCGATTCGAGCCGGACCACCTCGCGCAGGGCATCTCAGAGCTCAGAGTTTCGAGGATGTCTCAAGCGAAACGGCCCGGACCACCTCTCGCACGGCACCTCGGGGCTCAGAGTTTCGAGGATGTCTCAAGCGAAACGGCCCGGACCACCTCTCGCGCGGCGTCCCGGAGCGGAACTTTTCGAGGATGTCTCAGGCGAAACGGCCAATCCTGGCCAACTCAGAAACGAGAGTTGTGAGGATGTCTCAAGCGAAACGGCCCGGACCATCAAATTTTTGTGAGGATGTCTCTGCTCCGACTTCCCTCGGCCGGAGTTAGGTTTTATCACAACAGCACCCCGTTCAGCAAGCTGTTTGGGGAAAAAGAGTTCCTTCTTCAGCGCCCCGACTGTAGTCCAGTGACTTTGGGCTCGCTTGTGATCTTCCTGCATGCACCCGGTCCTTGCTGCTCGGCGGCCAGCTGCGTTCGTTCTACCCTGGCTGCGGCCATCCGCGCTACCCACGCCTTCCACCTGCCCTGCCTTGAGCGTGTCCCGCCTCGGTATTCAACGACTGCAGCCCCCCAGTGCGCCGGCAGAAAAGGAAACTTACCCGAGACGTGCCCCACCCACCCGCATCCAAGGACCATAGCAGTGGGCACGCTTTTCCAGAGGCGCCCGCGCCAACGGGTGCCCGCGAAACCGTCAAGACGCCCCGAAACGCCCACAAGACGCAAATTCGATGGCTTCAAACGGTAACACGATGCCCCTGAAAACCTCACCCGTGGACTTGTTGTTCCTCTGTGGTCGGCGGGATGGGCGCAAGCCTTTCGAATCCTCCTCCTCCTCCTTCTCCTCCTTTTTCTCCTCCTCCTCCTCCTCCTTCTCCTCCTTCTTTTTTTATCTATTTTTATGGGAATGATTTTTGATTACCTTGAAGGCGGGCATAACGGAAGGGAAACGCTGCCAATGGTAATATCTCTGCGTGTCCGATGGGGCGCCGCTGTGAACCACCCATCTGCAGCGATAGCCTGGATCTGCACATCACCCCTTCCCGACGGACTCCCCAGGAGCACACAGAAGGGGCGACAGTTGCGCAGTTCGCAGCCCCCGAGGGGGCAGCGAGGCCTCCCCTGGCTCTGCGTGACATTCAATTGCGCTGGACCTCGCATGATCCCGCGTAGGTGGCGACAATTGCGCAATTGGCTACCCCCAGGGGGCCGCGAGGTCTTGCAGGGGTTCGGGTGAGCCGCTGGACCTCACAGGAGCACACGAAAGTGGCGACGATTGCGCACGTGGCAGCCCCCAACGGAGCTGCGATGTCTCGCAAAAACCCGCGTGACTACCCACTCCGCTGGACCTCCCAAGCGCACACGAGGATGGCGACGATTGCCTAATTGGCAGACCCCCGCGGACCCGCGAGGTCCTGCAGGGGGTCCACGTGACTGCCCACTCCATTGTACCTCCCAGGAGCCCCTCGAGGTGGCGACCGTCGCGACAATGGCGACAACCACCCAAGGAGCCGCGAGGTCCCGCAAGGGTCCGCGTGACTACCCACTCCGATGCACTTCTGAACGGCCGACGAACGCGGCGACACTTGCGGAGTTCGCAGCTCCCCAGGGAGCCGCAACAGACCGAGCACGTGTGCTAACAGCTAAGGGCGGCACGCACCCCCTGGTCTCTCCTGGCCCCGACGGGGCCAGGGAGGGAAGAGGGGGAGGAGGAGGCGGAGGCGGAGGCGGAGGCGGAAGAGGAGGAGGATGAGGATAAGGAGGAGGAGGAGGAGGAGGAGGCGGAGGAGGAGGAGGAGGAGGAGGAGGAGGAGGAGGAGGAGGAGGAGGAGGAGGAGGAGGAGGAGGAGCGAGAAGAAGGCAAAGAGTCACGTCCCACACCCCTGAGGCGCCTGTCCTGCCAGTGCAGCTAGCTCGGGTTGCCGAGCGATGATCTGGCGGAGACGCGCCTGACCTATCTCGGACAATCGACCCCCACGATTCCGATGGGTATGGTAGGCATGGAAACACATATCAAAGAAGAGGGAAATGGAGACCAAAGCTTCGTTTGGCATCGGGAAGAATCGAAACACCTGGATGCGAGAAAGACAGTCGGCGAGACAAAAGGCGGCGGGAAGAGAGGGCAGGCAAATCCCAAGATGATCGAAATGCGGGCATTCGACAATGTGGTGGAGCGTATCACCACCAGGAAGGGAACACAACGGGCAAGACTTCGTCTGCTGCCGAAGCCGCCCCGTCGTGCACCAGGCATTGCAAACGGTTTTGAGAAACGAAGAGAGGACGGAAGGAGGAACGAGCGGGGAGGCCCCCTGGAAGGCCGTCGCAACTAAACCAATAGCAGGGCAAGACAAATCAGAGCAGTGCTTCCGCAAGCGAGAGGCGATGGAGGGCATCACGGGTCGAGGAAACAGGCGCCGAAGTACCGCTTCAGCGCGTCTCTGGAGAGGGGTCGCATCGGGGATCACGCCAGGAAGGCGAGACATGTTTTCGTAGTTGCGAAGCATGCCTCCCGGAATGCTCTCCTTCCACCAGGGATGCTCGCGCCGCAGAATACCGCAGTCATCATCATCGTCAAACTCAGCGAGCGCCTCAGTCTACGGCAAGAAGGACGGCGAATAACATGCGGCGCGGTATCTTGCAGCCTGACTGGTGAGCTCAATGGACTTCGCATCGAGCGGGGATCCTATTGCCGCCAACCCCTGCAGCATTTGGGCCGTGATGGCGTTGTTGGGCCCAGCGGTCAGCCTTTGGAGGCCTGAGCGTTCTGCTTTCAGCACCGCGGATGTCGGGCTCAGAAACTGCCCGAGGAAGGTAAACACCGAGAAACACAACGCGTTGTAATGCCCCGCGGATTTGGCCAGACCGAGTTCCAACCCACGGACCATCTGGACGCGGCGGAAATACTTCATGACAGCAGGAGCCCAAGACGCTTCGGAACTGTCAGGTCCAAGATGCACCCCAAGATAGCGCCCATGAGGACGGAATTGAAATCCTTCACACTGGAGCCCTCGAGCAACTACCGCTGCGCGAAAATCTGCCCCCGACATCCCCAGAAGAACGATCGTAGTTTTGGCCGCGTCGATGTAAAGGCCAAGCCCAGTGCCCGCGAGGGCCCAAACAGACATGCTTTGGACGAAGGCTTCCGCCGCATCCCCAGAACTGATGCCGACATCGTCAGCGAAGGCCCCCATGCTGCTGAGGGGCCGTGGGATCAGGAGGCAGATCTTGCGTAGCACGGGACCGATGGCCAGCGCGAACAGAGATCCGCTGGCCGGGCAACCTTGTTTGATGCCACGCTGTAGCCAATGCCCCACATCAGCATGGTGGCCACGGTAGACAATGGATGTCCACACGTTCGTGTACAGGCTCTGCACCGCCCGCGCGAAAAAACTCTGGCACGCCCATCTTGCGCAATGCGCAGAAGATGGCACTATGGAGGAGGCTGGGGAAGGCTGCACGCACATCATACATGATGATCCCCGTAGTGAGAGAGCTCCTCTGCAGAAACCAGTGCAACGCCCGAAACTCGAACCCAAAGATGTTTTCATTCTGCAGCGCCACGAGCAAGCCAGGCAGTGCGGTGCGTGAAAAGCATCGCCGTGATGGATTTACGTTTGCTGGGGTGCATCTCGTCGTCATTGCGTACCTCGTCAAGGTGCTAATCAATCTGCTGCCTCTGCAAGCCTGCAAGGAACGCATGGGAGCCCACAAAGTTGGAGTAAGCGCAGGCCGTGCCATCGAAATGCTGGGCAAGCCTCGGGTACGCGTGCAAGGCGCGCCGTGACACGACTGGCTCGCGGGCCCTAACAGCACGCATAGCTGCGAGAGCCCCGGAAATACATTCGGGCAGACTCTGGGCACCACGCAGTTCCAGGCGAGCTGACACAGCTTTCGCGGCAACCTTGATCGCCTCCCGAACTTCTTCAACACGGGCAATCGGATCAGGAGTCGGCCCCCCCCGCGCCATTAAGGATGTCCTGGAGAACGGCAGGGGAGAGGGGATGCTTCGTGACCCAGGATTGAACGCGGATGCGCCCGGAGCGCCCAGCGGGTGCAAGTGAAAGGAACACGGGCACGTGGTCTGACAGCTGGCCAGTGTCGGCAGCGCACCCAATCGTGCCAGGAGATGGAGACATTTCCAGCAATTGCGCTGTCGGGATCGTGGTGTAGATCCTGTCGAGTCGGCCCAAGGATTCCACAACTTTCTTGCCATCGACATAACCCTCGACCCGATGCGAGAAGTTGGGCTGCTCAACCTCAGTCAAAAACGGAAGCGTCTGAACAGAGAACTTCCCCAGACTCACGGACGGCACTGCGACCCTTCCAGCGGTTTGACAGCTGCCTTGCCCACGAGCTGGGAAGTTGAAGTCGCCACAGACTACGGCTGTGCACTGAGCCCGAGCCTGCAAGGAGCGCCGAACGTCTTCAAACTGACACGTGTGTGCACGAACAGAAAGCCCTGGATCACTGTGTATGTTGATGATTTGTATGACATGCGAGGTATTGTAGAGAACGAGAGAATGAATACGACCATGTGCAATACCAGTGTGATGAGCGTGCTCAAAAATTTGGCGAAGACGAGGATGAACGTACATGAGGCTACCTCCTGCATGCAGGTTGTCGAGGAAGGTAGCATAGCCACACAGGAGATGGACTTCGCGCTCTAACGCTCGAGAACTCTCATATGTACCACGGGCTTCCTGAACACAGACGATGTCATGTTTCTGCGTAAGCTGCAGGGGATAGCTGATTTTGGCACGGTGAATGCGCCGCGGTACATACTGAGCCCCGAAGAGGGAACGTGCATTCCAAGAGACTATCGAGAATCGCTGTGTCGGCAAAAACGGAGTGCAGGTGGAAGGTAATTCGTCCCATCGGCCAATCGAAGAGGAGGGAGAGGATGACGATACAGTGGATCGGCAGGAACTGGTGGAAGACGAAGAGGAAGAGCAAGAAGCAGACCGCGTGGGCGAGGAAGAAGCAGGACGCTTCACAGAGGCCCGAATACGCCGAGAGCGCTTCGAGGGGGGAGAGCATGGACGATCGCCTCCAGCGGCCGCACGAAGTAGCTGAACAGCTAACCGAGCACCCACGCCACTGGCAGCACCCACATCGTCACTTTCACTCTCACGAACTGTGTCGCAAAGTGCGAGGTGTCCGTTTGGTGATGGCTGGGATGGCAAGGCAGCCTCCTGTAGGAGGATACTGTCCACAGTCTCTTGGATCTGCTGGCCAGTGAACCCTAACTTCTTGAGCGCGTCATTGTTCGGCTCGGCGTCGAGCTGAGGTGTGTCCAATCCCGAGACCTTGAAGAGCTGCTCGGATTCCTCATTGACGATGGGCCAAAGGACGCCCCGATGTGGTTGAGAGCCGAGCTGCATTCCCTGCGTCCACTTATTGGTATTCTTCGCAACATCTTTGACCTTGGTCCACAGGGTCCCGAGCAAGCGGTTGATCTTCCTGATGGCAGGAGGAGCGCCCTGGCGTACTTTGAACTGGATCTCCGCACGCGACTTCGGGTCAGTCCACGAGATGCCGATGGTGCGAGCACGAGTAATGAAGTCCCGCGCAGCCTCGATGGTAGCAAACAAGATGCTGTAGGCAGTCTGGAAGTTATGCACTTTGATCGCGGCAGGGGTTCCGTGCTGCACGTGACACTCGACTAAGGCTACTGCATGGGCATTGATCACACGGGCTAGAAGCGGACGGGGGAAGCCAGCAATCCAGACCTTGCGATTGTCGCTCGCGGGTGAGGCAGCAGAAGAACTCGAGCCAATTCCTGAAGCCGCGGAGGAACTCGCCGCCGTCGTGGTACGGGAGCGAAGCTGGGTAATCTCCTTCTCAGTGCGAGCAACCTGGTCCTTTACTTCTTTGATCTGAGCGGCAACTCGAGCATCGAGTTCATCTCGCACGGCAGCTGTCGCAATCGCCGTGCTCTGCTGTGTGCGAGCCTCCAGATCAGCCATTCTCGAGTCAAGCACGGTAATCCTCGAGGAGTGGTTAAGAAGCGTGTTCTTGACCTCGGTGACATCGTCTCGGGTCGCCATGCTCGTTCGGATCTCCCTCAGAATGCCCATCACGTCTGTGTCTAAGCCGCCGATCCTTGGTTGCTTGGTAGCGGAGCCTTCCTCGGGCGAAGCAGCAGATCCATCCACATCCATCCCCGCGGTGGCGGACATCTGCAGCGGGAAAGCCGAGAGAGTGGCCAGCCTGGTGGGGGGCTGCTGGCAGACTCCGAAAGCGCTGGCAGACTCCGAAAGGGTGGGAGTCTGCAGAGAGGCCCTGTGCCTCCAAAAGCAGCTCGAGCTCCCCGTCGGCTTGAGCCAAAATGGCTTGAGCCAAAATGGCTACGGAGGAGGAGGAGGAAAAGGAGGAGGAGGAGGAGGAGGAGGAGGAGGAGGAGGAGGAGGAGGCAGAGGAGGAGGCAGAGGAGGAGGGGGAGGAAGAGGAGGATGAGGAGGAGCGGGAGGAGGAGGAGGCGGAGGAGGAGGAGGCGGAGGAGGAAGAGGCAGAGGAGAAGGAGGAGGATGCGGAGGAGGAGGAGGAGCAGGAGGAGAAGGAGGAGGAGGAGGAGGAGGAGGAGGAGAAGGATGAGGAGGGGGAGGAGGAGGAGCAGGAGGAGGAGGAGCAGTAGCAGGATGATGATGCTGCTGATGATGATGATGATGAGGAGGAGGAGGAGGTGGAGGAGGAGGAGGAGGAGGAGGAGGAAGAGGAGGAGGAGGAAGAAGAGGAGGAGGCTGAGGAGTTGTGCCCGCCCGCTTTCAGGGAAGCTGCGCATGAACCTGCGCCAACGAGGCTGCCAGCGTCTTCTACAAGGCTGCTCTCTGAATTACAGCGACAGGGCACTTTGAGCATGTGGATTCTGTGTATGCTTGATCAAGTTCCGAGGCCACGCCTCAAAGGGAACTCTCCTATTCGTCCTCGCTCTCTCCTCGTCGCCGTACCCCCCCAGGCACGCCCTTCACGATGAGTAGCAGGCTCAGCGCAGTTGCCATCTGAAAGGCGTGCCGGATGCGATGTCTTTGCCGCACGCGGATCGTAATAGCAGTTCCTGATCACGCCGCGGAAGCTCCCAGGCACGCACCGCGACTGTTCGGGGCAGTGGTGATGTTGCGACGAAGATCGTTGCAGCCGAAACTCGCTCGCCACCTGCAGGGTGCAGCTCAGCGCGCACTTGCCTACGTAACCCGACGCCCTCCTGCTGCTCAGAAGTGCCATGGGGCTAGAAGTCAAGCGTGCAATGTGAAAACCCAATGCAACCAACAAGGCCACCACATTGAGGCCAGCCGGCACACAGCTAGTGCACAGCTGGGCGCACGCGGGCGTTGTAACATGGCAGCGAAGAAGGAAACAAAAACGCGACGACGGTGCCCGCTGTGCTAAAACAACACGGCGTTGCGGGGGCCCCATACCACCTGCGACGCTCGGCGTCTTAGCCCCAGCGGGTGGCACGCCGCCGAACTCACCGAGCAGGCGTGGCTTGGACAGCCAATCCAGCCAACTCATAATTATTCTGGTGGTAGGACACCGCACGAAAATCGATTTAGTTTGCCCCATTGCCTTTTACTTCTTCGTCAGGCGGAAGCTTCCTTCCCCCCTCCGTCCTCGTCCTCCCCCTCCTCCTTCGCCTCCTTCTCCTATCCTGTTCTTTCTCGTCCTGCTTATTGTATTTGTCATCCTCTTCCTCTTCCGCCTCCTCCGCCTCGTCCTCCGCCTCCTCCGCTTCCTCCCTCTCCTCCTCATGTTCCTCCTCCTCCTTCTCCTCCTCCTCCTCCTCGGCCTTTGCCTAGCCCCCCTCCACCTCCTTTTCGTTCTCCCCCTCCTCATCGCCGCCCCGCTCGTTTTCCTCCTGCACCTGTCCTTCATCCTGGCAGAGGCGCGCGCGTAGATTTTCCTCGGCGCCTTCGCCGCCGCGCCTGGCAGGGGCGCGTTCTCCGACGGCGAAATCGCGCAGCCGTAGGGGACAGCCCCGCGGGCCAGGCCGCTGGGACAACCCCGCGAGCCGCCGGCGCGCGAGACCGAGCCGTTGGGGCAGCCCCGCGGGCTCCGAGCGGGGCGCCGCCGCGCTCAGGCGGGGGGCGGCGCAGCTCTGCCGCGAGCTTCTCCGCCTCTGCCCTGTAGCTCTCCGCTCTGGCGTCGGACTCCAGGAGCGCCTTCCGCAAGGATGCCGGCGGCTCTCGCCCCGGGAACTCCCGCGGCGACGGCCGCAGGACCAGCGCGTTCCGCATGCGCGCGGCGCGGGAGAACGTGGCGCAGAGGTGCGGCCGCCACTGCTCGTCCGACATGCCCGCGCGACTGGCGTCCTCCCCCTTCGCGCAGCCGATGGCGACGCCCATGCGCAGCGTCTGGCCCAGCGACGGCCTGGAGGCGAGGCGCGACGCGCGCGTCGCGGTGAACCCCGAGCGGCGCGCGGCGCGCGGCCCCAAGCTCTGCGGCGTGAACTCCTGCTCGCTAGGCCTGAACGCGAGCAAGCTCCTCGCCCGCGGCTCGGCCTCGCCGTCGTCGTCGGCGCCCCGTGGCAGCACCTCGGCGACCCGCTGGTGGATCGGAGACTCCTTGAAACCGCGCGCCTGTAGGCAGATTCCCCGCGGCAGGTAGCGGGGGCGGAAAAAAAGGGCCAGCGAACACTCCTCGCGCCGCTGCTCGTCCTCGGGGTGAAACTTCGAAGGATGCCACGGCGGCCCGCTGCTCCTGCACGAGCCCCGACTTCTTCTTCAGCTTTTCCTGCGCTGCCGTGAACCGCACCTCCATGCCAACGTGGGCCGGTAAGATGCCGTGGATGTCCCCCGTCTTGTGCATGCTCGGGACGTTCAGGAGGTGCCGGTCCGCGTCGGGATCGCCCTGAATCGCGTTGCGCTCGTCCACGGCCTGCATGAAAACGAAGGGCACGCCCGGACGCCGCGCGTCGCGACGAGTGCGCGTGCTGATCCACCTCGCCAGCATCTCCCAGTAGATGCCTACGCCGTAGCCGAGCCGAAAGTTCTCGCGCTGGTGCCGAGGGTCCAGGATGCCGCGGTTGTCCGAGGCCAACGTCGTTTCCCAGGCGGACCAGAACTCTGGCGGGAGGAGCTTGCCCTCGCGCGTGCGGCCCGACAACGTGATCAGAGGGTCCCCGGGCTCGAAGCGCTTCGTGCCTTTCAGCTCGAAGACGCAGGGGATCTGAGAGACGACCTGGGCGGCGTACCGAATGTCCACCGTCGGCGGCTCCGCGTACTTGTAGGAAGCGTTGTCCAAGAGCTCGCTCACGTCTGTCAGGAGGCCGATGCTGCCCGTGGGCTTCAGCTGCAGGAAATCGCCGAAGTGCATCACGATGGACGCGCGCCCGAAGTGGTGGTGCGGCCGCTTGCACGTGGACTCCTGCATGTCGTGCGTGTCACTGTGTCCGTGGCATGCGCGAAGGGCCAGCGCGATGTACAGCGCGGTCGCCACCCGCCTGAAACTTCCTCCATATCCAGGCCTCAGGGGCCAAAAGTGACGACACTTGCAAGGTCCCGATGGTCCACCCGAATTAAAAACATGAGCGGCGGGCCCCATAGGGAGAGGGCTCCGGCATGAGACCCTCTCGCATTTCACTCACAGACGAGGCTCTCGCCTGATACTTCCTCCATGTTCAAGCCTCCAGGGCCCAAGAGTGACGACGGTTGCAAGATTCCGATGACCCACTCGGATTAGAAACATGAGCGGTGGGCCCCGTAAGGAGGGGGGGTCCCGGCTGAGGCTTCCTTGCAATTCACATATCCAGGTCCCAGGGCCCAATGGCGACGACAGTTACAGGATCCCGATGACCCGCTCGGATTCAAAACTTGAGCTGTGGGCCCCATAGGGAGAGGGCTCCCGCATGAGATTTCCTCGCATTTCACTCACAGACGAAGCTCCCGCCTGATATTTCCTCCATATTCAAGCCACAGGGGCCCAAATGTGACGACAGTTGCAAAATTCCGATGGCCCGCTCGGATTAAAAAACATGAGCGGCGGGCCCATAGGGAGGGGGCTCCCACCTGAGACCTCCGTGCAATTCGCTCACGGACGAGGCTCTGTTGGCGATGGTGTTGTGATAGTGGTGATGATGATGATGATGATGAAGAGTAATTGGGAATGAGTGAATTGGAGAATGAGAGTGTGTGCGAGTGTGTAAGTGATGTTGATGCAGTGATGATGATGATGCTGCTGCTGCTGATGATGATGATGATGATGATGATGATGATGATGATGTGAGTGTGTGAGTGTGTGAGTGAGAAGGGAGGGGGAGCTCCTGTTCCTGCGCGGGGTGTCCAGAGGAAACGAGAACCCCACTTTGGATGTGGGAAAACACAGGACACTGTCTCACTCGCTGTTGGTCGTTTCTTTAGTGGCGTCACCCGCGCTGAACGTCAGCTGTTTTTGTACCACCACGGTGCTCAGAAGACCGAGCCACTGCACAAATAACATATTTTATCTTGTGCTCTGGCCCGCGTTTGTAGCGAGAGCGCAAAGACTGTCGAAGGTCCGACTTAAAACGAAGAGACTGGGCGAACAAACTTCTCTTCACAGTCCAAGGGCCGCAACATCGTCGGCCAAACGCATGGCTTCTTCCACAGGCCGTGGCCGAGAAAAACGACGCGCTGGTATAGTTCTACGAACGGAAAGCACCATTCATTTATATGCACTTTCCAAGCCATCCTCCTCTTCAACCTCCCAGTGAACAGCCTCGCCGCTGGCCGGCCCAAGACCGACCCAAATCATTTCAAATGGGCCGGCCCAGGCGGCCGCGATGGCGAGGTCGGCAAGGCCGCTGCCAGTGGTCCCATTCCATCTCGCTTCCTTAAGACGAAGCCAGGACGAAGATAAATCCGGGTGACATTAACTCGAGGATCTCTGAGATTTGGCGGCTCTGCAGGATGTATCGGGCGTCGCGGCCTTCTCAGAGCGTCCCAAGACCACTCCAGCATCGGACCGGACTTCGCACGCACAATTGAAACATGGGAGGACGCGGCTCACTGGCTAAGCAGCGTCAGAGGAGGAGGAGGAGGAGGAGGAGGAGGAGGAGGAGGAGGAGGGGCAAGGGAACAACGGGTGCCATGTCTCTCCACGCCACCAGATTCAGAACTGGAGCGGCTGCCTCTTGCAAGCTGCCTGGGGAGTCTCGGGGCCATCTTGGACAGTCCCTGGCCCGCCGACCGCACTTCGGCCGAGAATGCTGCGTTCCAGAATGCTCTGGGAGCGGCCCAGAACGCCCTGGAACGGATTCGTCCTCGTACCAGCCCCGCGTCGAACAGGCGGTGGTTGAGTATAAATCGGCGGCCAGCGAGGGAAGGAAGTGAGAAAGAGAAGGCCCTCCCAAAAGGCTGAGAAATCCTCCGGCCTCCTGAAACATTTTCTGAGCCTTCCCCGAAAAAACAAAAGAACTTCTCGGAAGGCGCGAGCGCTTCTGAGAAGCTCCGCCGCCTTCTGAGAAGGCCTTCTTATTCTCACTTCCCCCTCTCGCTCGCCGCCGAATGAATTCCCGCCTCGAATCCTCCCCCTCCTCCTCCGTCGCGGGAGGTGCAGGCTGCGCCCCCGCCGCGTGCCCAAATCTGGTGGCGTCGCGCGGGGGGACTCCCCCCCCCCCGGAGCACTCGAGAGCTCCCGAGGGACTTCGACAACCTCCGAAGGGCAAGCTCCGCGCGCCCCGCGGCGCGAAAGCGCAAGCGCGCGCGGTCTCAGTAGCCCAGCAGGGGCCCGGACCCCCACAGGTGCACCGGGGTGTTGTGCACGTAGTACCAAATCGCCCTGCCGATGATCCCGTACCGCTCCTCAGACATCTTCGAGACCTCAATGATCTCTTTCTGGATGGCCGCCAGCTGCCCCCAAAGCCCAACCACGCCAGAGCCGTCCTCTGAGCAGGGACCGACAGCCCAGGCATTTCTATAGGCCTACCACGACATGTTTTTAGAACAAGAAAACGTTCGGGCCACAAGAAAACAAATATTCTTATAATGAAAGACCGATTGGTTAAAATAGGACTGTCTGGGCCAGAGCTGTTCCAAGAACATCTCGTGCAAACCACAACAAAATGTCCTTGGAACACTGCTTGGTGGGCCCACAGGTGCGCCAGGACGCTTTGCCACTGCTCGAGTCCTCCGCGGTGGAGGCGAGCACGAAGACGGCGTCGCTGGGGCCCAGCGACAGCACGACCATGCCTGCACCCCACGGCCAGTGCGCGTCTGGCAGCGGCCGCTGGGGACCACAGAGGGCCTGGAGCTCCGGATTCCCGCTCACCTGCGGGGGCCACTCGTGGGAGCCTCCCATGCCATCTTGCTGGCTCCCGCGAATCGACGCCAGCCGACGCTGGTAGACGCTGGTCGACTCTAGTCGACGCTAGATCGACGGTAAATCGACGCCACATCGGCGCTTTTTCTCGTCGGTTACCAGACGCTAGCGCCAATGCGCTCTAGAGACGGAACTGCGAGGATACACGAGACTCCACTGGTTTTTTACCGAACTCACCTGTCCCTCGGTCATCTCGATCATCCGGGACACGATGAACCCCTGCTCCTCGGCTGGGTAGCACTGCTTCGGGAGCGGATCGAGGCCCCTGATGAACGTGCAGTCCCCGATCGAGAACACCCGCGCGTGCCCGTGCTCGTCCACGCACCAGGGCGATAGCGCTCCGTCGTCCGCCCGGGTCTCGACCTGCAGCTTCCGGTTCACCCGCACCCACCCGAGGCCGTGCCTCTGGTGCATCTCGCCGGCCACCGTGAGGCAGCCCGGCGGCAGAAAGGTGACCGAGGCCTGCACGCCCGTGCACGCGTACACTGCGCTCGGGTCGGTCCTCGCGCCGATCTTCCGGAGCGTGTCGGGGTCCGCGGGGTCGTACTGCGCGCCCGTGATGGTCTGGAGGTTTGGGGTCCTGTCCAGAGCGGCCCTGGCATAATCGACCGCCTTCTTGGGCCAGCGGCACAGGATCTGGTCTGGGCGGTTCACGATCGTGACCCCGATGTTGTCGAAGACCGACTTGATCTCCAGGGCCCACTCAACGCCGATGAACCCTGCCCCTACCACCAAAACGTTCCCTTTGTCCTCTTCGAGCTTCTTCAGCTTCTCGTACTCTTCTTCAATGTGTGCTCGGCGCCCCTGGATGGTTCGTTCGTCGATGTGCTTCCACGCAGAGTTCCTCTGATGGCTGTTCAGCACAGTGGGGAACCACAGGGACTGGCCCCTGGATTTCTCCATCTTGTTGTAGCAGCAGCCCGCAGCGATGACGCAGTAGTCGAACTTCAAGACCGTCACCTCCTTTGCCTTTCTCGCCGGGTACGCGGTGAGGTTGCCAGAGCGCCATCGCCTTGCCTCATTGCCGACGTACTCTGTGAGGCGGTACATGGCCACCTCTCGCCTCTCCGGGTCTATGCCAATGACCTCTCCCCACATGAAAGAGCACCCCATCTCCCCTTCGAGGATCGGCCGGAGCTCGAAGACGACGTTGTCGAAGTGGGAGGGGTCCACGAACGAGCGCAGGATCCCTGGCCCGTACTGGAAGTAGTTCTTGCAGTCGCACACGGTCACGCGGAAGCGGTCCTTGAGGTCCCTGGCGGCCTTCATGCCGCCGAAGCCGGCCCCGATGATGATAACATGGGGCCTCACGTCGGTGGGGCCCCACTCCAGCGGGACCGGAGCCGCCCACGAGCCCTCCTCCCCGTCGTCAGAGCTGGCGGTACCCTCCGCGCTCTCCGGGATGCTGGGCGCCCAGCTGCTCATGACGCTGAACCGCGGAATGGGCACCTTCGCGCCTGGGTGGAGGTCATCGGCGGCGCTGGTGTCTCCGGAGTTCGCCGGAGGCCTTGAGCAGCCCGAGCTGCTGATTTCTGAACACCTCCCCGAGCCCGGCCGGGCGCCCTGAGAGCTATTTGTCGCAGGCGCCCCAGAGGGCAGCGCGGCGTCGGTGGCGGTCTGCTGCAAGTCTCGCTCTCGCAGCACCTCGAAAACCGGCTCGGTCGCAGCGTGAGTGCCTGCCTGGGAGCTCGCGCAGCAACCCATCACGCCTTCGGCGACACCTTCGGCGGGCGTGTGCAAACGCCACCACCAGAAGACTGAATCTTTCTGGGGATCTGCCGCAAACCTGCCGTCTTGAGCCGCCGTTGGCTATTCAGTGGACGAGCGCGGCCCACCTGGCAGCATGCTGTCTTACACCCAGGCTTGTCTGACCTTGCCCTGTCCATGGGACCGCGCGGACACTCGTGGCACGATTTTCGGCGCTGTGATAGGGTCGTCCCTCCAGATGAAGGCTCCAGACTAAGGGCAATCCTGCCCCGGGGTTGTGACCTGGGGGAAAAAAGGTGCTTTGTTTAGATTGTCCGTGTTGGCCCGATATGTTTCCAATCTGGCGCGGTAGGCGGAGATGAGAAAAATATGAACTCGGCGCGACCCTAAAATAGGGGAAACCTGACCTGACAAGAACAGGAAGCGTATGTTCGAACGTTCGTTGCAGGTGTGGCATCACATGGGGACGTCAAAACTGGAACGCTTGTGCGAACAGGAGGGGACTGCGCGGTGCCCGAATCAAGGATCCCTCGTAAAATATACGACGCTCGCGCTTCCGAGGCGCAGAGCCCTCGTAAAATACACACGATACGCGCCTCGAGGCCACGACCCATTGCAAATTACTCTGGGTTCATGCCTCGGCGACCAGGACCCACAGAAGTGCAGCCAAATTCACGCCCTGGAACCGCTATTACTTGTATTGTGCGCAAGCGGTCAGTTACCACGCGGCCCCCGCGTCCACCTTCAAGATCCCGAGCTATCCGCCGTCCCCTTGCGGTCCACTCGGCGTGTGAGACTGGTGCCTCTCGCCAGACTCCTCCCCCGGGCACTCGGTCCGGCCGGCTTGCAAGGGGGGGATCCGGTTAAACGGACTAGATCCCTCACCCCTCCCAGGAATGCTCAGGATGCCTCCGGCCGTCTCCGGCCACTCCAAGATGCTCCAAGACGGCCCATTATACTTTGAATACGACCGGAGATAACCCCAAGACGGTCCAAGAGGCCTGTAACATGAAGCCCTCTTGGATCCCTCTGGCGCCGTTTTCGGGCCCTCTTGAGCTGTCTTGGGGCTGTGTAGCCCAAATTCGGGATAGTAAGATGGAATATCGAAGACGCCTACGGCGAATCACCGCCGCCCCCTGCGTTTTTGGAAGCGCCTATGTGGCCGAACGTTGAGGCCAGACCTGCCAAGCTATCGGACCACGTGTTCCCCGAATCGGTTTGGAAAGCCTTCGGGGAACACGTGGGCATCTTGAAGGTCATCTTGGCCGTCTTGGAGGCCTCTTGGGCAAGCTTTGGGCGATCTTTGGGGCTTTTTGGGCCGTCTCGGGCCAGCTTCGAGCCAACTTCGGCCATCTTGGTGGGTTCCTGGCACGTCTGAAGCCGTCGGAAGCCGTTTGGGGGGCCTCTATGGGCCGACTTGGGGCCCGCTTGGAATGCTCCAGGGCCGTCTTGGAGGCCATCTTGGGCGTCTGGGAGGCCATCTTGGGCGTGTTGGAGGCCTCTTGGGCCCTCTTGGGGCCCTCTAGGGGCCATCTTGGAGGCCACTTGGGCCATCATGGGGCTCTCTTGGGGGCCTCTTGGGCGATCTTGGGGGCTTCTTGGGCCGTCTCGAGCCGTCGGAGAGCCGAAAAGGCGCAAATGCCAGAATCCTTCAAAAACCAAGGAAAAATCAATGATTTTGGCCTCTTCGGACTCTCCTGGAGGACCTCTTGGAGGCCTCTTGGGCCGTCTGGGAGGCCTCTGGGGGGCCTCTTGGGCCGTCTTGGGCCGTCTTGGACTCTCTTGGGCCGTTTTGGAGGCCGTCTTGGACCATCTCGGGCGGACTTGGAGGCCATCTTGGGCCATCTTCGCGATTTTTTGAGGATGTCCCGAGCGAAACGGCCGTTTTTTGGAGGATTTGTTTCCGGATTGAGGTCCTTTCGGCTTCCTCCCGGGACCCCGGCGGGACGGGCCGGAGCCCACTGGAGAGTTCTTTTAGAAAAAGAACCAAAACCAAAACCAGCTCATCCAGCACGCCGTGCACCCCTGCAAGCAGGGGGCGGCGGATCGAAGACGCCTACGGCGAATCACCGCCGCCCCCTGCCTTTGTGGAAGCGCCTATGTGGCCGAACGTTGAGGCCAGACCTGCCAAGCCATCGGACCATGTGTTCCCCGAATCGGTTTGGAAAGCCTTCGGGGAACACGTGGGCGTCTTGATGGTCATCGTCGCCGTCTTGGAGGCCTCTTGGGCGATCTTTCGGCGATCTTTGGGGGCTCTTGGGCCGTCTCGGGCCGTCGGAAGGCCGAAAGAAGGGAAATGCCCAAATCCATCAAAAACCTTGGGAAAATCAGTGATTTTGGCATCTTTTGGCCTTCCTGGAGGCCCTCTTGGGGGCCTCTTGGGCCCTTTTGGGCCAGCTTCGAGCCAACTTCGGCCATCTTGGTGGGTTCCTGGCACGTCTGACGCCGTCGGGAGCCGTTTTGGGGGCCTTCTGGGCCAACGGGGGACCCTCTTGGGGCGCTCCAGGGCCGTCTTGGAGGCCATCTTGGGCGTCTTGGAGGCCATCTTGGGCGTGTTGGAGGCCTCTTGGGCCGTCTTGGGGCCCTCTAGGGGCCATCTTGGAGGCCACTTGGGCCATCAGGGGGCTCTCTTGGGGGCCTCTTGGGCGATCTTGGGGGCTTCTTGGGCCGTCTTGAGCCGTCGGAGAGCCGAAAAGGCGCAAATGCCAAAATCCTTCAAAAACCAAAGGAAAATCAATGATTTTGGCCTCTTCGGACTCTCCTGGAGGACCTCTTGGAGGCCTCTTGGGCCGTCTGGGAGGCCTCTGGGGGGCCTCTTGGGCCGTCTTGGGCCGTCTTGGACTCTCTTGGGCCGTTTTGGAGGCCGTCTTGGACCATCTCGGGCGGACTTGGAGGCCATCTTGGGCCATCTTCGCGATTTTTTGAGGATGTCCCGAGCGAAACGGCCGTTTTTGCGCACGGTGGCGGGTTCTGCCGGAGCCCACTGGGGAGTTCTTTTGGAAAAAGAACCAAAACCAAAACCTAACAGCTCGTCCAGCACGCCATGCACCCCTGCAAGCAGGGGGCGGCGGATCGAAGACGCCTACGGCGAATCACCGCCGCCCCCTGCCTTTGTGGAAGCGCCTATGTGGCCGAACGTTGAGGCCAGACCTGCCAAGCCATCGGACCATGTGTTCCCCGAATCGGTTTGGAAAGCCTTCGGGGAACACGTGGGCGTCTTGATGGTCATCGTCGTCGTCTTGGAGGCCTCTTGGGCGATCTTTCGGCGATCTTTGGGGGCTCTTGGGCCGTCTCGGGCCGTCGGAAGGCCGAAAGAAGGGAAATGCCCAAATCCATCAAAAACCTTGGGAAAATCAGTGATTTTGGCATCTTTTGGCCTTCCTGGAGGCCCTCTTGGGGGCCTCTTGGGCCCTTTTGGGCCAGCTTCGAGCCAACTTCGGCCATCTTGGTGGGTTCCTGGCACGTCTGACGCCGTCGGGAGCCGTTTGGGGGCCTTTCTGGGCCAACGGGGGACCCTCTTGGGGCGCTCCAGGGCCGTCTTGGAGGCCATCTTGGGCGTCTTGGAGGCCATCTTGGGCGTGTTGGAGGCCTCTTGGGCCGTCTTGGGGCCCTCTAGGGGCCATCTTGGAGGCCACTTGGGCCATCAGGGGGCTCTCTTGGGGGCCTCTTGGGCGATCTTGGGGGCTTCTTGGGCCGTCTTGAGCCGTCGGAGAGCCGAAAAGGCGCAAATGCCAAAATCCTTCAAAAACCAATGGAAAATCAATGATTTTGGCCTCTTCGGACTCTCCTGGAGGACCTCTTGGAGGCCTCTTGGGCCGTCTGGGAGGCCTCTGGGGGGCCTCTTGGGCCGTCTTGGGCCGTCTTGGACTCTCTTGGGCCGTTTTGGAGGCCGTCTTGGACCATCTCGGGCGGACTTGGAGGCCATCTTGGGCCATCTTCGCGATTTTTTGAGGATGTCCCGAGCGAAACGGCCGTTTTTGCGCACGGTGGCGGGTTCTGCCGGAGCCCACTGGGGAGTTCTTTTGGAAAAAGAACCAAAACCAAAACCTAACAGCTCGTCCAGCACGCCGTGCACCCCTGCAAGCAGGGGGCGGCGGATCTAGTGACCTTCGGTCCATCCCGCCACCGTGCCAGGGTATTGAGAATGAGACGAATTGAAAGTTCGTTGGGCTCTCTTGGGAGGCTTCTCGCGGGCCGTTTGGGGCCCTCTTGGGGCCTCTTGTGGGCCTCTTGGGGGCCTTTTGGGTCGTCTTGGGGGCCTCTCGGGGGCCTCTTGGGACCTCTTGGGCGCCTCCTGGGGCCTCCTAGGGCCGTCTTTGGGCGGGATGCTCCGATTTTCGATTCGGGCTCTCCCTCTTGGGCCTCTCTTGGGGCCCTCGTGGGCCTTCTTGGGAGCCTCTTGGGCCGTCTTGGCGCTCTCTTCGGCCGTCTTGGGCGCCTCGGTCTTGGGGAACTCTTGGGACCGTCTTCGGCGCCGTGAAGACGAGAAAATCGTATATGATAGAAATATACGTTTTCCCATCGGAATTTGACGATTTTGGCCTCGTGGGCCCTCTTAGGAGTGCTCTTGGAGGCCTCTGGGGCCGTCATGCGGGCCCTCTGGAGCCGTCCTGTGGCCTTCTAGGGACCCTCTTGGGCGCTTCAAGAGCGATCTGAACACAAAGGCGGCCTGGAGCCAACGCCAACTCCATTTTCTAGAGGATGTCACGAGCGAAACGGCCAATTTAGAAACCTTTCTTGACATGAACGGGAAGCGCGTGAAGTCAAAGAGCTTGGCAAGAACGTGCACGAACATCAAATTCGCGTGTCGCGTAGGCGCTCTTCCCAAATGTCCACAGGGGGTACCAAGTGGACTGCGCTATCCGCGCCAATTCAGACGTGCCGCTGACCCCGAACGTCCGCAAAAAGAACCAGATGGAGTTCACGATCCGCGCAAATTCCGACGTGCCGCTCGCCCCGACCGTCCACAAAAAATACCAAATGGAATTCACAATCCGCACAACTTCAGTCACCGCTCACCGCGTACGTCCACAACAGATACCAGGTAGAGTTCACAACCCGCGCGAGTTTAGACGTCGCTCTTACCCCGAACGCCCACAAAAGATATCAGATGGAGTTCACTTTCCGCGCGAGTTCAAAACTTGTTGGAGGATGTCTCGAGCGAAACGCTATTTTAAAACAAAACTGTTGAATGCCCATCGGTGTTTCAATGATTTCGCCTTCGAGGACCCGTCCGAAGGCAATGTTTGGAGGATGCCTCGACCGAAACGCTGATTTATCAACGAACATGTTAAAACAACACGTGGGTTGTTCAATATTTTCGCTTCTTGGGCCATCTTGGAGGTCATCCGAGATCGCTCCGAAAAGATGCCTTACAAGAGCTCTGTCGGCATCCCATTTGTTCGAGGATCTCTCGGGCGAAACGCCCATTTTCGAGGATCCGAAAATTAGGCGAGCGATTTCAACATCCCGATGTTTTGAGGATGCCTGGAACGAAACGCCCATGCTTAGCAACATACGCCTTAAGATGCGACCCCCAACTTCACGATGTTGTGAGGATGTCTCGAGCAAAACGATCGTTGTTTAAAACCTTCCCTGACATGAGCGGGAAGCGCGTGAAATCAAAGAGCTTGGCAAGAACGTGCACCAACGTCAAGGTCGCATGTCGCGTAGGCGCTTTTCCAAAATGTCCACAGGGGGTACCAAGTGGTCTTCGCTATCCGCGCCAATTCAGACGTGCCGGTGACCCCGAACGTCTACAAAAGACACCACATGGAATTCACGATCCGCGCAAATTCCGACATGCCGCTGACTCCGAACGTCCACAAAAGATACCAAATAGAATTCACAAGCCGCGCAACTTCAGTCACCACTCACCGCGAACGTCCACACCAGATACCAGGTAGAGTTCACAACCCGCGCGAGTTTAGACGTCGCTCTTACCCCGAACGCCCACAAAAGATATCAGATGGAGTTCACTTTCCGCGCGAGTTCAGAACTTGTTGGAGGATGTCTCGAGCGACACGCTATTTGTGAAACAAAGCTGTTGAACACCCATCGGTGTTTCAATGATTTCGCCTTCGAGGACCCGTCCGAAGGCAATGTTTGGAGGATGTCTCGAGCGAAATGCTCTGTTTTTGACAAAACTGTTGAAAACCCATCGGTTTTGCAATACGTTCGCCTTCGAGGACCCGTCCGAAGGCAATGATTGGATGATGTCTCGACCGAAACGCTGATTTACCAACGAAAATGTTAAAACACACATGGGTTGTTCAATCTTGTCGCTTCTTGGGCATCTAGGGGGTCATCCGAGATCGCTCCGAAACGATGCCTTACACGAGCTCTGTCGGTATCCCATGTTTTGAGGATGTCTCGGGCTAAACGCCCATCTTCGAGGATCCGAAAATTAGGCGAGCGATTTCAAGATCTCCATGCTTGGAGGACGTCTCGAGCGAAACGCCTATGTTTTAGCAGCATACGTCTTAAGATACGACCCCCAACTTCACGATTGTGTGAGGATATTTCGAACGAAACGATCGTTTTGAAACCGTTTCTTGACATGAATGGGAAGCGCGTGAAGTCAAAGAGCTTGGCACGAACGTAAACCAACAACAACTTCGCACGTCGCGTAGACGCTCTCCCCGAACGTCCAAAGGGGTACCAAATGGACTTCGCTATCCGCGCCAATTCAGACGTGCCGCTGACCTCGAACATCCGCAAAAATAACGAGAGGCGGGTGTGGTCTCGCAAGCCCGGCTGGGCCAGCACATTTTGCTCGCTACTTCAAGAGCGAAACACTCTCTCTCTCTCTGTCTCTGTCTCTGTCTCACGAGCCGCGCAAACTCCGACGTGCTGCTCACTCCGAACGTCCACAAAAGATACCAGATGTAAGTCACAATCCGCACAACTTCAGTGACCGCTCACCGCGAACGTCCACAAAAGGTACCAGGTGGAGTTCATTTCCCGCGCGAGTTTAGACGTCGCTCTTACCCCGAGCGCCCACAACAGAAATCAAGTGGAGTTCACTTTCCGCGCGAGTTCAAAACTTGTTGGACGATGACTCGAGCGAAACGCTATTTGTGAAACAAAGCTGTTGAACACCCATTGGTGTTTCAATGATTTCGCCTTCGAGGACCCGTCCGAAGGCAATGTTTGGAGGATGTCTCCAGCGAAACGCTGAGTCTTCAACGAAAATGTTAAACACACGTAAGTTTTTCAATATTTTCGCTTCTTGGGCCATTTTGGGGGTCATCCGAGATCGCTCCGAAAAGATGCCATACAAGAGCTATGTCGGCATCCCATGGTTCGAGGCGGTCTCTGGCGAACCGCCGATTTTCGAGGATCCGAAAATTAGGCGAGCGATTTCAAGATCCCGATTGTTTGAGGATGACTCGAGCGAACCGCCCATGTTTAGCAACGTACGTCTTAAGATACGACCCCCAACTTCTCGATGTTGTGAGAACGTCTCGAGCGAAACGCTCGTTTCTTTTTTATATAACACGCATCCTTTCCTGACATGAACGGGAAGCGCGTGAAAGGGAAGATTTGCGCAAGAACTTGCAGCATCATCGTGAACACATGTACTATAGGCGAGCTCTCCGAACGCTCACAAAGGATACGTATGGACACGCGCCCCCCGAACGTTTACAAACATCTTCCTGGTTATCCTCCTCACCCTTCCGCATGAGGAGGACGACGGCGAAACGACAATCGTGGGAGGAGGGGGGGATGAGGAGGAGGAGGAGGATGAGGAGGAGGAGGAGGAGGGGGAGGAGGAGGAGGAGGAGGAGGATGAGGAGGAGGAGTAGGAGGAGGGGACCAGCAGCAAGAGCAGAAACAGAGTGTGAGGAGGGACGGGAGGAGGAGGAGGAGGAGGAGGAGGAGGAGGAGGAGGAGGAGGAGGAGGAAAACGAGGAGGAAGACGAGGCGGAGGAGAAGGAGGACAGAGAAGGAGGAAGAACGAGAGGAGGAGGAGGAGGAGGGAGAGGAGAGGAGGAGGAGGATGAGGAGGAGGAGGAGGAGGAGGAAGACGAGGCGGAGGAGGAGGAGAGAGAAGGAGGAAGAAAAAGAGGAGGAGGGAGGCGGAGGAGGAGGAGGAGGAGGTGGAGAAGCAAAACAGGTGGAGGAAGAGAAGGAGAAGGAGGAGGAGGATGAGGCGAAGGAGAAGGAGGAAGAGGAGGAGGAGGGGGAGGAGGAGGAGGAGGAGGAGGAGGAGGAGGAGGAGGAGGAGGAGGACGACGAAACGGAGGAGGAGGAAGGAGAAGGAGGAATAACGGGAGGAGGAGGAGGAGGAGGTGGAGGAGGAGGTGGAAAAGCAATAACAGGAGGAGGAGGAGAAGGAGGAAGAGGAGGAGGATGAGGAGGAGGAGGCGACAATCTGGTTTCGAGGGCCCGTTCGAAGGCAGTTTGTAGGGGATGTCTCGAGCGAAACGCTGATTTTTCAACGAACATGTGAAACAAGCACGTGGATTTGGTTCGAATACTTTCGTTTCTTGGGCCATCTTGGAGGTCATCCAAGATCGCTCCGAAAAAATGCCTTACAAGAGCTCTGTTGGCATCCCGTTTATTCGAGGACGTCTCGGGCGAACCGCCTATTTTCGAGGATCCGAAAATTAGAGCGAAACGCCCATGTTTAGCAGCATACGTCTTAAGATACGACCCCCAACTTCACGATTGTGTGAGGATGGTTCGAGCGAAACGCTCATGTTGGGAACCTTTCCTGACATGAACGGGAAGCGCGTGAAAGGGACGAGTTGCGCAAGAACTTGCAGCATCATCGTGATCAATGTAATATAGGCGAGCTCTCTGGACGCTCACGGAGGATACGTATGGACGCGCGCCCCCCGAACATTTACAAGCATCTTACTGGTTATCATCCTCACTCCTCCGCATGAGGAGGACGACGGCGAACACGACAATCGTGGGAGGAGGGGGAGGAGGATGAGGAGGAGGAGGAGGAGGGGGAGGAGGGGGCGAAGGAGGAGGAGGAGGAGGAGGAGGACCAGCAGCAGCAGCAGCAACAGCAGCAAGAGCAGGAACAAAGGATGAGGAGGGGACAGGGAGGAGGACGAGGCAGAGGAGGAGGAGGAGGAGCAGGAGGAGCAGGAGGAAGACGAGGTGGAGGAGGAGGACAGAGAAGGACGAAGAACGAGAGGAAGAGGAGAGAAGGAGGAAGAACGAGAGAAGGAGGAGGAGGAGGAGGAGGAGGAGGTGGAGAAGCAAGAACAGGAGGACGAGGAGGAGAAGGAGGAGGAGGAGAAGGAGAATGAGAAGGAGGAAGAGGAGGAGGAGCAGGAGGAAGAGGAGGAGGAGGAAGAGGAGGAGGAGGAGGAAGAGGAGGAGGAGGAGGAGGAGGAGGAGGAGGAGGAGGAGACCAGATGGCTTCGAGGACCCGTCCGAAGGCATTTGTTGGAGGATGTCTCGAGCGAAACGCTGATTTTCCAACGAAAATGGTTAAATCACGGGGGTTTTTCCAATCTTTTCGCTTCTTGGGCCATCTTGGGGGTCATCCGAGATCGCTCCGAAAAGACGCCTTACAAGAGCTGTGCCGGCATCCCATTGTTTCGAGGATGTCTCTGGCGAAACGCCCATTTTCGAGGATCTAAAATTTTGGCGAGCGGTTTCGCGATCTCCATGTTTGGAGGATGTCTCGAGCGAAACGCCCATGCTTAGCAACACACGTCTTAAGATACGACCCCAAACTTTACGATTTTGTGCGGATGTCTAGAGCGGAACGCTCATTTTGGGAATCAGCCACGTCCTGCACCCCGAGGCGCTCCCGAGCGTTCCCCCCCCCAGACCCCCCCCCCCAGTTGATACTGCCTCTGGCCGAGAGGGAACGTCCATCGCGCGACTCTTCGAGTCTTAGCGCGCTTCCCGTCATTAGGCGAGCGAGTTCAAGATCTCCATTTTTGGACGATGTCTCGAGCGAAACGCCCATGTTTAGCAAAAGACGTCTTAAGCGACCCCCAACTTCACGATGTTGTGAGGATGTCTCGAGCGACACGCTCATTTTGGGAACCTGACCGGACAAGAACGGGAAGCGTCGCTTTAGTCCACCAAGCATGTGGAAAATGCTCGGTTGTTGTTATGCCGCGCAGGCATGCCGTGGCGCGCGTGTCGGCGTGCGTGCGGGGTGTGTTTTGCTGTGCTCCTGTGTGTTCTGCCGTGCTCCTGTTCTGCCGTGCTTCTGTGTTCTGCCGTGCCTCTGTGTGCTCTGTGTGTTCTGCCGTGTTCTTGTATCTGCCGTGCGGATCGTCGCGGTGGTCGTTTTGGCAGAGCTTCTGGGCGCACACGGCAGACAAAGATGAGGAGCATGGCAGAATAGGCCCCAAGAGCGAAGGAGCACGGCAGAGAAAGACAAGGAACACGGCAGAATAGACCCCAAGAGCAAATGAGTACGGCAGAATACACCCCATTAGCTAAGGAGCACGGCAGGAAATGACCAGGAGCACGGCAGAATAGACCTCAAGAGCTAAGGAGCAGGCAGAAAAAGACCAGGAGCACGGCAGATTAGGCCCCAAGAGCGAAGGAGCACGGCAGAAAAACACCAGTAGCACGGCAGAATAGACCCCAGGAGCTAAGGAGCAGGGCTGGATATGCCTCAAGTGCGAAGGAGTACGGCAGAGGAAGACGAGGAGCACGGCAGGATAGACCCCAAAAGCTAAGGAGCACGGCAGAGAGTGACCAGGAGCACGGCAGAAGTGGCCCCAAGAGCGAAGGAGCACGGCAGAAAAAAAACAGGAGCACGGCAGATTAGGCCCCAAGAGCGAAGGAGCACGGCAGAAAAACACCAGGAGCACGGCAGAATAGACCCCAGGAGCTAAGGAGCAGGGCTGGATATGCCTCAAGTGCGAAGGAGTACGGCAGAGAAAGGCGAGGAGCACGGCAGGATAGACCCCAAAAGCTAAGGAGCACGGCAGAAAATAAGCCAGGAGCACGGCAGAATAGGCGCCAAGAGCGAAGGAGCACGGCAGAAAAAAAAAAAACAGAAGCACGCCAGAGTAGACCCCGAGAGCTGAAGGAGTGCGGGAAAATAGTCCCCAAGAGCGAAGGAGCAAACCAGAAGAGGACGAGGAGCACAACAGAATAGAACCCAAGAGACAAGGAACACGGCAGAATATGCCCCAAGTGCGAAGGAGCACGGCAGAAAAAAAGCATGAGCACGGCAGACAAAGACCAGGAGCACAGCAGAATAGGCCCCATGAGCGAAGGAGCACGTCGGAAACAAACCAGGAGCATGGCAGAATAGACTCCAAGAGCTGCCGAGCACGGCAGAAAAAGACCAGGAGCACGGCAGAATAGACCCCAAGAGCTAAGGAGCACGGCATAATAGGCCCCAAGAGCGAAAAAGACGCCAGAAAAAGACCAGGAGCACGGCAGAAGATGCCCCAAGAGCTAAGGACGACGGCAGAAAAGACCGAAACACAGCAGAAAAGGCCCGAGGAGCCAAGGAGTACGACAGAAAAGACCAGGAGCACGGCAGAATAGGCCCGAAGAGACAAGGAGCACGGCAAAAGATGCCCCAAGTGCAAAGAATCACGGCAGAAAATGACCAGGAGCACGGCAGAATAGACCCCCAGAGCTCAGGGGCACGGCAGAAAAAGACCAGGACCACGGCAGAATAGACCCCAGAGCTAAGGAGCACGGCAGAAGAAGACCAGGAGCACGGCAGAATAGGCCCCATGAGCGAAGGAGCACGGCAGAAAAAAAAAACAAAGAGCACGGCAGAATAGACCCCAAGAGCTGAGGAGCACGGCAGAAGAGGCCCCAAGAGCGAAGGAGCATGACAGAAAAACAACAGGAGCACGGCAGAATAGACCCCAAGAGCTGAGGAGCACGGCAGAATAGGCGCCAGGAAAGAAGGAGCATTGCAAAACACGACCAGTGACCAAGAGCACGGCAGAATAGACCGCAAGAGCTAAGGAGCACGGCAAGATAGATGCAAGAATACAACATGATACGCCCCAAGGAAGAAGGAGTATGCAAGACAAACACAAGGAGCACGGCAGAATAAACCCCGAAAGCGAAGGAGCACCGCAGAATATGGCCCAAGAGCTAAGGAGCACGGCAGAAAACTACCAGGAGCACGGCATCATAAGCCCCAAGAACAAAGGATTGTGACAGAAAATGGCCAGGAGCATGGCAGAATAGGCTAGAAGAGCGAAGGAGCACGGCACAAAAGAACAAGGAGCATTTCAGAATAGACCCCAAGAACGAAAGAGCACGGCAGAATAGACGTCAAGAGCGAAGGAGCATTTTTTTCGCCGGCCATGCTCCGCCCGATTTGTTTGAGGATGTATGCAGCGAGAGCGCGATTTTAAACATGAGAGGTATTGAAACCGCCACTCCAAGATATCATTTTTGTTAGGATGTCTCAGGCGAGACGCTAGTTTTTGAACATCTGTCGAATTCGCGGTTTCCCATGTTTAAGGGATGTCTCAGGCGAAACGCTCATTTTTGATGAAATCGATGTTGTGAACATTTCATTTTTGTAAGGATGTCTCAAGCGAAATCGCCATTTTGGATCGTCTCGAGGGCGCTCCTGGGGGTCAAGTTTGGGCTTGTTTGAAGCCTTTGGGGGCCTTCTTGATGCCTTACAAACCCGTTACAGTCCGATGTGACACACATTCATTTTTTCAGGATGTCCCTATCGAAATCGCCATTTTTAGATGACTGGCTTAAACCATCTAGAAGCCTTTTCAGGAGCGATCCCCAGACGATGTTGAAACAGCAATGTTCAAAACGATGTTGTTGGATGTGTTATTTTTTTGAAGATGTCCCTAGCGAGATCACTATTTTCAGCGACCTGAAGGGCGCTCTTGGGGCCATGTCGTTGCCTTATTTTGCTTCCTGACGCCCTCCGAAATTCATTGCGATGCGATGTCGCACGCATCAATGTTTTGAGGATGTCCCCAGCGAAATCGACATTTTTTGAAGGCTGCCTTGGGCCGTCTGGAAGCCTTTTCAGAAGCAAAGTCAAAAGTATGTAAGAACAACAGTTTTCAAGTCGATGTTGGTGTATGTTTTCATTTTTTGAGGATGTCCCTAGCGAAACCGCTATTTTCGGAAGTCCCCCAATCGTTCTGACAGCCATCTTGACGTGCTTTTTGGCCTCTCATTTCCTCATCTTGAGGCACTTCGAGAACGATACCAAGACGATGTTGAGGACATCTCATTTTGTTGAAGATGTCCCTAGCGAAATGCAAATTTTCTGCCGTGCTCTTCGTTCTGGTCCGCCGTGCTGCCGCTCGTTTTCTGAGGATGTCCCTAGCGAAATCGCAATTCTTACCATAAGAATTAGTTAAAGACTTCTGTCGCCACCTCAGTTTTTCGAGGATGTCCCGAACGAAACGCTTTTTTTCACAAACGGCGACATGTCGCTGTCATCAACTTTTCGAGGATCTCTCGAGCGAAACGCTTGTTTTTGTTAAACGCGATGTCGCGAAGATCTAATTTTTGTGAGGATGTCTCACGTAAAATCGCCATCCCGAGGAATCCGCTAAGCCTGGTACACCGTGCGGCCCGCCACCCCCTATAGTTACGAGATCTCTTTCTGATATGAGGAGGATTCAATCAAAACGTCCAGCTCGCTTCTCGTTCCTCGAAGACGCTTCCCGTCATCCGCCAGGCCCCCGACAACGAGGCGGCCCCGCGCATTCCCCCCCCCCCCTGCAGACCGACCCCAGTTGATATACTGCCTCTGGCCGAGAGAACGTCCATCGCGCGACTCTTCGAGTCTTAGCGCGCTTCCCGTCATCCGCCACGTCCTGCACCACGAGGCGCTCCCGCGCGTTCCCCCCCCCAGGCCCCCACCCCCAATTGATACTGCCTCTGGCCGAGAGAACGTCCATCGCGCGACTCTTCGAGTCTTAGCGCGCTTCCCGTCATCCGCCACGTCCTGGACCCCGAGGCGGCGCCGCGCGTTCCCCCCCAGACCCTCCCCCCAGTTGATAAAAAGATCCCTCTGGGCACACAGACGTCCATCGCGCGACTCTTCGAGTCTTAGCGCGCTTCCCGTCATCCGCCACGTCCTGCACCCCGAGGCGATCCCGAGCGTTCCCCCCCAGGCCCCCCCCCAGTTGATACTGCCTCTGGCCGAGAGAACGTCCATCGCGCGACTCTTCGAGTCTTAGCGCGCTTCCCGTCATCCGCCACGTCCTCGACCCGAGTGCCCCGCGCGTTCCCCCCCAGACCCCCCCAAATAATACTGCCTCTGGCCGAGAGAACGTCCATCGCGCGACTCTTCGAATCTTAGCGCGCTTCCCGTCATCCGCCACGTCCCCGACCACGAGTGCCTCCCGCGCGTCCCCCCTCGGCACTCCCCCCAGTTGATACTGCTTCTCGCCGAGAGAACGTCCATCGCGCGACTCTTCGAGTCTTGGCGCGCTTCCCGTCATCCGCCAAGTCCAGGACCCCGAGGCGCCCCGCGCGTTCCCCCCCCCCCAGACCCCCCCCCTTTAAAACAATCCCTCTGGGCACGCAACGTCCATCGCGCGACTCTTCGAGTCTGAGCGCGCTTCCCGTCATCCGCCACGTCCTGCACCCCGAGGCGATCCCGCGCGTTCCCCCCCAGACCCCCCCCCAGTTGATACTGCCCTGGCCGAGGGAACGTCCATCGCGCGACTCTTCGAGTCTTAGCGCGCTTCCCGTCATCCGCCACGTCCTGGACCCCGAGGCGCCCGCGCGTTCCCCCAAGACCCCCCCCCAATTGATAAAAAGATCCCTCTGGGCACACAAACGTCCATCGCGCGACTCTTCGAGTCTTAGCGCGCTTCCCGTCATCCGCCACGTCCTGGGCCCCGAGGCGGCGCCCAGACCCCCCCAAGTGATACTGCCTCTGGCCGGGAGAACGTCCATCGCGCGACTCTTCGAGTCTTAGCGCGCTTCCCGTCATTAGGCGAGCGATTTCAAGATCTCCATGTTTGGAGGATGTCTCGAACGAAACGCCCATGTTTAGCAAACTACGCCTTAAGATACGATCCCACCCTTCACGATTTTGTGAGGATGTCTCGGACGAACCGCTCATTTTGGGAACTTTTCCTGACATGAACGGGAAGCGCGTGAAAAGGAAGAGTTGCGCAAGAACTTGCAGCATCATCGTGATCAAATGTAATATAGGCGAGCTCTCCGAACGCTCACAAAGGATACGTATGGACACGCGCCCCCCGAACGTGTACACACATCTTCCTGGTTATCCTCCTCACTGCTCCGCATGAAGAGGGCGACTGCGAAACCGACAATCGCGGGAGAAGGAGGAGGAGGATGAGGAGGAGGAGGGGGAGGAGGAGGAGGAGGAGGAGGAGGAGGAGGAGGAGGAGGAGGAGGGGGAGGAGAGGAGGAGGAGGGGGAGGAGGAGGAGGAGGAGGAGGAGGAGGAGGAGGAGGAGGAGGAGGACCAGCAGCAGCAGCAACAAGAGCAGGAACAGAGGGTGAGGAGGGGACGGGGAGGAGGACGAGGAAGAGGAGGAACAGGAGCGGGAGGAGGATGACGACGAGGCGGAGGAGGAGGAACGAGAAGGAGGAAGAACGAGATAAGGAGGAGGAGAAGGAGGAGGAGGAGGAGGAGGTGGAGAAGCAAGAACAGGAGGAGGAAGAGGAGGAGAAGGAGGAAGGTTTTTCAATCGCTTCGCTTAGCGGGCCATCTTGGGGGTCATCCGCGATCGCTTCGAAACGATGCCTTACAAGAGCTGTGTCGGCATCCCATTGTCTCGAGGACGTCTCTGGCGAAACGCCCATTTTCGAGGATCCGGAAATTAGGCGAGCGATTTCAATATCTCCATTGTTGGAGGATGTCTCGAACGAAACGCCCAGTTTTAGCACACGACGTCTTACGATACGACCCCCAACTTCACGATTTTGTGAGGACGCCTCGAGCGACACGCTCATTGTTTGGGAACCTTTCCTGGCATGAACGGGAAGCGCGTGAAAGGGAAGAGTTGCACAACAGCTTGCAGCATCACCGTGATCAAATGTAATATAGGCGAGCTCTCCGAACGCTCACAAAGGATACGTATGGACACGCGCCCCCCGAACGTTTACACGCATCTTCCTGGTTATCCTCCTCACTCCCCCGCATGAGGAGGGCGACTGCGAAAACGACAATCGCGGGAGGAGGGGGAGGAGGATGTGGAGGAGGAGGAGGAGGAGGAGGAGGAGGAGGAGAAGGAGGAGGAGGAGGAGGGGGAGGAGGAGGAGGAGGAGGAGGAGGAGGAGGAGGATGGGGAGGAGGAGGAGGAGGAGGAGGAGGAGGAGGAGGAGGAGGAGGACCAGCAGCAGCAACAGCAAAAGCAGGAACATCGGGTGAGGAGGGGACGGGGAGGAGGACGAGGAAGAGGAGGAACAGGAGCAGGAGGAACAGGAGGAGGAAGACGAGGCGGAGGAGGAGGAACGAGAAGGAGGAAACACGAGAGGAGGAGGAGGAGGAGGAGGAGAAGGAAGAGGAGGAGGAGAAGGAGGAGGAGGAGGAGGAGGTGGAGAAGCAAGAACAGGAGGAGGAAGAGGAAGAAAAGGAGACGGAGAAGGAGGAAGAGGAGGAGGAACAGGAGGAGACCAGATGGCTTCGAGGACCCGTCCGAAGGCATTGTTTGGAGGATGTCTCGAGCGAACCGCTGATTTTTCAACGAAAATGTTAAACACATGTGGGTGTTTCAAAATTTTCGCTTCTTGGGCCATCTTGGGGGTCATCCGAGATCGCTCCGAAAAGATGCCTTACAAGAGCTGTGCCTTACAAGATGTCATCCAAGATCGCTCACGAGGCGGCGCCGCGCGTTCCCCCCCAGACCCCCCCCCAGTTGATACTGCCTCTGGCCGAGAGAACGTCCATCGCGCGACTCTTCGAGTCTTAGCGCGCTTCCCGTCATCCGCCAGGTCCAGGACAATGAGGCGGCCCCGCGCGTTTCCCCCCCAGACCCCCCCCAATTGATACTGCCTCTGGCCGAGAGAACGTCCATCGCGCGATTCTTCGAGTCTTAGCACGCTTCCCGTCATCCGCCAGGTCCAGGGCAGTGAGGCGGCCCCGCGCGTTCCCCCCCCCCAGACCCCTCCTTTACAAACAACCCCTCTGGGCACACAGATGTCCATCGCGCGACGCTTGCAGTCTGAGCGCGCTTCCCGTCACGAACATGTTAAAACACGTGGGTTTTCCCATATTTTCGCTTCCTGGGCCAGCTTGGAGGTCATCCGGGATCGCTCCGAAAAGATACCTTACAAGAGCTCTGTCGGCATCCCATGTTTTCGAGGATGTCTCGGGCGAAACGCCCATTTTCGAGGACCCGAAAATTAGGCGAGCGATTTCGAGATCTCCATTGTTTGAGGATGTCTCGAGCGAAACGCCCATTGTTAGCAACATACGTCTTAAGATACGACACCCAACTTCACGATTTTGTGAGGATGTCTCAAGTGAAACGCTCATTTTGGGAATCCGTCAGGTCCCCGACCACGAGGCGGCGCCGCGCGTTCCCCCCCAGACCCCCCCCAATTGATACTGCCTCTGGCCGAGAGAACGTCCACCGCGCGACTCTTCGAGTCTTAGCGCGCTTCCCGTCACCCGCCAGGTCCAGGACAATGAGGCGGCCCCGCGCGTTTCCCCCCCAGACCCCCCCCCCTAGTTGATACTGCCTCTGGCCGGGAGAACGTCCATCGCGCGACTCTTCGAGTCTTAGCGCGCCTCCCGTCATCCGCCAGGTCCAGGACAGTGAGGCGGCCCCGCGCGTTCCCCCCCCCAGACCCCCCCTTTACAACCAATCCTTCTGGGCACACAGATGTCCATCGCTCGACTCTTCGAGTCTAAGCGCGCTTCCCATCACGAACATGTTAAAAACACGTGGGTTTTCCCGCATTTTCGCTTCTTGGGCCAGCTTGGAGGTCATCCGGGATCGCTCCGAAAAGATACCTTACACGAGCTCTGTCGGCATCCCATTTGTTCGAGGATGTCTCGGGCGAAACGCCCATTTTCGAGGACCCGACAATTAGGCGAGCGATTTTAAGATTTCACGTTTGGAGGATGTCTCGAGCGAAACGCCCATTGTTAGCAACATACGTCTTAAAGATACGACACCCAACTTCACGATTTTGTGAGGATGTCTCAAGCGAAACGCTCATTTTGGGAATCCGTCAGGTCCCCGACCACGAGGCGGCGCCGCGCGTTACCCCCCCAGACCCCCCCCCAGTTGATACTGCCTCTGGCCGAGAGAACGTCCATCGCGCGACTCTTCGAGTCTTAGCGCGCTTCCCGTCATCCGCCAGGTCCAGGACAATGAGGCGGCCCCGCGCGTTTCCCCCCCAGACCCCCCCAGTTGATACTGCCTCTGGCCGAGAGAACGTCCACCGCGCGACTCTTCGAGTCTTAGCACGCTTCCCGTCATCCGCCAGGTCCAGGACAGTGAGGCGGCCCCGCGCGTTTCCCCCCCCCCCCCAGACCCCCCCTTTACAAATAATCCCTCTGGGCACACAGATGTCCATCGCGCGACCCTTCGAATCTAAGCGCGCTTCCCGTCACGAACATGTTAAGAACACGTGGGTTTTCCAGCATTTTCGCTTCTTGGGCCAGCTTGGAGGTCATCCAGGATCGCTCCGAAAAGATACCTTACAAGAGCTCTGTCGGCATCCCATTTGTTCGAGGATGTCTCGGGCGAAACGCCCATTTTCGAGGACCCGAAAATTAGGCGAGCGATTTCAAGATCTCCATTTTTTGAGAATGTGTCGAGCGAGACGCCCAGTGTTAGCAAAATACGTCTTAAGATGCGACCCCCAACTTCACGATTGTGTGCGGATGTCTCGAAACGCTCATTTTGGGAACCTGACCGGACAAGAACGGGAAGCGTCGCCTCAGTCCACCAAGCATGTGGAATATGCTCTGCTGTTGTTGCGCCACACAGGTATGCCGTGGCGCGCGTGTCGGCATGCGTGCGGGGTGTGTTTTGCTGTGCTCCTCGCTTCTGTGTTCTGCCGTGCCTCTGTGTGCCCTGTCCCTCCCGGTTTTGTGAGGATGGCGCGCGTGTCGGCGTGCGTGCGGGGTGGGTTTTGCTGTGCTCCTGTGTGTTCTGCCGTGCTCCTGTTCTGCCGTGCTTCTGTGTTCTGCCGTGCCTCTGTGTGCCCTGTGTGTTCTGCCGTGCTCCTGTATTCTGCCGTGCGGATGGTCGCGGCGGTCGTTTTGGCGGAGCTTCTGGGCGCGCGCGGCCCGATTTGAACGAGTACCTCTTGAGATGTGGTTTTCCAAACAAAAAGTTTCCGACGTGGTTTCCGTGGCGCGCGTGTCGGCGTGCGTGCGGGGTGTGTTTTGCTGTGCTCCTGTGTGTTCTGCCGTGCTCCTGGTCTGCCGTGCTTCTGTGTTCTGCCGTGCCTTTGTGTGCCCTGTCCCTCCCGATTTTGTGAGGATGGCGCGCGTGTCGGCATGCGTGCGGGGTGTGCTTTGCCGTGCTCCTGTGTGTTCTGCCGTGCTCCTGTTCTGCCGTGCTTCTGTGTTCTGCCGTGCCTCTGTGTGCCCTGTGTGTTCTGCCGTGCTCCTGTATTCTGCCGCGCGGATCGTCGCGGCTGTCGTTTTGGCGGAGCTTCTGGGCGCGCGCGGCCCGATTTGAACGAGTACCTCTTGAGATGTGGTTTTCCCCCCCCAAAAAAAATCAGACGTGGTTTCCGTGGCGCGCGTGTCGGCGTGCGTGCGGGGTGTGTTTTGCTGTGCTCCTGTGTGATCTGCCGTGCTCCTGTTCTGTCGTGCTTCTGTGTTCTGCCGTGCCTCTGTGTGCCCTGTCCCTCCCGATTTTGTGAGGATGGCGCCCGTGTCGGCGTGCGTGCGGGGTGTGTTTCGCTGTGCTCCTGTGCGTTCTGCCGTGCTCCTGTTCTGCCGTGCTTCTGTGTTCTGCTGTGCGCCCTGTGTGTTCTGCCGCGCTCCTGTATTCTGCCGTGCGGATCGTCGCGGCGGTTGTTTTGGCGGAGCTTCTGGGCGCGCGCGGCCCGATTTGAACGAATATCTCTTGAGATGTGGTTTTCCAAACAAAAAGTTTCAAACGTGGTTTCCGTGGCGCGCGTGTCGGCGTGCGTGCGGGGTGTGTTTTGCTGTGCTCCTGTGTGTTCTGCCGTGCTCCTGGTCTGCCGTGCTTCTGTGTTCTGCCGTGCCTCTGTGTGCCCTGTCCCTCCCGATTTTGTGAACATTTCCCGAGCGAAATCGCAATCTTTAACATAAGAGCTAGTAACAGACCGCAGTCGTCATTTCTTTTTTTAAAAGGATGTCTCGAGCGAAACGCAAAGTATCCCAGTTCTGCCGTGCCTCTGTGTGCCCTGCCCCTTCCGATTTTGTGAGGATGTCCCGAGCGAAATCGCAATTTTGAATATAAGAGTTAGTAAAAGACCTCAGTCGTCATCTCATTGTTCGAGGATGTCTCGAGCGAAACGCAAATGTTCTGAGACGGCGAAATTTCGCTGTCATCAGCTTTTCGATGATGTCTCGAGCGAAATGCTTGTTTTTGTGAAACGCGATGTCGCGAAGAGCTCAATGTTGTGAGGATGTCTCGAGCGAAATCGCTGTTTTGGGGAACCTAACCGGACAAGATCGGGAAGCGTCGCCCCGGTCCACCAAGCATGTGGAATATGCTCTGCTGGTGTTACGCCGCACAGGTATGCCGTGGCGCGCGTGTCGGCGTGCGTGCGGAATGTGTTTTGCTATGCTCCTGTGTGTTCTGCCGTGCTCCGGGTCTGCCGTGCTTCTGTGTTCTGCCGTGCTTCTGTGTGCCCTGTGTGTTCTGCCGTGCTCCTGTATTCTGCCGTGCGGATCGTCGCGGCGGTCGCTTTAGCGGAGCTTCTGGGCGCGCGAGGCAGAAAAAGATCAGGGGCACGGCAGAATAGGCCCCAAGAGCGGAGGAGCACGGCAGAACAAGACCAGGAACACAGCAGAATAGACCCCAAGAGCAAAGGAACACGGCAGAATATACCCGAAGAGCGAAAGAGCATCGCGGAAAAAGGCCAGGAGCACGGCAGCATAGACCCCAAGAGCTAAGGAGCAGGCAGAAAAAGACTGGGAGTACGGCAGAATAGGCCCCAAGAGCGGAGGAGCACGGCAGAAAAACACCAGGAGCACGGCAGAATAGACCCCAGGAGCTAAGGAGCAGGGCTGAATATGCCCCAAGTGCGAAGGAGCACGGCAGAGAAAGACGAGAGCACAGCAGAATAGACCCCTTCTGCTAAGGAGCACGGGGGAAAAAGATCAGGAGCACGGCAGAATAGGCCCCAAGAGCGAAGGAGCACGGCAGAATAGGCCCCAAGAGCCATTTTGTGAGGATGTCCCGAGCGAAATGCTAATGTTCTGCCGTGCTCCTTTTTTCGGTCTGCCGCGCCCCTCCCGATTTTCTGAGGATGTCCCGAGCGAAATCGCCATGTTTGAAAAAAGAGATAGTGAAATCGTTTTTCCGACATCTCATTTGTTCGAGATTGTCTCGAGCGAAACGCACATTTTCTGTCGTGCTCCTTTTTTCGGTCTGCCGCGCCCCTCCCGATTTTCTGAGGATGCCCCGAGCGAAATCGTCATTTTTTCAAAGAGAGGTAGTTCAACAGATTTTCCGACTTCTCATTTTGTCGAGGATGTCTCGAGCGAAACGCAAATGTTCCGAGACGACGAAATTTCGATGTCATCAACTGTTCGAGGATGTCTCGAACGAAACGCTTGTTTTTGTGAAATGCGATGTCGCGAAGAGCTCAATATTGTGAGGACATTTTGAGCGGAATCGCTGTTTTGGGGAACTTTTCCTGACATGAACGGGAAGCGCGTGAAAGGGAAGAGTTACGCAAGAACTTGCAGCATCATCGCGATCAAATGTAGTACAGGCGAGCTCTCCGAACGCTCACAAGGGATACGTATGGACACGCGCCCCCCGAACGTTCACAAGCATATTCCTGAGTATCCTCACCACTCCTCCGCATGAGGAAGACGACGGCGAAGACGACGACAGGGGAAGAAGGGAGAGGAGGAGGAGGAGGAGGAGGAGGAGGAGGAGGAGGAGAAGGGGAGGAGGAGGATGAGGATGAGGAGGAGGAGGAGGAGGGAGGAGGAGGAAGAGGAGCAGGAGAAGGAGGGAGGAGTGAGGAGGAGGAGGAGGAGGAGAAGGAGCAGCATCAGCAGCAGCAGAAGAAGAGGTGAGGAGGAGGAGGGGGAGGAGGACGAGGAAGAGGAGGAACAGGAGCAGGAGGAGGAGGAAAAGGAGGAGGAACAGGAGGAGGAGGAGGTTGGAGGAGAAAGAGGAGGAAGAGGAAGAGGAGAAGACCGACGAGGAGGAGGAGGAGGAGGAGCAGGAGGAGAAGGAGGAAGGAGAAGTAGGAAGAAGGCGAGGAGGAGGAGGAATATGAGGAAGAGGACGAGGACGAGGACGAGGAGGAGGAGGAGGAGGAAGAAGAACAGGAGGAGGAGGAGGAGGAGGAGGAGGAGGAGGAGGAGAATTAGGAAAAGGAGGACGAGGAAGAGGAGGAGGAGGAAGAGGACATTTTGGGAGGATGTCTCGAGCGAAACGCTGATTGTTCAACGAAAGTGTTTACAACACATTGTTTTTTTCAACATTTTCGCTTCTTGGGCCATCTTGGGGGTCATCCGAGATCGCTCCGAACAGATGCCTTACAAGAGCTCTGTCGGCATCCCATTGTTTCGAGGTTGTCTTGGGCGAAACGTCCATTTTCGAGGATCCGAAAATTAGGCGAGCGATTTCGAGATCCCGATTTTTGGAGGATGCCCCGAGCGACACGCCCATGTTTAGCAAAAGACGTCTTAAGATACGACCCCCAACTTCACGATGTTGGGAGGATGTCTCGAGCGAAACGCTCGTTTTCAAAACAAGAGAGCTCCAAGAAGCCGCCAAGACGGCCCAAGACGGCCTCGAGACACCGAAACACCGCCCTAAGACGCCCAAGATGGCCCCAAGACGGGCCAAGAGGCCTCGAAGACGCTCCAAGAAGCCTCCAAGAGGCTTCCCAAGAGGGCCCAGAGAGGCCAAAGTCATTGATTTTTCAAAGGTTTTTGAAGGATTTTGGGGTGTTCGCGTTTTCCCCTTCCCGACGCTTCAAGACGGGCCAAGAGGCCCCGAAGACGGCCCCACGACGGCCCAAGAGGCTCCCAACATGGCCCCAAGACGGCCCAAGAGGGCTCCAAGACTGCCCAAGAGGCGCCCAAAACGGCCCAAGGGGGCCCCAAGAGTGGCCCAAGCGGACGACACAAAAATCTAAAAATCTGGCTTTCTGCCTCCAGGAGCCCGGGGGCCCCAAGAGTGGTGCCCTACGAGGCCCCCAAAAGGCCCCAAGAGGCCCCCAAGCAGGCCCCAAGAGGCCAAAAAGAGGCCCAAAACAAGCTCCAGGAGGCCCCGAAACGACCCCCAAGAGGCCTCCAAAGTACCACTTGAGGCATCCGAGAGATCTACCAAGAGATCCCAACGAACACTGCAGAGCCCTCTGACCAACAACTCAGGCACGGTGGCGGGATGGGCCGAAGGCCGTCTTAGGGCGTTCCTGGTCCGTCTGACGCCGTCTGGAGCCGTCTTGGGGGCCTCTCTGGGCCGTCTTGGGGCCCTCTTGGGGCGCTTCAGGGCCGTCTTGGAGGCCATGTTGGGCGTCTTGGAGGCCTCTTGGGCCGTCTTGGGGCGCTCTTGGGGCCGTCTTGGGGGGCCCTTGGGCCGTCATAGGGCCTTGTTGGAGGCCTCTTGGGCGATCTTGGGGGCCTCTTGGGCCGTCGGAAGGCCGAAAAGATGAAAACGCAAAAAACCTTCAAAAACCTAAGGAAAACCAATGATTTTGGCCTCTTCGGGCCCTCCTGAGGACCTCTTGAGGGGCTCTTGGGCTGTGTTGGAGGCCTCTTTGGGGCCTCTTGGGCCATCTTGGGCCATCTTGAGGCTATCTTAGGCCGTCTTGGGTACATCTTGGACCGTCTTGGAGGCATCATAAGGCCATCTTAACCGTCTTGGAGACCATCCTGGCCGTCTTGGAGGCATCTTGGAGGCCATCTTGGAGCCGTCTGGGGCAGGAAATTGGGGAATTGAGGTCCTGGAAGGGTGGCCGGCGGGACGGGCCGAAGCCCACTGGGGAGTTCTTTTAGAAAAAGAACCAAAACCAAAACCTGAAACATCCAGCACGCCGTGCACCCCTGCAAGCAGGGGGCGGCGGATCGAAGACGCCTACGGCGAATCACCGCCGCCCCCTGCCTTTGTGGAAGCGCCTATGTGGCCGAACGTTGAGGCCAGACCTGCCAAGCCATCGGACCATGTGTTCCCCGAATCGGTTTGGAAAGCCTTCGGGGAACACGTGGGCGTCTTGATGGTCATCGTCGCCGTCTTGGAGGCCTCTTGGGCGATCTTTCGGCGATCTTTGGGGGCTCTTGGGCCGTCTCGGGCCGTCGGAAGGCCGAAAGAAGGGAAATGCCCAAATCCATCAAAAACCTTGGGAAAATCAGTGATTTTGGCATCTTTTGGCCTTCCTGGAGGCCCTCTTGGGGGCCTCTTGGGCCCTTTTGGGCCAGCTTCGAGCCAACTTCGGCCATCTTGGTGGGTTCCTGGCACGTCTGACGCCGTCGGGAGCCGTTTTGGGGGCCTGTCTGGGCCAACGGGGGACCCTCTTGGGGCGCTCCAGGGCCGTCTTGGAGGCCATCTTGGGCGTCTTGGAGGCCATCTTGGGCGTGTTGGAGGCCTCTTGGGCCGTCTTGGGGCCCTCTAGGGGCCATCTTGGAGGCCACTTGGGCCATCAGGGGGCTCTCTTGGGGGCCTCTTGGGCGATCTTGGGGGCTTCTTGGGCCGTCTTGAGCCGTCGGAGAGCCGAAAAGGCGCAAATGCCAAAATCCTTCAAAAACCAAAGGAAAATCAATGATTTTGCCCTCTTCGGACTCTCCTGGAGGACCTCTTGGAGGCCTCTTGGGCCGTCTGGGAGGCCTCTGGGGGGCCTCTTGGGCCGTCTTGGGCCGTCTTGGACTCTCTTGGGCCGTTTTGGAGGCCGTCTTGGACCATCTCGGGCGGACTTGGAGGCCATCTTGGGCCATCTTCGCGATTTTTTGAGGATGTCCCGAGCGAAACGGCCGTTTTTGCGCACGGTGGCGGGTTCTGCCGGAGCCCACTGGGGAGTTCTTTTGGAAAAAGAACCAAAACCAAAACCTAACAGCTCGTCCAGCACGCCGTGCACCCCTGCAAGCAGGGGGCGGCGGATCGAAGACGCCTACGGCGAATCACCGCCGCCCCCTGCCTTTGTGGAAGCGCCTATGTGGCCGAACGTTGAGGCCAGACCTGCCAAGCCATCGGACCATGTGTTCCCCGAATCGGTTTGGAAAGCCTTCGGGGAACACGTGGGCGTCTTGATGGTCATCGTCGCCGTCTTGGAGGCCTCTTGGGCGATCTTTCGGCGATCTTTGGGGGCTCTTGGGCCGTCTCGGGCCGTCGGAAGGCCGAAAGAAGGGAAATGCCCAAATCCATCAAAAACCTTGGGAAAATCAGTGATTTGGGCATCTTTTGGCCTTGCTGGAGGCCCTCTTGGGGGCCTCTTGGGCCCTTTTGGGCCAGCTTCGAGCCAACTTCGGCCATCTTGGTGGGTTCCTGGCACGTCTGACGCCGTCGGGAGCCGTTTTGGGGGCCTTCTGGGCCAACGGGGGACCCTCTTGGGGCGCTCCAGGGCCGTCTTGGAGGCCATCTTGGGCGTCTTGGAGGCCATCTTGGGCGTGTTGGAGGCCTCTTGGGCCGTCTTGGGGCCCTCTAGGGGCCATCTTGGAGGCCACTTGGGCCATCAGGGGGCTCTCTTGGGGGCCTCTTGGGCGATCTTGGGGGCTTCTTGGGCCGTCTTGAGCCGTCGGAGAGCCGAAAAGGCGCAAATGCCAAAATCCTTCAAAAACCAAGGGAAAATCAATGATTTTGCCCTCTTCGGACTCTCCTGGAGGACCTCTTGGAGGCCTCTTGGGCCGTCTGGGAGGCCTCTGGGGGGCCTCTTGGGCCGTCTTGGGCCGTCTTGGACTCTCTTGGGCCGTTTTGGAGGCCGTCTTGGACCATCTCGGGCGGACTTGGAGGCCATCTTGGGCCATCTTCGCGATTTGTTGAGGATGTCCCGAGCGAAACGGCCGTTTTTGCGCACGGTGGCGGGTTCTGCCGGAGCCCACTGGGGAGTTCTTTTGGAAAAAGAACCAAAACCAAAACCTAACAGCTCGTCCAGCACGCCGTGCACCCCTGCAAGCAGGGGGCGGCGGATCTAATGGCCCCAAGAAGCTCCCAACAGACCCCAAGGGTGCCCCAAGAGACTCCTAACAACCCTCATCCTCCTACTCTATTTCTTCCTCTTCCTCTTCCTGTTCACAATCATTCTCTCCCATGTGTTCCCCGAAAGCTTTCCAAACCGACTCGGGGAACTCATGGTCCGATAGCTTGGCCAAGCTCTAGTCCAACTTTCGGCCACATCGGCGTTTCCAAAAAGGCAGGGGGCGGCGGTGATTCGCCGTAGGCGTCTTCGATACGTTTAAACAAAAGTATTGAACAAGCACTTAGTTTTCAATGAAGTTGCCTTTTGGGCAATCCTGGAAATCCTTCGAGAGCGTCCCTTAAAGATGTCGTGCGACATCTACTTCAACCTCTCATTTGTTGGAAGATGTCTCAGGCGAAATCGACATTTTCGAAAATCCGAAGGTTTCGCCAGCGATTTCAGTATCTCATTTTCTGAGGATGTCTCAGGCGAACGGCTCATTTGTCAAAGAAGAGGTTTTAAAGCAGTTTTTTCCACATCCTATTGTTTTGAGGATGTCTCAAGCGAGAGCCCCATTTTTGCAGATCCGAAGATTCCGCGACCGATTTCAGTATCCCCATTTTGTGAGGATGTCTCAGGCGAAATCGTCATTTGTAATATAAAAAACATTATCCCGGCAAAGCAACCTAACATCGATATGTAGAAGCATAGCTGGAAGCATGCAGCAGCAGTAACAGTCACAGTAGTAGTAGCAATAAGAGCAGGAGATATGAAACAGTGGTAACAGTGAAATAGTAGTTGTAGGTGGCGGGAGTGAACGAGTGAAGTGTAGTAGTAGTAGTGGGTGTAGTGGTAACAGCGAAGTGAAGTATAATTGGAGTGGGTGGATGGCAGTAGTAGTAACAGTGAAGTACGGCGGATGTCTTGGATAGTAGAATGGTAATACAGCCCCCGTAGTAACGGTATCAGTAAAAGTAATAGTAGAATGTATGTCGAAACGAGACACTGCTATCAATGCAGCGAGCTTGAACGGATGTATTTGCAAACGAGACACTGCTATCAACGCTGGAAGTGTGTCAAAACGAGACACTGCTATCAATAATGGAAGTCGTGTAAAAACGAGACACTGCTATCAACGCTGGCAATGAATGATGATGATGAGTGCGATGATGAGTGCGACGATGAGATGATGACTGTCCTTTTTTCAGAGGACCGCGCTGAGGAGCGGCGTGCGAAGCGGAGAAGCTGCAGACACGCGCAGGCTGAAAAGCATTGCAGACACGCGCAGGCTGAAAAGCATTGCGCGACACGTGCAGGCTCACCGCGCACAGCTGCACACGAGCGCAGGCTGAGAAGCACCACGCGCATGCAGGCTGAGAAGCACCACGCGAATGCAGACGGACAGACTGAACAGCACCGCCACAACGCAACCTGCATCTCATGGCTCCTCAAGCTCGCGCAGGCCATCCCAGTTGCTGTCGGGCCTTCGCGCAAGCGATCTTCGTCGCGGCAATCTTGTCCGTGAAGAGCTCGGCGAAGGCCTTGGCGATCTGTTCCGGGGGGCCGGATTCGATGATGCTCCGGTCAGGCAAGCCGTGGCTCAAGAGTTGGTTGAAGCTTCTGGGGCGCGACAGGCTGACGTAGTAGGCAAGCCAAATGGACTCCTTCTTGAGTCCTGGCGGAAACGTCCAGTGCACGATGAAGCCTGGGTCCGTCGTCTTGCCCTGGACGCCATGCAGAGTCCCCTGCTTTTTGGGCAGCACGGTCAACTGCGTCCTGGACACCGCGATGGCCGGGCCACCTGTCTTCGCTTTGAACTTCCAGGGGCGCGCCTGCGGGGTGATCGCGAGCACTCCGCGCAGGTCGGGGCCGGCAGGCTGAGAAGCACTGCCAGCTGTCACCGGCGCGGCCTTCAAGAAAAGTTCATCGCTGTCATCGATCTTGACATAGACGGCCTTTGGCATGTAGTAGAGTACGACCACACCGTCCGAGACAATGGACGGGCGGCCCTCCACCGGAGGCTCCAGAGCGTGCAGCTCTATGCCTACCACTTTGCCTGGCGCGCCACGGACATACTTCGGCGGCAAGACGGATTCTGTCAGGATGACCTCCATGCCAACGAAGAGCGGCAGCAGCCCCGGCATTTTTGCGGTAGCGCCGATGTTGGGCTCCGCGCGCATCTCGTCGAAATCAGGCTTCGCGAGGCGCGCAGCTGGTCTGTCGATTGCTGGGACGTAAAAGAGCAGCTGGCCAGCATCGTGCGCATCAAGCTTGGCCTGTGCATGCATGGCGTAAGAGACGATGCGCCACTCATAGGCCGACTCGTACCAGCCTCGTGCTGCACGCAACCGAGGGTCCCACTGAGGTGGCTGAGCGGCTTCGCTGCTGCTGGCAGCAGGCTGACCAGCACCGCTAGGGCTAACGACCTCTGTTTTGACGATCGCCTGCCAGCTCTCGTCAGAGATCTTTTTTCCGCCTGGAGTTCTCATGGCGTGGAGAACCTCGAGTTGCAACGGGTCTGTAAAGCGCTGCATCTGCACGAAATCGATGACGTACTCGGAGTCGGCGAGCAACTTCCTACCCTGTTGGTGTTCGTAGGACTGGCCCGTGTGAGGCGCCAGCAGGGAGGCGCTGGCGGGGACCGGCGGCAACTGGTAGAAGTCCCCGCACAAGATCTTCACGGCCATGCGCCCCCACGTCTCCTGCGGGCGCATGTACTTCGTGGGGTCGAGGTTGTAGCGCAACGCCCTGCCGTAGGTCGTGCGCAGTGCATCGGCATGCAGCAAAGGCCCCGGCACAGCACCCAGCTCATCGATCACGTCGACGCCGAGTGTGCCTGTGAGGCGGTCCAGCTTTTTCTGCGTCTGTGGCGTCAAGCGCAGCCTGGCGGTCTGCAGGGAGTCCGACATGAGCAGCCCATTGGAGGAATGCATTGTCCTGCCGCGCGGGCCGAGGTTGTGTGCCGCGTGGTTGGACTGAGCTTTGCCGAGGTACCCCTGCTCGCCGAAGTAAGTGATGGCCATCGGCTCCACCACTTTGGAGAGGGTGCGTGTCTTGCCGACACCGCCTCCCCCGAGCCAAATCGCTCTGTGGTTGCCTGTCGCGGATACCACGGGGAGCAGATGCGTTGTCTTGTCTGGTCTGCCGTCAAAGCGTTTCTGCAGGGACAGCGCGAACAACGCCACCGCGTCAATCTGCTCCTCCGTGCACTCGGCATCATTGACAAGCTTCCACGCAACAGCCGCCGGGCCCTGCATGGCCAAGAGCTGCGGCACGAGCTCCGGCTGCGCGTCCTCGGCAGCAGGCTGAGGAGCACCGCTGGGTAGCCAGTCGTCCGCAGCCTCGGGCAAGGTCTCTCCATCCGGGCTCGCTTGCTTCTTTTGGAGCGCAATGCTTTGCCGCTGTAGGGCGAGCATGTCAGAAAAGGTCTCGTCCAGCCGCGTGCCCTGATGTTCCCGCGCGCCGCTGCTGGCTGGCAGTGCAAAGCTGGGCTGCAGCATGCCGCTGTACGCTCGGTCGAGGTTCTTCAACTGCTTATCGGCGTAGCTGAGGCGGCCCTTCTGGTCCAAGCGCTGCAGTTGGTCTTGCTGTAGGGCCAGCTCGGTTGCTCTGACGTGGTCCCGCAGCGGAAACCGGGAGATCTCGGTAATCTCGGCGTCCTCCACGTCCTCCTCTACGTCGCTGCCGCCGCCTCCACCCACGTCAACGAGCTCCAGCGGGACTCGCCCCTTGAGCCCTTCGGCATCGCTCGCGGAGTCTTCATCCGCCTCGAGGTGTGCAGTCGTTGCTGGCCGAGGCTTAACCCGCGCCTCCGCCGCGAGGTCCACGTGCGCCAGCACGTCTCGCGCCACGTGCGCGCAGAACTCCGCCAGGGTGCACTGTTCCTCGTGCCACCGGCAGTGGTGGTCACTGAAGGCGAGGATGCGCCGTGCCGCCTCCGCTGGCATGCGCCGCGCCAGCTGGGACCTTGCGAAGTGCGCTAGGCTGAGGAGCACCAGCTCGCCCTCCTCGAGGTTCGCCCGGGGCTCTTTCAGCTCGGAGAAGAGGGTCGTGTCCGCGAGCACGAGCCTCTTGCGGGCCAGGCGGCTCCTGGAGTCTGCGCGCGCTGCCAACACGTGGATCTCCGCGCACCGAAGCCGCCACGCCCGCTCGAACGAGTATGGGCGCACGGCGGGGCAGTCGCAGTTCCTCAGCATATGGCTGCACTGAGTAACGCAGCCACAAGAGAGGGGACACTCGCACGCCCAAGGCGTGAAGAGGAGGGCCTTGAAGAGCGAGTTCTGCTCGGGGTCCTGTGCCCAGGTCGGGCACTGGAAGCCATCGATGGTGGGGACGTGACTCCGCGTCAACTGGACCTCCTGCATGCACCGCGGAGCCATGACGTAGTGGCTCTCGAAGGCGAAGAATCGCGGTCCAGAAGCTTTGACCCGGCTCGGCTTCAGGACTCGCCGGACGTACATCCTGTAGACGTAGTACGGCATGGTCTGCAGGCGAGGGCCTCTGTGGGCGTAGTCGTCGGCCGTGTTCGTGCTGGTGGTGCACACGTGCATGTCCTCGCACTCCGCACCGCCACCTTGCTCATCACCAGCAGGAGTGTCTCCAGGAGGCTGAGGAGCACCGCTGGTGTCACCTGCTGCGTCCTCCTCCTCGTTGTCGGCGTCAGGGATCTGGATGCGGACTGCTTGTATTGGCACCTGATCATTATGCGTCTCCTCGCCCGAACCTTCATGGTTTAGCAAGCGTTTGCACTGCTGGCAGGCCCACTGTAGTTGTCTCGTGAAGAGCCGCACATTGTGGTGCGACTGGAGGCAGTCGCCGCCTGTGAGGATATGCACGGCCACCTCCGTCGTGGAGAGCCAGAAGCACCGGTTCGCCATCGACGCCAGGCGGATACAGACCCGCCGAGCGCGGCGAGCGAGATCCTCGCGCGTCCGGCCCCGTTTGGCCAGCGTCTGGTCCTCGCCATCAGCGCCGCCCTCACTGAGCACCTTCCGGGCTTCCTCCTCCTTCTCGTCCCTCTCCTGCTGCTCCAGACGCTGCATGCCGGTGAGCATAGACTGGAAGAGCGGCGTCATGGACTCCATCATCTTGCCCTGGTACTTCGTGATGTAGAAGTCCATGGAGAAAGCCTTCTGGAAAGCAGCTTGGAAGCTCTCCACGACAGATGCATCTGTCGGATGCAAGGAGCCACAACCGTAGAGCCACTTTTTGCGGCCGCCGAGTTGTTTGGATGAGCGCAATGCGATTGCCGACTCTGGGTTCTTCATGCTGGCCGTTTTCTTGGTAAGCCTTCTGCGCTTGGCCAGCTGAGCTGGGGCGGCCGCAGGCAGCCCGTCCTGGGCAGGCTGAGGAGCACCACCAGGCTGAAGCACTTTTGCTGCCTCGGCAGACTCGTCAGGCGCGCACATCAAGAACTGGAAATCCACGTTGCACCGGCTGGTCACTTGAGAGACGTCGTTGCTGGAGCTCCTGAACGGCTGGTCGCGTTTGACCTGGCAGCGGCACCGCTGGTTGCGGTCATCAGAGAAGTCGATGAACGGAGTCCGGACCAAAGGCTTGCCGCGCCGACGCACTCGCTTGGTGCGGCCTGCTAGACATAGCTGCTGGATGCGAAAGAACCAGAAGCGGCACGACGGGGTTCTGTTCGAGCGCAGACTCTCTTTGGCCTCGAGCTTCTTCTTGACGTACTTGACGCACGTCTCGGTGCAGTCGTGCTCGTGGTTGGAGCAGATGTTGCAAAAGAAGTCATGGCTAAACGCTACCGCCCAAGCCTCCGCATCTGCGGTAATCTCCTCGACCGAAGCCGGCGAGCCATCGGGCTTGAGGACTTCCTGAATCGCTCCATCCTCGTTCGTCTGGAAGAGGCTAGCATGGCTGGCTGCCATGGCAGGCTGAGGAGCGCCACCTAGCTGCCCGAAGCTAGTTCGCTGGCGGTAGCTTGGAAACGTAGACTGAAAGGCTCCTGTGAGCGGGAGGCCCCGGTACGCTGCAGCGCCGATTGCAGGCATCCGGTTCTCTGCGGCTGCCCGCGCTCGCTCCTCCACCAGGTGCGGCTGCTCCACTGGCGGGCCGAGAGGCACCTCGTCGCGCAGGGTGCCGTCCTCCTCTTCCCCTCCGTCCATGCGGCTCTGTCGTTGCTGCCTGGCTGTGAAAGGCTCTGGCGCGACGTCAGGAAGCCCCAGCTGCCGTGCGGGCTCGTTGGCAGCTTCGTACTGCACGGTCTCCGCGGTGGAAAGAAGCGCAGTTCGCAGCTCCCGAGCGGCGGTGCGCAGGCCTCCGACCACTGCCGACCGCAGCCACGCCATCGTAGGCCCGATGACGCTGTGGCCTTTGCCGTGGCCGTGCGTGAAGCCCCGACCCTGTGCTTCGAAAGGCGCTTGCACATCAGTGGTGCCTGGGGCCACGCACGGCTGCAGAGACGCTGCCACGTCGTCCTCCGTTGTCACCGCCTGTCGGGCTAGCGTTGTGCGGCCAACAAACAGGCGCTCTAAGCCGATGATGTAGCGGTAGTGAAGCTCCGTCATCAACAGGAAGAACTTGGCCTGCGCCCGCGGGTCTGCTGCCACTATCTGGTGCATCCGCTCCAGAGAAGGCATGGTCGGAGCTGGACTCCGCAGGTCAGGGCCAGCAGGCTGAGAAGCGCCGCCGGCTCTGGCCACCGCGCCAACCGCGCCCCCGCGAATGTCTAAGTGGCTCCGCTTTCCGGGCCCTTCGTGAAGCTGGAGGACCAACGGGCTGTACGTGTCTGCGAAGTTCGGTGTGACGAAGAAGCTGGCCGCGCCGAACTTGAGGTTGTTGCCGTGCCCGTCGAAGCGGAGTGCGGTTTTCCGCCCCTCCGTGCCAGGGACATCGGAAGTGCTAAGTAGCAACGTCCTGAGGGCAGTCTTGACCTTGGCAGGCATGCCCGGGCGTGAAATGGCGGAGCCGATGCAGTCGGCCGGCTTAGCGATGTTTAGCGCCTCCATGAAATCCTCCGCCGACGCCTCTGACAGGATCTGGAGGTCAGTGCCGAAGCCTTTCCTGCCAATCGCCGCCCGAGTGCCTTTCAAGAGCCGCAGCCGGCGGATCACGTCGCCGAAGACAGCAATGATCTCTGGCGAGCTGAAGCGGCTCTGGCAGGCTGCCTCGTAGGGCTCCTCGTCGGTCGCGAGAGAGTACTCGAGCTCCTCCAGGTTCAGGCGCCGTGCGACCTCGAAGGACGAAGAAACGAGACACTGCTATGAAGACATGTAGGTCCAAACGCAACCTTGCGTTCAATGGATGTATGTCCAAACGAGACACTGCTATCAACACATGTAGGTCCAAACGAGACACTGCTATCAACGCATGTAGGTCCAAACGGAACAGTGCTATCAATGGATGTAGGTCCAAACGAGACACTGCTATCAACACATGTAGGTCCAAACGAGACACTGCTATCAACGCGCGTAGGTACAAACAAGACACTGCTATCAATGGATGTAGGTCCAAACGAGACACTGCTATCAACACATGTACATGTAGGTCCAAACGCAACCTTGCTATCAATGGATGTATGTCCAAACGAGACACTGCTATCAACACATGTAGGTCCAAACGAGACACTGCCATCAACGCATGTAGGTCCAAACGGAACAGTGCTATCAATGGATGTAGGTTCAAACGAGACACTGCTATCAACACATGTAGGTCCAAACGAGACACTGCTATCAACGCATGTAGGTACAAACGAGACACTGCCATCAATGGATGTAGGTCCAAACGAGACACTGCTATCAACACATGTAGGTCAAAACGCAACACTGCGAACAACACATGTAGGTCCAAACGAGACAATGGGATCAGTGGGTGTAGATCCAAACGAGACACTGCTATCAACACGTGTAGGTCCAAACGAGACACTGCTATCAACGCATGTAGGTACAAACAAGACACTGCTATCAATGGATGTAGGTCCAAAGGAGACTGCTATCAACACATGTAGGTCCAAACGAGACACTGCTAACAACACATGTAGGTCCAAAGGAGACGCTGCCCAAACGCAACCTTGCTATCAATGGATGTATGTCCAAACGAGACACTGCTATCAACACATGTAAGTCCAAACGAGACACTGCTATCAACACATGTAGGTCCAAACGGAACAGTGCTATCAATGGATGTAGGTCCAAACGAGACACTGCTATCAACATGTGTAGGTCCAAACGAGACACTGCTATCGACACATGTAGGTCCAAACGAGACAGTGGTATCAGTGGGTGTAGATCCAAACGAGACACTGTTATCAACACATGTAGGTCCAAACGAGACACTGCTATCAACGCACGTAGGTACAAACAAGACACTGCGATCAATGGATGTAGGCCTCCAAACGAGACACTGCTATCAACACATGTAGGTCCAAACGACACACTGCTATCAATGGATCGACTCCTCTATCAACACTGGTAGCATAAGTAGTATTCCTGGGGAAGACCTGTTCGAACAGCATGGGCCGCTCCCGCTCGAGGTTCGGCGCGCCGTCCCCGAACCAGAACTCTGTGTAGCACGCCGGCCAAGACCTGCTGTCGAAAGAACTCAAGGGTTTCTGCGTAGGCACCGATAAGGAGTGCGGGCCCACAGCCCTGCACGCGTCTGCTCCTGCTTGCGCTTTCTCCAGCACCACCTGCGCTCGCTCGTCGAACGAACGAGCAGCACTCTGTACATCGAGAACCATGCTGCGCATCGTATGCCTGCCGCCCTCGTCGGCAACAGGCTGAAGAGCACCGCTGCTGTCTGCCACTGTCGGTGTCACCTCGTTCTTGGCGATGCGTGCTGCCTGCTCCTGCAGCGCCACCAGCGTGCCTTGCAGCGCTTGCATCATTCGGACTGGAGCGATGTCATGCACTGGATCCACTGCAACTGTGAACTCTGCCACATTTTCATGCAGGTAGGCCATGTCAGGCTGTTCTGCTGCTTCTCCGTCTTTGTCTGTCTCTTTCTCCTCGTCAGACTCGTCTCCCGCCTCGTCGTCTCTGCCCACTTCCGGCGCCCTGGATGCTGGCCCCAACAGACGTACCGGGGCTTTGTCCGCACCGTCCACTGGTTGCAGACAGGCTTGGATGTGGTCTGGCACGCCGTCCTCCGGCAGCCGTGTCGGGGCAACATCCTCCCGGACGGATACCTCGGAAAAGGTTGCGCACTGCTGCTTGCGCTCCCTCACGATCTGCATATACTCGCCGCGCTTGACTGTTGCCCAGTACGCCTTGTGGAGTTTGTGCGCGGCGCCCGAGAAAACGATGTTCAGAGAGTCCACAAGCGCGCCCTGCTCCGGGGGCAGCTCCATGGTCGGGATTTGCGCCGTGGGCTGGGCGAAGAGGATAGTGTTGCCCGAGATGCCTTTCTGCTGGACATCCGGAGCGCCCTTGCCGAGGCGGACTTGCTTCCAACAGCATCGGCCAAGGGACGCCAGCATCTTAGTAGCTTTCGAAGCGTTGCGGACGAGCATGAGCTCCCGGCCGATCCAGTTGTCGTTGACCAGGGCGTTTAACGGCATCTTCGGTTTCTTGGCGCACAGGTCATTGAGGCAATCCCAACAGACCCACACCAACGCGTTGGCATCTCCCACCCCTGCGCACGGAGGCCTCTCGTCCGCAGGCTGAGAAGCTCCGCCGGACCTGTCGGCAGCAGGCTGAGAAGCACCGCAGGTTCCCGCCGTTGCTTCTGGTGGTGCAACCACAGGGACTCGGCGGGAGTGCAGCAGCCACCGCCACTCTGGGTGCTCCGGATGCTGAACGCTGGACGCGTGCAGCTGTTCACACGGGATCAGTGGCCACCGCTGCCTGTACCTGTCCACGTCCAGGAGCTTCTGCACGAGCTCCGGGGACTGCAAGTAGTACACCCCGCGGTGCTTCACCAGAGCACGCTTGGGTGGAGCATCTGCCTCGCCATCGGATAGGTCATCACGATCGCTTGCTGAGTCGGCGCAGTGCTCAAAGACACGCTCCTCCGGCACTGCTCCAAACAGGCTGAGTTTGTGGCGATGCTCCAGGTAGTCTTTCTGCGCACAGACTACGCAGGCTGCCTCGCTTCGGGGCACCGCCTCGCCGCCCGAGAAGCGGTTGGCCTTGCTGCCAGGGTGACAGAACTGTTGGAAGTAAGCAAAATTCTGCACCATGATCCTCTTCTCTTGAGCGGTTATCGGCCTGCAGCCAGCGTGTGCCATCAGGTACAGCACCCGTTTGCGGTATTCTGCCTCGCCGGCGTGGTTGCACTGCTTATGCCGCGCAAAGTCCTCTTCTATTAAGAAATCGCAGTCGCAGAGCTGGCAGACGAGCGGTCCCGTCATGACTGCACGGTTAGAGAAAACGCGCAACTGGTTCCCCTCTACTTCGCCGCCGGGGACGTAGCAGCTCTTCCCCGCGGGAGCAGCCAACGCTCTCCGCACTCGCTCCGCGTACCTCTGCGCAAATTCCCTGTGCTGCGCAGGCTGAGGAGCACCGCGGCTGGACACAAGCTCTTTGTAGGTGGCCAGGCGCCGCAGGATTGCCTTGTTACGAATGCCACTCTCCAGCATCAGCAGATCCTGGTCGATCCTGTTCTGCGCCTCCTCAGCGAACCCTTCCATGGGGTTTGGCCTTTCCTCCGCCTCCGCGATGCGAAGCATTGTTTTGCCATCGCTTTCCGCCTGCTGGAGTGCCTGGAGCTCGGCCTCCTGCTCGGGAGAGAACTGCTTGGCCTTCAATCCTTTCCGAACTAGCCAGCCTAGTTGCCGCTCTGCAACACTACGCCCGGCGGACTCTTTCGGAAAGCGGCCGAGGTCTCGCACCTGCTGCATGACCTCCTCGATCTTCGTCTGCTGCATGAGCCCGTCGGACTTCGTATCCGCCTGCTGCAGAGTTTGAAGCTCGGCCTCCTGCTCCGGTGAGAAATGCTTGGCCTTCCGTGTTTTTCGGATGTGCCAAGCCAACTGCCGCTCTGCAAGCGGGCGTTGAGCGCTCTCTTTCGGCCAGCTGCCGAATTCGCGCACCTGCTGCAGGATCTCATCGGTCTTCTGCTTCCGCTTGAACTCCTCGGTTGCAGCACGCTGAGCAGCAGCACCTGCAGCATTCTGAGCAGCAGCGCTGACGGCGCGTGACTCCTCGAGGTCTTGCAATTCCAACATCACGTCATTAGGAATGCTCTCGCAGTGCCAAAAGAAACGTTTGGCCAACTTGTTTTCGGCTCGTGCTTCCTCAGACGTTCCGTTATTTCGTATCGGTATACGACCGAACTGCTTCACGTCCTCGACGAGCGTTTGCAGAGATCCGCTTAATGCAGAACGCTGAAGGGCAGCGCTGACAGCGGCTGACTCTGAAGGCGTGGCGCATTCGAGGGCTTGCAACTCTAACATAACGTCATTAGGAATGCTGTCGCGGTGGTCGGAGAAACGTTTGGCCAACTTGTTTTCAGCTCGCACTTCCTCGGACGTTCCTTTCTGTCGCTTCGGTATACGACCGAACTGCTTCACCAGGTCAACAATCCTTTGCACAGTACCGCTCAACACAGCACGCTGAGGAGGGGCACTGCTCACTGCAGCAGGCTGAGGAGCACCGCTGTTGGGTGCAGAAACGTCAGGAGCATGGCGCCCAGACCGAGAGCTACCAGCATGCCGCGGCATTACTGTGTGCAGTGGGTGCTGGAAAGTTCCTTTGTAAGGATAGCTCTAGGCAAGATGGCTACGGAGACATTGATGATGATGATGGTGATGAGGGAAATTCGTTGTGGAGGATGTTGGTGATGGTGATGATGTGAATCAGTGATGTTGATGGTGATGATGATCAATGGCGATGATGAGGTCGCAAAAGATCTGCAGGCTGAGAAGCACCGCAGGCCAACGTGAACCAGTCGTGCTGATAGTGATGATGGAGGCGGTTCCAGTAAGTAAGATAAACTGCTATGCATTGACGTATGCTGGAAGGAAACTCGGTATCAATGAGTTGATATACAATGAGGTGTCCGAAAACGAGACACTGCTATCAACGCTTTTATAACTGAACGAACCTCTGATACCGACACTGCTACGAACATGGGAGGTGTCTTGAAATGAGGCACAGCCAGAGTTGATATACAATGAGGTGTCCGAAAACGAGACACTGCTATCAACGCTTTTATAACTGAACGAACGTCTGATATCGACACTGCTACGAACATGGGGGTTGTCTTGAAATGAAGCACGGCCATGACCTGATTTAGGGTCCAATGAAACACATGCAGAGATGTTTTTTTTTCGGGAAAGAGACAGGGATATCAATACGGAAATTCTCTGTAAACGAGACGCTTTGAACGACTGCAGAACAGGCGCTTGTAGCAAAGGAAGTGCAGGCTGAGAAGCACCGCAGGCGAACGTGAATCAATCCGTTGGGCAACCTGAGCACAGACCGAAACTCTGTGCAGGCACTCTCAAGGGAGCCAGGGCAGGCTGAGGAGGAATGCAGGCCGCAAACACTACTCTTGCACCAGACGCCACAACAGTAAATAGTGCAGGCTGAGAAGCACCGCATAAACAAACAAGGCAAAGGAAACTACCAAACGATATGTTTGAGGCAAACCTAGCTGGCATCCCGCAAGGCGAAGAACAAAGACGCTTGCCATGTCCAGCAAGCTGAGAAGCATCGCTGACAAGACATCAGAAGCTCATCTCAAGCTTTCTCCTGAGGGGTGGCTTTCAAGAATTCGGCACTTCTTGGCGGATTCCGGCGTCTTGCTCCACTCATTCATCCGCTTATGCTCGCCTGATTGCTGAAGCTCTGTGCGCATCCCCAGTGTTCTCAATTTTTTAATGAAGTACTGCGCCTCAGACACGACGGAGTCGTCAATGTGGGTCACGCTGTGCACCGTCATGCCATCTTTTGAACAGCCAGTAATGAGCAACAAGCAGACTCTGTGCTTCGCTCGGTTGGGCGGATCCATTTTGAACGAGAGCAAGTTGTCAACTGAGCAATGTCCGTGAATCGTCACTGAGTGGGAACACTCACCGTCAGAAGCGTCCGTGACACCTGGTGTGGACACGACGAAGCCAGCCGCAGTGGATACGCACCGAGACTTCTGCGTGGTACGAACGAGAACGACTGCCAAGTGGCAGTTCCGGGTAAGCTGAGAAGCGTCACCCCCGCCACCCGCTGGTGAGTACTGCACGCGCATGCCGTAGAAGGGACAAGACCGTATCTCAGAGAGCTGTGCCGCGAGCATTGCATCCTGGCTCTCGCGGCACTGCTTCAGGATCTCCAAGACGACATTGTAAGACGTATTCGGGGCGTGCGATATCTGAAGCGGTGAAACGGCCACCACAGTCGTGTTGACGAAAGTCCGTTGAGGTGTGTCATCCTGTGCATTCGCAGCCACATTGCGCACGCGTCGTATGATGCGACAATTGCTCAGTGGAGGGAAGGAGATAGCTTTCTCGTCGTGAACTTTTTTGAATTCTTGCATGCTATCAATGCCAGTCAAGGCGAAGGCTGCCGCTTGGGATACGCCAACTTTGCACGAGCCACTGAAATCACGAGCAGTAGTCGTAAAGAAGACGCGCTCGCCTGTGTTCTCCACCACAGAGTCGGCTGGCTCCGGTTCCTCAAGCCTCATCCCATTGACCTGCAACAAGAGTGGCAAGTTTGCATTCGGATCATCCGACGCCATAGCCAGAAAGGCACAGCAGGAGAGGAGTGCTTCTCCGGTGAGAATCTGCGAAGCCTGGTCTGGATCCCATGTACCCGCATGAGCGGTGGTCAGCTGCTCCCGGTCCATCGCGAAGTCTTGAGTGGCTGCTAAGTCGTGTAGTTGAGTCATTCTGGGACAAGAGCATGCGGAATCCACCACGCGATCTTGCGACAAGTTCAGCTCCAGTTTGCCGTCGAATTTGCCCGCCACGTTGAGAAACAGCAGCGGTTGTCCTTTGTGAGAGCGACAAAGCTCTATGTTGGTGGATCCCCAGACTGCAATCACAGCCTCCGCTGTCTTGGAGTTACTCGTCTGTGTGCCGTCGACCAGATGTACACTTGCCACTGGAGGGTGGCCAGCGGGAGTGCGGGTTTCTGAAACAGAATGAACCACAGCCATGACATCGAAGCAACGCTGCGATTTGATGTTCATCATGTCTGCCACTGTAGTCGCTGGAGCCGGCGCCGATGCCAAGGAGGTCTCCTCCGGAGAGCTTTTGAGCACTGGAGTGCAGGTTGTGCGCTTGAGGTCGACCACGACACGAACAGACGTATGCACAAAAGCGTCCTGCTGCCGACTGTCCAGGCCGACGCTGGAGAGTTTCCACGCCGTCATCGGAGGGAACTTTTTCAGAGCAGCTTGGACTTCTGCTGGAGTTCCTTTGAGGATGGCCTCACAATAGTGCTCTGAGTCTGTGCCAAGCAGAATGCATGTGAATCGGTTTGCATGGACTAGCTGGCCATTGTTCCTGCTCTTGTACGAGTACTTGATCTCCCTGGGCTTGTATACTCGGACAAGGAAGTCTTGGGTTTTGGCGCTGCTCTTCGTGAGAAAACCCAGTGGAGACGTCGGCTGATCTGCAGCAGCAGCCATGGTAGCTCACTCGGAGGATCACCGTGGAGCGCACAGTGACACAGGCTGAGAAGCACCGTGCACGGCACGGTGAGACTGGGTGAGCGGATGCGGACAAGGCTCGCTTTTGCCTCGAACTCCTGCAATCCAAGTTCTTTGAACCAAAACGGCAATGATTACAGAATTTCAAAGTTACAAGTGATGCCTCCACGAAGCACCCCCCCTGTGGAGTCGAGAAAGCGTGTTGCTGTATGTGTGCGTGACTGGATGGATGTGATGTGTGTGCTGTGTGGTGTACTGTATTGTTTTGTGATGTGCTTCATACTTGTCTGTGAGTATTCAGTTTGCTGCGGCACTGCATGTGGTCTATATATGTTCTTGCGTATGCTGTATGCGGTGCTTGCTCTGTGCTGTGGTGTTCATGCTCGTGCGATGACTCGATTCTAGTCACCAAGAGAAACTGATATGCATTCGCTTATGCGAAAAGGCATGAGGCATTGCCATGAACGGATTCGGAATTCAATGAACCACATTCAGAACATATGGGGCGCAAGGATATCAATATGGGAAGTCTCCGCATATATCAATATGGGGCGACCGCACAACAAGCGCATGTAGCAAAGGATCTGCAGGCTGAGAAGCACCGCGTGCCAACGTGAATCAATGCGTTTGGCAACTTAAGCACAGACAGACAGTCTGTGCTTAGGTTGCCAAACGCACTGATGTGTCCTCACTCTTTCCAATCTTTTTTCCTTTTCCAAGTCAATACGGATCGGCGCTGCCCCATCAGCACCTGCATGTTTAAGGAAGATCGAGATGTGGCCACAGGAGAGAATGCTGTTCATGAGCATACACGCAGGCTGAGCAGCACCGCAGGCAAACGAACAAGGATTCAGGAACTCGCTGCCTAGTGCGGCCGCATCTTGGGCACCCACTCCTGCACCCACTGCAAGACGTTATTCTTATGCTCGTTCCAAAAGCACAACATTGCAGATATAGTGCAAACAGGTACCGACTTGCCATTACCGCCGGAGCCGAGTGTCAAAGAGATCGCTTTCAAAGCCTGTTGCTCCCGAATCTTCGAAGTCATGCCGGGCATGATTTTTCTCACGCCAAGGCGCGATCCGCTTGGAACCGGCCACGAACCAGACAAAGCGCAAAGGTCACCAGGCAGCAAGTGTGGCAATGTCAGTTTGGAACTGAGCCCAGCCAGCAAGGTGATTTCCAGAATTCGCTTGCATTTGTATGCTCCACAGCCATCGACCTCGAATCCGCGCTTGTTCGCGAGTTGGAAGACTAGTTTGACAAGACTGAGAAGCACCTGTCGCCGCCGAACAGTCTGCAGGGAAGCCGTGCACGACGAGAGCAAACGCGCCATCTTGTTCCCCGCGACGCGCATGAACTGAACAAGCTGCACTGCCAGGTTGCCGCGACAAATCTTCCCAGGATGTTGGCCGCCACGGTGCACTACCTCCGCAGTATCAAGGTAGCGCCTGAGGCCTCTCAAATCGTTCTGAGCAAGGTATGGCGCTGCAGCATCCACGGTCGCTGCCAAGCCCGTCATGGCAGCAATGTAAATCATGCGCACAAGGTGGCGGGAACGTACCAGAACACTCATGCTGCGCGAACCTCGCAGGCTGAGAAGCACCGCGGCACCATGCTCCAGAGATTCCTGCAATTTGCGTTGATCGTCAGGGTCATATGGTTGATATACAGGGTTGTCTGGCGATCGAACACCTGAAACGAATTCGGACAAGAGCTTGTCATTCACACAGCCATGCATTGATGCTATGCCTGAGCATATGCAATCACGCGTTTGCTTAGCTGCACATGCCCCACATGCGAATTGAACTTCTGAGTTCGAAGGCGGAGGAAAACTCCGCATGCGGGAGCGAGCGACGGCATCTCTGAGCAAGCACCGCTCATACCTGTTCCTTGCTGTCTTTAGGCCCAGTAACAATGAAGATATGACATTGAACTGCAGCGACACTTTCACAGGACGATTGTACTTGGAGCGCCTAGTCGTTCTCCTCGCAGCACGGCGGCGACCTGAAATCCGCAATCCGAAATAGATAATGAGCAGTTGTCCAAAATGATTTCGGTCAACCCCTTTGTCGAAAGCTGTCCCGGGAGTTTCCAAATAATTAACGATGTTTCCGAAATATGAACACACAACAAAAAACCTGTAATGCACGAAGCAATGCACCAGAATCCCGCAGAACAACATTCCCGAAACAATTAAATAAGCATGGAGATGTCTCAAAGCAGAACCCAACGAAAACGAAATACAACATGGGCGGACGGAATGAGCAATGCCAAACCATAGTAGCACTCCTCGGGGTGGCCAAGTCTTTCTTCTCCATGGTGGGAACGACCGCGGGTAAAAACCTCCTGGTCACATCTTTTTTCGTTTTCAAAAAGAATTTCTTCACCATGGCTACTACACCGAGGAGCACCTGGAAGAACTACGCAGGCTGAGAAGCACCGCGCCACGTGGTCACACGGCGCAAGGCATGTACAGAACAGGACAGCTCTAAGCAAAATGGCTACGAGGAGGTTAAGGATGATGATGATGGTGATGATAGGAAACACGGTATCAGTGAGTTGATGTACAATGAGTTGTCCGCAAACGAGACACTGCTATCAACGCTGTTATAACTAGCCACAAACGAGACACTGCTATCAACGCTTGTATAATTAAAAAGAAACGTTGGCATTGACACTACTAGCAATACCAAAGTTGAGTTTAAACGAGGCACTGCCATCAACCGATTCAACTTCCATTAAAAGAAGATCACAAATGATTTCAGTCTGAAGTGACCCATGGCTATCAATGCGAGAAGTCTCTGCCAACTATACACTTCTAGCGACCGCCGCGCACACGCGTGTAGGAAATCGTTGATGATGATAGTGATAATGGAGTGGGGGCCAGTAATGAAGATACACTGCTGTGCATTCACTTGCTGCTAAAAGGAAACTCTGTATGAATGAGTTGATATACAATGAGTTGTCCACAAACGAGACACTGCTATCAACGCTTGTATAATTAAAAAGAAACGCTGCTATCGACACTTCCACCAATACTAAAGTTGACTTTAAACGAGTCACTGCCATGAACGGATTCAACTACAGTGTAACGAAAGGAACTGCAGGCTGAGAAGCACCGCAGGCCAACGTGAACCAGTCGTGGTGATGAGGATGAGTGAAATCTGCGATGATGATAGCGATCATGAAGTCGGTTGTAGGAACCCACTTTTGTAGTAACCAACATACACTGGTATGCATTCACTTATGGTGAAAGGAAACTCGGTATCAGTGAGTTGATATAGAATGAGTTGTCCGCAAACGAGACACTGCTATCAACGCTTTTAGAACGAAGCGAACCCATCAGAACACTGTTATCAACGGAAAGAATGCTATAGAAGGACAAAGCGCTGAATGTACACCGATGTGTTCGACGACTGCGTATGTAATGATGTGACGGTATACAGACTGAGCCCTTCGTGAATGTGTACATGTTTTTCTGACGCCTACAAACGGCGCTGACGTGTGTGAGAAAGTTGTCCGCGCAGCAAAAGCCGGCGAAGCGTGCGGGAGCTCGCATGCTGAGAAGAACTACGTCTGCAGACCGCCAGCTGCAAAAGGTTGCGAGCGGCTCTTGGAAGATGTTTACGGAACGGAGCTACGGTGTCTGAAAACATTGGCATCGAAGCGAAGAGCCTCGGAGCCCTGCAGCCTGAGAAACACCGCAGGAACTCGCACACTGAAAAGGAATGCATTGCAAACCGCACGCTGCGAACCCTGCAGGCTGAGAAGCACCGCAGGATGTCGCATGCTGAAAAGCACTTGTACTGCAGAGCGCAAGCTGCGAAACCTGCAGGCTGAGAAGCACCGCAGGAACTCGCATGCTTTCGAACACTACTGCTCGAGACCGCAGCTGGAGAGCGGCAGACCGCAGGCTGAGAAGCACCGCGGGCAGGGAGACTTGCAAAACTCAGATGTCCTGATCGTCTTGGAGGAAGTCACGCCAGTCCGGCGGCTGCCAAGAATCGATGATGCGCCTGGAGCCACCGCCCGTGCTGCCGCCGATGTCAAGGTAGTCGCCTCCGGCCCTGCGCAAACGGCCGTGTCCCAACGCCAGAATCGCTTGGTTGCGGATTTCAAGCAGCTCTCCGCTGTCAAACATCTGCAACACGTCCAGCTGCCTGCGCGTGAGGTTCGGCTTTGGCTGGCCAGCCTGGGCAGACGGAAGAGCGCCGACACGACGGAGCTCTTCGCGATGGCGGGAAAGCCGCTCCCCCTCGTTGTAGCGCGCGATGGCTTCGGCCTTCTGGTGGTGCAGACGGCGCCGCTGTTCCCGCAGAGCTTCCTCGGGAGCTGCTGTGTCACGGCCCTCACTGTGATCAGCTTGCAACGCTTGCGTTAGCCAATGAACGTCGAAGCGCCCTGAGAAGGCCAGCACCTCCCAGATCTGTTTGGTGCCGGCCACACGTTGCAAATGGCGATGCCACCGCTTACGCTTCTGGTCTTTCACAAACTTGGCGACGCTACCCAGACCTGCACCCTTGGCCTGGCCACCTTTTCCCGCAGGCTGAGAAGCACCGCGAGAACCTTTCTTACCGCCTGGCCCTTTGTTGGGACCCTGCGGAACCGCATGGCCCCCTTGTGGCGCAGACTTGCCTCTCGCTTTTCCCTTTTCGACATCCCGTTCCTGAAGCGCACGCTGCTGCCGCGACTGCTCGTACTGGTCGCGAGCTACTCTGACCAATTCCTGGCGCTCAGGCTCCGTGAGAACGTAGCGCATGTCGTCGATGTTCTTGCTCCGCAGAAAGTCATGTCGAAGCTTAAGGACAGAGAGAATGGCTCGGCCAGTCTCCTCCTGAGACGCAAAGGCCGTGTCATATGCCGAGCCAGGCTGAGGAGCACCAGCTGGATCAGTGTCCGCTAGCTCCGTGGACTTCCTCTTTTTGAAAAGCAAGAGACTGAGATGAAAGAGGACTTTCGGATCGTACTCCTCGTCGTACCTTTCGTCCCAAAACTGCCTCAGCTCCCTGTGCAAGTCGTTCGCGCGAGTTTGAACGACATCCTCGACGTAGTCGGGATCAGCCGGTGAAGTCGGTGAAAGCGGAGGAGTAGGGCTCGGCGACCGATCCCAGTGCACAGAAGACTCGGCGTCCGCCTGTACGCTGGCGTCGGCGTCGGAGACGTTTTCGACGACAATCTTCCGCCTCTTGCTCTCCCCAGGCTGAGAAGCACCAGGGAGAGTGAGCACAACCGCCGCGGCATCGTGTGCGTCGTTGCGCATGCCACGATCCGTAAAAGACGCGCCAACGGCAATCGAGCGGAAACGGGCGACTGCTCCGCAGACCGCGACGTGGTCGCCTTTGAGGTCGGCCGGAGTGGCAAAGACCTCCCAGAGCTTCTCGTCGTTCTGCTGGCGCTGGTAAGCCTCCCGCGCCTCCTGGAAAGTCAGGTTGTCGTCGCCGACTACAAGCAGAACGACTGGCACGTGCGGCTCCGAAGCATTGAGAATCTGAGCGATGCCGTCCAGGCGCAAGCGGAGATGGCGAACTGTCCGCTTTCGAGTCTGAATGGTCGGCGGTTTCTTGCCGCACACGATGTGCATGTTGGCGATCACCACGTAGAACTTGTCATGGCCTGGTTTGTTCACCTCAAAATGTGAAATAACAGCATCAATCTCTCGCCCGCTAGGAGGCCTGTAAACTTGGCTGTCTTCGCACAGAGTCACTTCCGCAGGCTGAGAAGCACCGCGGAAGCCCCAGAGAGTCAAGTAGTTGTCGACCTCCGAGAAGCCAATGCCATCACCGAAAGGCTTACTGAGGATCTCTGTCACGTTGATCGCTGCTCGGCGAAAGCCTTCACGGAACGCACCGACCTCGCATGCACAGACAATATCAGCATCAGCGGTCTCCACTATCGTGGCGCACACCCTTCCGAAGTTAGCGCAGTGAGTGGCCGCCTGCTTACCAGTCATCATGCCCTGCTCGAACCCGAAATTGAAGGAGGCGACCGTGAAAGACGCAGGCTGCAGAGCGCCAGGACCAGGCGTCTGTCGACCTTCCTCCGCAGGCTGAGAAGCACCGCGAGGCGGCGACACTTCGGACGAGCCTCGCGGAGCAGAGGCTGCGGATGAACGTTCCATATAGCGGTACGGCCAGGGGAACGCCATTGCAATCGAAACTCTAGTGACGAGGCACGTTGAGTGAAATGGACTGCAGTGTCACTAGCAACTCCTGAACCAAACACGGCTGTCGCGGAAGGAATATGAAATGTGACCCGAGACTAACCTAGTGAAAACTCAAAGAAATCAGTGTGTGTGTGACGGTTGTGTCAGGGAATTGAAAGTTGAGATGTGACAAGACGACAAGGACACTGTGTATGAGTGTTGCATGATAGTGTGAGAACGAGTGTTGCCCAGGAGTGTCGCCCAGATATGAAGCTCTGAGAGGTCACAGAGCACAAAGTGTGTGACTGTCGCGTGGGATTACTCTGAATGTATCCCGGGATTGCCGTTCCAGACAGCCAGATAACCCGGCGTGTATACCTCTTGTGTGCAATTTTTCCAAATGTAGCCTGGGAGTGGCGTTCTGGGAGGTCTCGGACACGAAGTGTTTGACTCTTGCATCCTGTTATTCCGAATGTGGCCTGGAAATGAGGTTCTGGGAAGCCAAAGAGCTCGAAATGCATTTCTGTTGCATCCCGTTACTCAGAATGTGGCCCGGGAATAAGGTTCTGGGGTGTCAAGTACGAAGAATTGTATGACTGTTGCGTCCGGCTATTCAAAATGTGGCCCGGGAATGGAGTTCTGGGAACTCGAAGACCAGGAAGTGGCCTACAGTTGGCTCCGGGCATCCAAAATGTGGCCCGGGAATGGAACTCTGGGAACTCGAAGAGCACGAAGTGTGTGACTGTTGCATCCGGCCCTCCAGAATGTGGCCCGGGAATGGAGTTCTGGGAACTCGAAGAGCACGAAG
>CAUYUJ010019153.1:158398-178398 GCA_963575745.1 Prorocentrum cordatum
CTTACGCAAGAACTTGCAGCATCATCGCGACCAAATGTAGTATAGGCGAGCTCTCCGAACGCTCACAAGGGATACGTATGGACACGCGCCCCCCGAACGTTCACAAGCATATTCCTGAGTATCCCCACCACTCCTCCGCATGAGGAAGACGACGGCGAAGACGACGACCAGGGAAGAAGGGAGAGGAGGAGGATGAGGAGGATGGGGAGGAGGGGGAGGAGGGGAGGAGGAGGAGGAGGAGGAGGAGGAGGAGGTGGAGGAGGAGGAGGAGGAGGGGAGGTGGAGGAGGAGGAGGGGGAGGTGAGGAGGAGGAGGAGGAGAGGAGCGGAGCGAGGAGGAGGAGAAGGAAGGGGGAGGAGGAGGTGGAGGGGAGGAGGTGGAGGAGGAGGAGGAGGAGGAGGAGGAGGAGGAGGAGGTGGAGGAGGAGGAGGAGCTAGCATCAGGATAATGAGAGAATGAAGACGGTGAGGAGGAGGAGGAGGGGGAGGAGGACGAGGAGAGAGGAACAGGCATTAGCGGAGGAGGAGGAAAAGGAGGGAACAGGAGGAGGAGGAGGAGGAGTGAGGAGGAGGAGGAGGAGGAGGAGGAGGCGGAGGACTTGGAGAAGAACGAGGAGGAAGAGAAAGATGAGAAGACGACGAGGAGGAGTAGGAGGAGGAGGAGGAGGAGTGGAGGAGGAGGTGGAGGTGGAGGAGGCGGTGGAAGGAGAAGTAGGAAGAAGGCGAGGAGGAGGAGGAAGATGAGGAAGAGGACGAGGAGGAGGAGGAGGAGGAAGAGGAGGAGGAAGAAGAACAGAAGGAGGAGGCGGAGGAGGAGGAGGAGGAGGAGGAGGAGGAGGAGAAAGAGAATGAGGAAAATGAGGAGGAAGAGGAGGAGGAGGAGGAAGCGGAATTTTTGGGAGGATGTCTCGAGCGAAACGCTGATTGTTCAACGACAGTGTGTAAAACACATGGTTTTTTCAATATTTTCGCTTCTTGGGCAATCTTGGGGGTCATCCGAAATCGCTCCGACCAGATGCCTTACACGAGCTCTGTCGGCATCTCATTTTTTCGAGGAGGTCTCAGCCATTTTCGAGGATCCGAAAATTAGGCGAGCGATTTCGAGATCCCGATTTGTTGGAGGATGTCCCGAACGAAACGCCCATTTTTAGCACCATACGCCTTAATACACGACCCCCCAACGTCACGATTTTGGGAGGATGCCTCGAGCGAAGCGCTCGTTTTCAAACCCTTTCCTGACATGAACGGGACGCGCGTGAAAGGGAAGAGTTACGCAAGAACTTGCAGCATCATCGCGATCAAATGTAGTATAGGCGAGCTCTCCGAACGCTCACGAGGGATACGTATGGACACGCGCCCCCCGAACGTTCACAAGCATGTTCCTGAGTATCCTCACCACTCCTCCGCATGAGGAAGACGACGGCGAAGACGACGACCAGGGAAGACGGGAGAGGAGGAGGAGGAGGATGAGGAGGAGGGGGAGGAGGAGGGGAGGAGGAGGAGGAGGGGAGGAGGAGGATGAGGAGTAGGAGGAGGAAGAAGAGGAGGAGGAGGAGAAGGAGAAGGACCAGCATCAGCAGCAGCAGCAGAAGAAAAGGTGAGGAGGAGGAGGGGGAGGAGGACGAGGAAGAGGAGGAACAGGAGCAGGAAGAGGAGGAGGAAAAAGAGGAGGAACAGGAGGAGGAGGAAGAGTTAGAGGAGAAAGAGGAGGAGGAGGAAGAGGAGAAGACCGACGAGGAGGAGGAGGAGGAGGAGGAAAGAGAAGTAGGAAGAAGGGGAGGAGGAGGAGGAGGAGGAGGAGGAGGAGGAGGAAGATGAGGAAGAGGACGAGGAGGAGGCGGAGGAGGAGGAGGAGGAGGAGGAGGAGGAGGAGGAGGAGGAATGTTTGGGAGGAGGTCTCGAGCGAAACGCTGTTTTTTTTCAACGAAAGTGTGTAAAACACATGGGTTTTTTCAATATTTTCGCTTCTTGGGTCATCTTGGGGGCCATCCGAAATCGCTCCGACAAGATGCCTTACAAGAGCTCTGTCGGCATCCCATCTTTTCGAGGATGTCTCGGGCGAAACGCCCATTTTCGAGGATCCGAAAATTAGGCGAGCGATTTCGAGATCCCGATTGTTGGAGGATGTCCCGAGCGAAACGCCCATATTTGGCAACAGACGTCTTAAGATACGACCCCCAACTTCACGATTTTGGGAGGATGTCTCGAGCGAAACGCTCGTTTTCAAAACCTTTACTGACATGAACGGGAAGCGCGTGAAAGGGAAGACTTACGCAAGAACTTGCAGCATCATCGCGATCAAATGTAGCATAGGCGAGCTCTCCGAACGCTCACAAGGGATACGTATGGACACGCGCCCCCCGAACGTTCACAAGCATATTCCTGAGTATCCTCACCACTCCTCCGCATGAGGAAGACGACGGCGAAGACGACGACAGGGGAAGAAGGGAGAGGAGGAGGAGGAGGAGGAGGAGGAGGAGGAGGAGGAGAAGGGGAGGAGGAGGATGAGGATGAGGAGGAGGAGGAGGAGGAGAAGGAGGAGGAAGAGGAGGGGGGATAGAGGAGGAGGAGGAGGAGGAGGAGGAGAGGAGGGGAGGAGGAGGAGAAGGAGCAGCATCAGCAGCTGCAGCAGCAGCATGAAAAGAGGTGAGGAGAGGAGGGGGGAGGGAGGGACGAGGAAGAGGAGGAACAGGAGCAGGAGGAGGAGGAAAAGGAGGAGGACAGGAGGAGTAGGTTGAGGAGGAGTTGGAGGAGAAATGAGGTGGAGGAGGAGGAGGGGGGGAGGAAGAGGAAAAAGACGAGGAGGAGTGGAGAGAGGAGGAGGGGAGGAGGAGGAGGAGGAGGAGAGGAGAGGGAAGGAGAAGTAGGAGAAGGCGAGGTAGGAGAAGGGTAGGAAGTGAGGAAGAGGAGGAGGAGGAGTAAGGAGGAGGAGAAGTGAGGAGGAGGACTGGGTGGGAGGGGAATACAAAGGGAAATTTACCTGGGGGGAACAGGGCTGGGGCGGGGGAGGGGGGGCACGGGGGGACAACAATCTTAGGAGGGGGGGGAGGGAGGGGGAGAAGGGGGCGAAAAGGGGTGGACGGGGACGGATCCCCGGAACAGGGGAAGGAAGGGGGGATCAGGGGGGGCGGATAGGTGAACAGAAGACAGAAGGAGGGGTGGAGGAGGAGGAGGAGGAGGAGGAGGAGAAGGCGAAGGAGAAGGTGGAAAAGGAGGAGGAGGAGGAGGAGGAGGAGGAGGAGGAGGAGGAGGAGGAGGAGGAACAGAGGAATTTTTGGGAGGATGTCTCGAGCGAAACGCTGATTTTTCAACGAAAATGTGTAAAACACATGGGTTTTTTTCAATATTTTCGCTTCTTGGGTCATCTTGGGGGCCATCCGAAATCGCTCCGAAAAGATGCCTTACAAGAGCTCTGTCGGCATCCCATCTTTTCGAGGATGTCTCGGGCGAGACGCCCATTTTCGAGGATCCGAAAATTAGGCGAGCGATTTCGAGATCCCGATGTTTGGAGGATGTCCCGAGCGAAACGCCCATCTTTAGCAAAAGACGTCTTAAGATACGACCCCCAACTTCACGATTTTGGGAGGATGTCTCGAGCGAAACGCTCGTTTTCAAAATCCGCCAGGTGAAAACCACAGGCGAATCCCGCCACCACTCCCCCCCTGGACCCCCCCACTTGATAAATGCTTTCCCCTCCGGGCCCGTATACAACGTCCATCGCGCGACTCTAAAGAGTCTAAGCGCGCTTCCCGTCATCCGCCAGGGTCGGACCACGGAGGTACCCCGAGCCCTTCCCCTCCAGGACCTCCCCAGTTGATAAACTTCCCTCCGGGCCAGGACCAACGTCCATCGCGCGACTCTTCGAGTCTAAGCGCGCTTCCCGTCATCCGCCTGGGGCTGACGGAGGAGCAACCCCGAGCCCTTCCCCCCTCTGCACTCCCCCCAGTTGATAAATATTTCCCTCCGGGTCTGCACCAACGTCCATCGCGCGACTCTTCGAGTCTAAGCGCGCTTCCCGTCATCCTCCAACGAATGTTCCCCTGCAGCGCGCCACCCTATACTCCGAAACGTCCAGCTGCCTTCTCGTACCTCGAAGACGCTTCCCGTCATCCGCCACGTCCTGCACCCCGAGGCGCTCCCGAGGGTTCCCCCCCCCCCCCCCAGTTGATACTGCCTCTGGCCGAGAGAACGTCCATCGCGCGACTCTACGAGTCTTAGCGCGCTTCCCGTCATCAGCTTACGTCTTGCACCACGCGGGCGCTCCAGCGCGTTCACCCACCCCCCAGGCCCCCCCCCCAGTTGATACTGCCTCTGGCCGACAGAACGTCCATCGCGCGACTCTACGAGTCTTAGCGCGCTTCCCGTCGTCCGCCACGTCCTGCGCCCCGAGGCGGCGCCGCGCGTTTTTTTCCCACCCCCCAGGACCCCCCAGTTGATAAAACGATCCCTCTGGGCACACAGGCGTCCATCGCGCGACTCTTCGGGTCTCAGCGCGCTTCCCGTCATCCGCCACGCCCTGCGCCCCGAGGCGGCCCCGCGCGGTCCCCCCCCTGAGCCCCAGTTGATACTGCCTCTGGCCGAAGAGAAGTCATCGCGCGTACTCTTCGACTCCTTAGCGCGCTTCCCGTTCTTTGGCGACGATTCGGTTACGAGTAGCATATCCGCGCGTTTCCCCCAGACCCCCCCAGTTGAGTTACTGCTGGGCCGATCAGAACGTCCATCGCGCGGTCTCTTAGATAAGTTCTTAGCGCGCTTCCCGTCATCCGCCACGTCCTGCGCCCCGAGGCGGCGCCGCGCGTTCCCCCCCAGACCCCTCCCAGTTGATAAAAAGATCCCTCTGGGCACACAGACGTCCATCGCGCGACTCTTCGAGTGTTAGCGCGCTTCCCGTCATTAGGCGAGCGATTTCAAGATATCCATTTTTGGAGGATGTCTCGAGCGAAAATCCCATTTTTAACAAACTACGTCTGATGATACGACCCCCAACTTCACGATTTTGTGAGGATGTCTCAAGCGAAACGCTCATTTTGGGAATCCGCCACGTCCTGCGCCCCGAGGCGGCGCCGCGCGTTCCCCCCCCCCAGACTCCCCCCAGTTGATAAAAAGATCCCTCTAGGCACACAGACGTCCATCGCGCGACTCTTCGAATCTAAGCGCGCTTCCCGTCATCCGCCACGTCCCGGTCAAGGCCCGACCACGCCACCACTCCTCCCCTGGACCCCTCCACTTGATAAATATTTTACCTCCGGGCCGAGGAGCCACGTCCATCGCGCGACTCTTCGAGTCTAAGCGCGCTTCCCTTCATCCGCCACGTCCCGGTCAAGGCCCGATCCCGCCACCACTCCCCCCCTGGACCCCCCTACTTGATAAATGTTTTCCCCTCCGGGCCGATAAGCCACGTCCATCGCGCGACTCTTCGAGTCTAAGCGCGCTTCCCGTCATCCGCCACGTCCCGGTCAAGGCCCGACCCCGCCACCACTCCTCCCCTGGATTTGATCAATATTTTCCCTCCAGGCCGATGAGCCACGTCCATCGCGCGACTCTTCGAGTCTAAGCGCGCTTCCCATCATCCGCCAACGCACGTCCGAGATGCAGCCCCGAGCCCCATATAAAGGTTTTTCCTGAAGAAAAGCGGTGCACGCTCCTCGTTCCTCGTTCGCGCTTCCCGTCATCCGCCGTTCCCTTGTGGGTCACTAGGCGTGTGAGTTCCCCCAGATCCCCCCCCGGGGACCCCAAACTGAAAATTTGCGGGCTCTCGAGCAATGTTGCATCGCTTAACAGTGGGTGGCCCACTGTCAAAGGGGCAATCGACGAAACCACCCCCGATTGTCCATGTGACAGTGGAGGGGTAAAGAATTTCCACTGTCAAATGGGGAACTGGGTTGCCCGATGTCCCCCCTGCCAGTGGCGCCTCCACTGTCAATTTGGCGCTCGGGGCCCACTTCCCGCCGCTCTGGCCTGCCCCCCCCCCGTTGCCAGTTTGGCAGGGGGCGACCCTCTGTCGAATGGCACGCCGGGGATCCCCCGTCCGGCACGATCGCCCCGCCCGATTGCCACTTTGACAGTGGGGCCCCACTGCCAAATCGCAATGGGGCCCCACTGTCACATGGCCATTCGGGCACCCCCTTCCGCTATGTTCCCCCAACTTCGTTTGGACCCCTGTGGATGCTTTGCAAGTCTTCCAGCTTCGGTTGGGTTCCTGTACATTCTTAGGGATTCTTCTGGGTTTCCTTTGGGTTCCTCAGGGTTCCTGCACATGTCACCTGATTAATTTCCATGTCTTCGGGTTCCTCAAGATTCCAGATTCCTCCAATATCCTTTCGACTTAACTCCCTGAGGTTTCCTCCACTTTCCAAGACATCCGAGGGTTCTTTTGGACGCTTCAGGATTCCACTGGAATGCTCCAAGTTTCCCAGATTCCCCAAGAACCCTCCAGATTCCCGCAGATTCCTTAAGACTTCTCCTGATCCCCCAGAGCTCTTCCAGATTCCTCAAGATCCCTCTGGATTCGAACACGTCCTACGGGTTCCTCACTTTTCATTCCTCGGGCCACCCGAATACGAATTTTACATTGGGGCCTCATTTTCAAATGGCAATTCGCCCCCACCCCCACCCTCTGGATTCTCCCAACTTCCTTCTTTAGGCTTCTTCGGGTCCCTTCGAATTCTCGCATTCCCAATGAGCATGTGACAGCGGGGCTTCACCGTCAAATATCCATAACCCCCCCATTGGATTATCCAGACTTCCATTGGATTCTTTTGGGTGCCGTCCAATTATCCCAAATTCCATGGGGCTCCGCTCGTTTCCTTCGGGGTTCTTCTGGGTTGTTTGGGCTGCTCGAAATTCCTGCTGACTGTTTGCAAGATTATGTTGGATTTCTTTGGCTCCCTCTGGATTCTGGATTCCTGCTGATTCATCAACATTCCTTTCGATTCCCCTTTGGATGCTCAGAAGTCCTTCATATCCCCGCAGATTTTTTCAGGCTTCATCCAGTTCCCCATCAAATCGATCGGACTCTTTTGGGTCCCTCAGGATTTCTTCAGAATGCTCCGGATTTTCAAGATGTCCCTGGAGTCTTCCAGAGTCTTTGAGATCCCTTACGAGTTCTCCAGAGCCTTCAGAACTCATCCAAGTTCTCAAACATGAAACATGCGAGGGTTCCTCCAAATTTCTTTGGATTCCAATGGAATTCTCCAAATTTCCCAAATTCACCAGGAAGACTTGTCCATATTCCCTGAACGCTGCCAGATTCCTCCAGATGTCTCGTTATTCGCACACGTCCTACGTTTTTTTTGTGTTTTCGTTTCTAGGGCCCCCCCGAATGCGGTGGTGTCCTTGGGGCCCCACCGTCAGATGCCCATTCGGGCCGCCCCCGCGTTGGATTCTACCAACTTCCTTCGGTTTCACTTGGGTGCCTGCAGATTCTCCCGGATTGCGTGGGGTTCCTTTTCACGTCCTCAGGTTTTTTCCTGGAGTCCTTTCGGCTCCTCAGGGTTCCTGCACGTTCCACTGGAGTCATGTTCAGTATTTCGGTTTCCTCACGATTCCAAACTTCTCAGACGTCCTTTCGCTTCTCCTCTGGCTCCAGATGTATGCAGGCTCTCGAGGTTTCCTCCAATTTACAAACGATTCGAAGGACTAGGTTCCTCAAGATCCCCTTGGAATGCTCCAGACTTCCCACAATCCCCGGGGATCGTCCAGTTTCCTCAAGGCTTCTCCAGATTCCCCAGACCTCCTCCAGATTCCTCGAACGTTCTCTGGATTCGAACACGTCCTGCGGAATCCTAGTATTTTGAATTCTTTTGCCCCCCACCCCAAAGCGCATTTGACAGCGGCGCATCACTGCCAACATGGTCCCAAGACGGCCCAAGAGGCTTCCAAAACGCCGCGAGAAGCCTCGAAGAGCAATCCGAGAAAGGCCCCAAGAGACAAAACCCATTATGTCTTTTGACTTTGAACTAGTTTCGCTTTTCTCCCTTTTCGGCCTACCGACGCGCCAGGACGACCCAGTTCACCCCAGTTATCGCCCCAAGACGACCTAAGATGCCCCCAAGAGGCGCCGCCACAGCCCAGGAAACCCCCAAGATGGGCAAAGAGGCCTCCAAGATTGCCCAGGAAACAAGCAAAAAACCCCAAAAACAGGATTAGCCTGAGGGGGACCACGAATTGACATTTCGAGGCCACCCCAAGAAAATCCCAGCAGGCCTCGAGATGCCCCCCGGAGGCCCCCAAGAGTCCCTCAGGAGGCCCCCAGTAAGCCCCGACAGCCTCCCAAGAGGCTCACAGACAATTCGCCAGAGGCCCCAGAGAGCTCTCCGAAGAAAACCCAAGAAACATCCCTGAGGACTCAGACCCACCACCCAGGCATGGTGGCGGGATGGGCCGATAGCCACAAAAAAGTAAGCATCGTCCTCCTCCTCCTCCTCCTCCTCCTCCTCATCCTCCTCTTCCTCGTCCAAGTTTTCCTCCTCCTCTCCTCCTCCTCCTCCTCCTCCTCCTCCTCCTCCTCCTCCTCCTCCTTCCCCGAATCCTTCTACGAACGACACCGCTATCATCATCATACTTCTCTTCGTCATTTTCATGGTCTTCACCGCCATCAGCGTTTTAATCATCACCGTCATCCTCATCCTCATCCTCGTCATCAACAGCATCATCATCATCATCATCATCATCATCCTCAATCATCATCATCAGCATCAGCATCAACATCAGCATCACCACCACCACCACCATCATCATCATCATCATCATCATCAGCAGCATCAGCATCATCATCATCATTCTCAGCATCATTAGCAACGACAACATCAACAACATCACCACCATCAGCCGAACTGTCGCCACTCAAGGTGTTGGGCGGACACGGCGGCGGGACTTGCCATCTTCAGTTGGCTGATTGACCGACTGAATACCGGAGGTGCAAGGAGGCGACATTAAATGACGATGCGGTGACGCTGCAAACAAGAGGCCCGCATTCACGAGATTGAAAACAAGCTTTCTTAGGCATCACTGGTTCATGAACATCGCGGTGAGGTGACCTATCCACACGGAGGATAGGAACGGGATTAGGAACGCAGTGGTATTTCTGCAACAACAGCTGTCACATGTCGACGGGGTGTTACTGAAACTGCTTGGCAACTCTTGGTTGCGGGATGCCGATGCTACAAACGGGAACGAATCCTAACACCTGCCAGACACATGACGGCGGACCGATGCTGATCATCGACGAGATCACGTGGCCGCGCCATCCGAGGAAACAGTGAAAGTGGGGCCCGAACGAACGGTAATCAGGACGAAACCGTGACACCGACAGAGGACAGCAGAAGCACAAGGCACATCCTTCGCCGACCAGCGTGGGCCCGTCCTTGGAACGCGGACCAGTACTGCACTTGCCCCCAGCGACACGTTCCGCTGAATTACTCCATGGAACATTAGATTGTAACGGGGCATTTGCTTGCAACCCAGACAGCGGTCCCCGTCATGACGACGTCAGCGAAGGTTTCCGCCACAATGCGGACCGTTCGGACTGGAACGATCTCCGCTCCTGGAGGTCCCGGAGGCTGTCGACCACATGTTTCCTACGGGCTCTGCGCGTTGCGACGCAGTCCACCGGGCACAGGTGGCGAGTGCATGCCAGGCCGCGCTAATACCCTTGCGAGCGCAGGCGCTGGAGTCGGCACGCGCGCTGGACATCGACTCCTGACATCCCCGTTACTCGCGACCGGGGGGCCCGCAGCGCACACGCGAGCGAGTGACGGCAGGGACTGCAGGTCGGCGATGCTCTGCAAGTGAGCCCCTGCGAGATCCTGTTGAGTTTCGAGCCCCTGCTCCGCCAGCGCTCTGGCCGCGCGCGCAATATCCCATCCAAAGAGGCCTCGGATGGCCTTCGCGACGCCTCTGGCCCACAACCCGGGCGCGCCAGGAGGCCTCTAAAAGACTCCCACTGTCAAAGGTCCGCAGGGGCCTCGAGGGTTAATTCCAATCGCCGTCCTCCGAGCGTGTCTTTGCGTGTCTTTGCGGCTCTTCGGTCCTCGTCACCCTCCCGTCATTTCATGCTCGTCCTCTCACTCCCTCCTTATTTCTCTTTCCTTGGACTCCCCGGGGCCTCTTTTTGCCTGACATGCACCGGCATTCAGCGCGCGCCAGCTGCCTGCCACCCGCGCGTCGAGCACGCGGATCTACAGGCCCGCCAACGTGAGCCTCGTCTCGCGCTTCATGAGAATGCGTCGCGCTGACCTTTTGGACGCCGCGGCGGCCACATTCCTGTTAACATTCGTCGCTTGTCTTCGTCCGCGTGGCTGCCTGACGATGCAGCGCGCCTCCAAACGCGTGACGCTGTTCCCTATAAAACAAAGATTGTCGCGGTATTGTTATCCTGGACTTCGAACAATCCGCTCGCATTCGAAAACGTGGATGAAGTAGGACCACAGGGTCGGCGGTGTGGCGTCAGCCGTAGAATCTTGCTATAAGAGATCTGGGGGGCACGTTCGTCGTCGAATTGGAGCTTCCTTAAACGCCCATCAGATGCTGTAGGCCCCAGGAGCCATCGGGGGATACGAAGCTTCCATGGGGCACCTGCTGCCATGCCGGTTTCTTCAGTGAAACCTCCGTCCTCCGTCTTTCCACTCCCCACCCCTCGCCCGTCCAATCATGCGCCAATTCCTCTTTCTTCGTCCTCTGCCCCTTGCTTACTGCCTGCCTGCCAACAGCCGACGCCCTGAAAAACGCTTCGGCGCAGCTTGCCCAACGGATTTTTGTTCCAGAGCCCTTCGGGCTTCCAGACCGGTTCCGGAGGTGCTCCGAAGGGTCCCGAACAGATGCCCCCGAGTCCTTTGCCAAGCTCCGCGAGGCCCGCAAATCCCATCTCTCCGCACCTGCCTCCCAAATTTTTGCATCCGAGTCGTGCTTGCCCCAACACGCTTGCAAACGGGATCCTGGCTGGCGCGCTTGCAGGCAGCGATCGTGGTGTTGCGCATGGCGTCGGAGGGCTCGAAGGCTGCCGCACGCATGGTGTCCAGGATGCCCAGGGCCTCGCGCCCAACGCGCGCGCGGCAACGAACATGCTGCCCTATCTGAGAAGAGAAGGAGGAAGAGGAGAAGGAGGAGGAGGAGAAGGAGGAGGAGGAGATGGAGGAGAAGGAGGGAGGAGGAGGGAGGAGGAGGTGGGTTGGTGGGATGAGGGAGGAGAGAGGGATGGGAGAAGGGGAGATTTTGCATGAGGAGGTGGAGGAGGAGGGAGGAGGAAGGAGGGAGGAGGGTGGAGGAGGAGGAGGACGAGGAGGAGGAAGAGGAGGAGGAGGAGAAAAACGAGGAGGAGGAAGAGGATGAGGAGGACGATGAGGGTGAGGAGGAGGGAGGACTACAGGACTACAGGGCATGCGACAACGAACGTCGAGACACGTGTCGTGACACTCCGAAGTCTGCACGCAGGAGGAGGAAGAGGAGGAGGAGAAGGATATTGTGGAGGAGGAAGAGGCGGAGGAGGAGGCGGAGGAGGAGGAGATGAAGGAGGAGGAGGAAAATGAGGGAGGCGGAGGCGGAGGAGGAGGAGAAGGTGGAGAGGAAGGCGAAGACAAAGAGGAGGATGAGGAGGATGAGGAGGAGGATGATGATGATGATCATGAGGAGGAGGAGGAGGAGGAGGAGGAGGAGGAGAAGGAGGAAAAGCAGGATGAGTAGGAGTAGGAGTCGGACGAGAAGGAGGAGGAGGAGGAGGAGGAGGAGGATGAGGAGTAGGAGGAGGCGTATGATGAGCAGGAGGAGGAGGAGCGCGTAGAAGGAGGAGGAGGAGGAGGAGGAGGAGGAGGAGGAGGAGGAGGAGGAGGAGGAGGAGGAGGGGGGGTACATGGCACGGTAGGGGAACTGACAATAATTCACTGCCTCCAATGGTGTTCCCATCAGCTCCGAACTATTCCAACATGCTGTCGAATATTTCCAGCGTCGGTCCATGAGGGGAGTTCTGGAGCTCCATGCACTTGCTGACGGTCATGCCAAGTGTGCACTACAGCTTACCCCATACCCACTCGTCCTTCTTCAAAATCTCTCGCTGGTTGGACACTTTGAGCTGCTCCTTCGTCGCATGCGCTTCCTTGCCCGTTTTCATGAGCTCCTTAGTGAACAGGTTCTCCCCTGGCATCAATAAGCATGTCGCTAGCGGAGGAGGCGGAGGAGGATGAGGAGGAGAAGAAGGAGATGGACGAGCTGCGGGAGGATGAATGAGACGCTGAGGAGAAGCAGTGGGACGAGGGAGAGGAAGTAGACGATTATGATGATGACGACGATGACTATGACTATGAGTATGACTATGACTATGACTATGACGATGACGATGATGATGATGATGATAATGATGATGATGCTGACGATGATGATGATGCTGCTGCTGCTGCTGCTGATGATGATGATGATGATGATGATGATGATGATGATGATGATGATGATGATGATGATGATGTCGACGACGACGACGACGACGACGACGACGACGACGACGACGGCGATGCTGACGATGATGCTGCTGATGATGATGCTGGTGCTGATGCTGCTGCTGATCAGGAGGAGGTGGTGAGGATGAAGACTGGAGGGGAGAAGTGCGGCGGGTTTCGGACGCGGGCGGGCATGGCCTCCGCCCAGCGCGCGCCCCTGCCCCACGCGCCCGCGACCGCCAGGTAGGTGACGTCGCTCGGCGGCAGCCGCCGCGCGTGCAGCCCGGCGAACACGTCCAACGCTGGTTTCGGAGGCGGGGTAGGGGGAGCGCCTACCCCCCAAGGAGAAGTCGCGACGTTCCCAATCCTCCGCCTCCTCCTCAGCATACTTACTACCGGAACGCCACTCAGGACCGAAGCCTCCCACCATCCTACCTCCTCCTCACCGGCAGAAGTCCTCCCCATCCTTCCTCCTCCTCCTCTCTACTAACTCCTCCTCTCCCCCCCTCTCCTCGTGCTCCTCCTCCCCCTCCTCCTCAGCGCTCCTCCTCCTCCTCCTCCTCCTCCTCAACGCTCCTCCTCCTCATCATTCCCCTGTTGCTGCCAGCATAGTATCCCTGCCTGGCCTGTGCTGCCCCCGTGCGGACAACACCAGGCCGAACGCAGCCTCGAGTACCGTGGCTGGCGCAGCTACCATCTCAGAGTCCTCAATTCAGATTGTGTGCGGTAACAGCCCCATATTTTGGGTGCCCGTAGTTTTCCGTTGGCGGGAATATTGGGTCCCATGAGCTTAGTCCTGGTCTTGGTCTCGGCCTTCCTGCTGCTGCGCTTCTCCCTCCCTCTCCTCGAGGAACGGCTTTGGGGTGCTCGCGCGGCTCACTCGCAGCTGGCTCGTGGCTACCTCGCGCGTCCACCTCAGCATCATGATCTCGAGCTTCCGCATCACGCGCAACATCAACCGGGCGACGCCAACATAAGACCCATGGGGGGGCATCCCCAAGAAAAGCATTCCAAAGGCGCGCCGAAGAACCCAATGGGTCTGATTTCCGCGGAAGAAAGAAATCCTTGGCGAGGGGTTCGGGCATAGGGGTTACCCTGCCTCCCGGGAAGGAAATCTGCCGGCCCCCTCGTGGGGCCACCAGGCTGTAGGACGAGGGTTTGCTGTTCCCTGCGCCAGTTCCAGTTTCCACTTTCCAGTGTGATAGTTCCACTTTCTGCTTCCTACGTTTAATGTTATCGTTACTGAGCGCGCGGGGGGGGGTGAGCCGAAAAGCGTCCGGATTACCACGCCCGAGTCGCGTGCTCTGAATTCCTGAGGGGGGCGTGGGACATATAAAAATAAGTGACATTCGCGAACCCGAAGCAATAAACTCTCGTAAAGTACTCGATCTTCGCGTCCCCGAAGCCACAAACCCTCGTGAATTATGCAATAGTCGCGTCCCCGAAGCCATAAACCTTTGCAAAATACGTTAGATTCGTGCCCCCGAAACAATAAACCCTGGTAAATTACATCTTACTTGCGTCCCCAAGGCCACAGACGGTTATACATCACGCAATATTCGCGTCCCCGAAGCCATAAACCTTTGCAAATTAATTTATATACTCGCGTCTCCGAAGCCATACACCTCAGCAAATCACGCAATAGATGCGTTCCCGATGCAATAAATCATTGACAATGAATCAATATTCGCCTCCCCGAAGCCATAAGCCCTCACAAATTACGCTGTGTTCCCATAAGCCCTCACAAATTGAGCTATATTCGCGTGCCCGAAGCCATTAGCCCTCGTAAATTAAAGAATATTCACGTCCCCGACGCCATCAACCTGTGTAACTTATGATATATTGGCGACCCCGAAGCCATACACACTCGTAAAGTATACAAAATTCGCGTATCCGAAGCCATAAGCCATTGTACATTATATTACAGCAACGTCTCCGAAACCATCAACCCTTATAAATTAATTTGAACTTGCACTCGATTCGCGCCCCCGAAGCCAACATCCCTTGTACATTACGCTATAATTTCGGCCAGGAAACCATACACCATGGTAATTTACTGAAGAGTCGCGTTTCCGAGGCCGTAAACCTTTGTGAATTAAGAGTCGTGTCCCCGAGGCCAGAAACCCTGGTGGGTTACTTCCAAATTTCGCTATATTCGCGCCCCCGAAATCAGACACCCTCGTAAATTACGCTATGATCTCGGCCAGGAAACCACACACCATAATTAATGGAAAATTCGCGTCTCCGAGGCCATGCACCCTCGTATATGGCATTCTATTCGCGTCTCCGAAGCCATGAACCTTAGTGGATTACGCCACAATCGCGGCACCGAAACCACAATCGCATGCACATTGCGCCACATTCGCGCCCCCGTGACCACGAATCCACCTCGCAGAAGCTGTCCAAAAACGCACACCCTCTCCAGAGCAGGAAAGAAACCATTTCTGTACTGGGACATGCGTTCGGGGGGCGCCTTTTGAACCCCCCGCCGTCTCTTGAAATCTGGCGGCGGGCCCGAAGCCCCCGAAACCACGATACCCGAGGCCATGAACCCTCGTACATTCCGCTATGTTTGCGTCTCCGAAGCCACAACCTCCAATACATTACGCAATGTTCGCGCTCCCGAGGCCACAAACCCTCGTACATTACATGATAGTTGCGTCTCCGAGGCCAGAATACATTATAATTTAAATTGTTTTCGCGTCCCCGAGGCCATAATCATTTTTTGAATTGCACAATAATCGCGCCCCCGAGGCCACTGGCCATTACAAAATAACATAATATTTGCGTATCCGAAGCCATGAACCCTCGTAAATTGTAATATTCGCGTCCCCGAGGCCTCAAACCTTCGTGGAGTACGCAAAATTCGCGTTCCCGAGGCCATCATCATGTGTAAACTATCCAACATTTGCGCCTCCGACGCCATACATCCTCGTAATTTACGCAATGCTCGCGTCCCCGAAGCCACAATCCATTGTAAATTGCGCAATATTCGCGTCCCCGACGCCATAAACCATCGTCAATTGCGCAATATTCGCACCCCCGTGGCCACGAACCCACCTCGTGAAGGCCGCCCAAAAGCGTCACCCCCTCTCCAACGCAGAAAAACAACCATTTCTGTTTTGGGATCTGTGTTCGGGGGGGCGCTTTTTGGACTTCCCGCCGTCTCTTGAAAGCTGGCGGCGGGCCCCAGGCCCCCGAAGCCACGATGCCCGAGGTCGGATTTGCCACATGTCTTGAAATTCAGTGGCACCCCTCACGCAGATCGGTGGGGTCAGGGTAAAAATTAGCCTGGCGAAGAACCCAACAATATGCAGTTGTCAGTACCGCAGCTGCGGGTTTCATCTTCAAAGGAACTCCCCATAGGACCACGGAACGTGTGAGGGGTGTGCCGAGATGGGTGCCACTGGGGCATTCGGTGAAGCTCCCTATGGGGACATGAAACACGCGCGGGGCGTGCCGACATGGGTGGCGGAAACGCATGTGAGGGCCGCCACTGGGGCCTCCAGCCCTATGGGTCACCGAAACATGATGCTGCTGCGGGGGGGGGCCGGGATGGGTGGCGAGACGCATGTAAGCGCCGCTACTGGGGCCTTCGGTGGAGCTCCCTATGGGGCCACGAAACGTGTGAGGGGTGTACTGGGATGTGTGGCGGGGACGCATGTGAGCGCCGCCACTGGGGCCTTCGGTGCAGCTCTCTATGGGGCCACGAAACGTGTGAAGGGTGTGCCGAATTGGGTGCGGGTGGTGACGCATGCAGGCGGTGCCACTGGGGCCTTCGGTGGAGCTCCCTATGGGGCCACGAAACCTGTTGTTGTGAGGAGCGTGCCGGGATGGGTGGCGGGGACGCATGTGAGCGCGGCCGCTGGGGCCTTCGGTGGAGCTCCCTATGGGGCCGCGAAGCGTGTGAGGGGTGTGCCGAATTGGGTGTGCGGGACGCATGCGGGCGGCAGCCCTGGGGCCTTCGGTGGAGCTCCCTATGGGGCCACGAAACGTGTGAGGGGTGTGCCGAATTGGGTGTGCGTGACGCATGCGGGCGGCAGCGCTGGGGCCTTCGGTGGGGCTCCCTATGGGGCCACGAAGCGTGTGAGGGGTGTGCCGAATTGGGTGTGCGTGACGCATGCGGGCGGCAGCGCTGGGGCCTTCGGCGGAGCTCCTAGGGGGCCACGAAGCGTGTGAAGGGTGTGCCGAATTGGGTGTGCGTGACGCATGCGGGCGGCAGGCACTGGGGCCTTCGGCGGAGCTCCCTATGGAGCACGAAGGTGTGAGGGGCGTGTGCCGAAAAATGGTGTGGGGGACGCATGCGGGCGCGGGCACTGGGGCCTTCGGCGGAGCCCCATATGGAGACCCGATAACGTGTGAGGTGTGTGCCGACATGGGTGTGGCGTGACGCATCCGGGGGGGCCGGGCACTGGTTACTTCGCGGAGCTCCCTATGGGGCCACGAAACGTGTGAGGGGTTTGCCAGAATGGGGTGTGGAACCGCATGCGGGCGCAGCCACTGGGGCCTTCGGTGGAGCTCCCTATGGGGCCACGAAACGTGTGAGGGGTGTGCCAGAATGGGGGTGGAACCGCATGCGGGCGCGGCCACTGGGGCCTTCGGTGGAGCTCCCTATGGGGCCACGAAACGTGTGAGGGGTGTGCCAGAATGGGGGGTGCGTGACGCATGCGCGCTCGCGGCACTGGGGCTCGACATGGCGCCCTATGCGGGCCACGAAGCGTGTGCGGGGTGTGCCAGAATGGGGGTGGAACCGCATGCGGGCGCAGCCACTGGGGCCTTCGGTGGAGCTCCCTATGGGGCCACGAAACGTGTGAGGGGTGTGCCGAAATGGGTGTGCGGGACGCATGCGGACGGCAGCACTGGGGCCTTCGGCGGAGCTCCTATGGGGCTACGAAACGCTGTACTGGGTGGGTGAAACGCAGGGAAGAGGGGGGGTGATGATGATGATGATGATGATGATGATGATGATGATGATGATGATGATGATGATGATGATGATGATGATGATGATGATGATGATGATGATGATGATGATGATGATGATGATGATGATGATGATGATGATGGCAGGAGGGAGGGGGCAGCGGGAGGAGGAGAAGGAGGGAACGCGGGGCACCGTCTCTTCAAAACGAGGACCCAACACCACAGGATGGTTGGGAAAAAACATGGGAGTTGCAAAATTTCAATACTTCGTAGAAAAAGCTTTTTGCACAGCATACGCGAGCAAGATCGAAATACAACACCGAATTCAACAATATCATCAGAATCTCAATTTGTCTTGCCGATTACTCATCGTCTTCGCGTGAAGTCCCGACGCTGCTTCACGGCGGCGCCAAGGCCTCATGATTTCGCTCTTGAATTGCCCATTATCCGAGGGAGGGGGCCGGCGGCAGGGGGCGAAGCCCTTACGGATCAATTCTCAGCCGCGGGGGTGCTGGCGCGCGGGGTCCCGCCCCCAGCGCAACCAGAGGAGGGAAAGCGCGAGAGTCCATATTGTAAATGTAATGCAACATCATTCTAATAGTGGTTGTACTGGGAAATTGCACTAATATTACTTGCGCGCTACTGTGTGTCCTATTTCCGAAATCGGCATTATATACTGCCTCCTTCTTCCTTAGTCGCGATTGGATTCTGTTTTCGTTCTCCCAAATCGCGATCCTATAGCGTTTCGCTATTCCGCTAACCCTAGGTCACGAGCCTATACCTCTATCGCAATTGGATAAGACGAGTGGTGCTGCAGGACCAGAAACTCCAGGAGCAACTGCGCGCTAGCACATGATTGTACCAATTGTTCTAAAGTGCTAGGTGCAATCTAGCCGGAGGGTTTCAGGGGTTCCAGTGGCAACTTGCGCACAGAATTAACCTGGCGAAGGACCCAACCATATGCAGTTGTGAGTCCTGCCGTTGTGTGCTCCGCATTTGGAGGAGCTCTCTTTTGGGGCCACGAAACGTGTGAGGGGTGTGCCAAAAGTTGTCCGGTGGGAGCAGGCGACAGCAGCCATTAAAGCCATCGGTTGAATTCCTTATGGGGCCACGAAGCGCGTGAGAGATGTGCCGAAATAGGTGCGGCGGGCGCATGCGAACGCAGCCACTGGGGCCGTCGGTGGAGCTCCGTATGGGGCCGCGACAGGTGGTGAGTGTGCCGAAATGGGTGCGGTGGGCGCATGTGAACGCAGCCACTGGCGCCGTCGGTGGAGCTCCCTATGGGGCCACGAGACCCGTGAGGGGTGTACCGGAATGTGCGTGGCTGCTGCATGCGGGCGGTGGGGTGGCACTGGGGCCTTCGTTGGAGCTCCTTATAAGGCCACGAAACGTGGGAGGGGTGTGACGACATGGGTGTGGGTGACGCATGCGGGCGGTGGCACTGGCGCCTTCGGTGGAGCTCCCTATAGGGCCACGAAACGTGTGAGGGGGGTGCCAAAATGGGGCGGCGCCGCCATAAGAACTGCGCCACTGGGGCCTTAGGTGGAGTTCCGTATGGGGCCACGAAGCGTGTGACAGGAGTACCAAACTGAGGCGGCGCCGCCATGCGCAGCTTGCCAGCTCCCTATATGTGCCCACGAAACGTGCGAGGGGTGTGACGAAATTTGGCGGCGCCGCCATGCAAACTGCGCCATGGGGCCCTTAGGTGGACCTCCCTATGGGGCCACGAAACGTGCGAGAGGAGCGAAACGTGTGAGGGGTGCGCCAAATTGAAGGTGACGAGAGGAGAGAGGAGGGGGAAGGAGGAGGGGGAGGAGGAGGAGTGCGACGCGGGGCGCGGTCTCTTCAAAACGAGGACCCAACACCACAGGATAGTTTGGTAAAAACAAACGTTAGCCTGACGAAGGACCCAACCATGTGCAGGTGTGAGTACCGCAATTGTGATTCACTTGTTCGGTGGTGATCCCTATGAGGCAACGAACCGTGCATGGGGTGTGCCGAAATGAATGGCGTGGTACACAACGCGAGCGAAAACGATTGATCTGAGTACGTAGGGAGACTGAGCGGAGCGCGAGTGCGTCTGACTGTGAATGATTCTGCGTGCGAGCGAGTCTACGTGCATGAATGCGAGTATGACAAAGCATGGTGTACTTGTATATGAATGTCAATAGTTTGAGAATGGCTGCCTCTGAGTACTCGTGACGCTGGGCGTGGCCGCCGCAAGGGGCTTCCCCGGGACTCCCCGACGGCATCGCCCGCGCGCCGCGACGCCAATGTCGGCGCGCCCCCCCGCGAGGATCGCGTCCGCTTCCTCCCCTTCTTTTACTCCCTTTTTGCCCGCGCATTCAAATGTCCAAGGCTGCGGGCGCAGTGCAGCGCGGAGTCCCCGCGACGCGCGCAGGTCGCCCCGGAGGGGTCCCAGCGACGCGCGCGGGTCGCCCGCTGCGCGGAACACTGAGAGCTAGCTGGCTGGCTGATAGCGGGCAAGGCTCTTGCCGCTGGGCAGAGCGACGACGGGCGAACGAGGCGCGGAACTCCGACGGCCTCCGACGGAGGTGTACTAGGTGGGGGAGACGCATGCGGACTGCGCCAAGGGAACCTTCGGTGGAGCTCCCTATGGGTCCACGACGCGCTGTACTAGGTGGGGGAGACG
>CAUYUJ010019153.1:180898-186209 GCA_963575745.1 Prorocentrum cordatum
CTTCCCAGGGTGGATCGCCGTGCCAGCTTTCCCGCGGATTAACTCCGGAATTAAGCGACGGGAAAGCCGGTAGCAGGACCCACTCTGGAGCAAAAATCTAACTCTGGAGTTAATCCACGGGGAACAAATGCATCAAGGCGACGCCCTGGGCCCCGTGAGTTAATTCCGGAGTTAATCCACGGGGGAGGGATGGATCAGGGCGCCGCCCTGGGCACTGTGAGTTGACTCCGGAGTTAATCCACGGGGGAGGGGGTGGATCAGGGCGCCGCCCTGGGCCCCGTGAGTTAACTCCGGAGTTAATCCACGGGGCCCAAAGGGATCAGGGCGCCGCCCTGGGCGGTGAGTTAACTCCGGAGTTAATCCACGGGGGAGGGGTGGAACAGGGCGCCGCCCTGGGCCGTGAGTTAACTCCGGAGTTAATTCACGGGGGAGGGATGGATCAGGCCGCCGCCCTGGGCCCTGTGAGTTAAATCTGGAAAAATCCACGGGGGAGGGGTACATCAGGCCGCCGCCCTGGCCCCGTGAATTAACTCCGGAGAAAATCCACGGGGGAGGGGTGGATCCGGGCGCCGCTCTGGGCCCCGAGAGTTCACTCCAGAGTTAATCCACGGGGGAGGGAGGGATCAGGGCGCCGCCCTGGGCCCCGCGAGTTAACTCCGGAGAAAATCTACGGCGGACGGGTGGATCAAGGCGCCGCCCTAGGCCCCGTGAATTAACTCCAGCATTAATCCACGGGGGAGGGGTGGATCAGGGCGCCGCCCTGGGCCCCGTGAGTTAACTCCCGAGTTAATCCACGGCTGACGGGTGGATCAAGGCCCCGCCCTGAGCCCCGTGAATTAACTCCAGAATTAATCCACGGGGGAGGGGGGGAGCAGGGCGCCGCCCTGGGTCCCGTGAATTAACTCGGGGGTTAATCTATGTGGGAGTGGTGGATCAGGGCGCCGCCCTGGGCTGCGGAGTTAATCCACGGGAAAAGGGTGGATCAGAGGCCGCCTGGGGCGGGGGGGGGGATCATAAGCCTCCTGGGGGGGGGAATCAGAAGCCTCCTGGGGGGCCTCCAAAAGGCTTGCTTGGGCGCCCCCCAAAAGGCCTCGAGGTCAGAAGCCACCTGCGGCGCCTCTCAGAAGCATGGCTTATCACAGCTCTCCTCGGGCGCATCTCAGAGGTCCCGTGGGGCACCTTTCAGAGGCTCCCTGAGACGCCTCTGCCTCTGAGAAGCGCCCCAGGAGGCTTCCAAGAAAGACGCACCCCTGACGTTGCGAAACCACGCGCGAACAAACATTAAACCCTAAACCCTGCGCCGTCCTGTTTCAAAACGAACGCGACACAAACATGCAAGCATGATAATGCGGATGAAACTGTTGTCGGTGGTCTAGGCAATAGCGCTGGCCATACAGGCGCGACGCTGACGATGGTGAACTTGATGATGATGATGCTGATGATGACAACAAAGGCGATGTACATAATGATGAGGACAAAGTGGTAACCATGTGGATGATGATGACGCCGCTCGTGGGCATGACGACGATGATGCTACTATTCCGGCCGGACTTCCGTACAATTGCGTTAAACCTGAGCATAGCCATCGTGTTGTGCGAATGTATCGCATGGCGCCGCCTCGCCAGAAACCGAAACAATCCCCGCATTAGAAACAAAAATAACAAATTACTCCGACGGAAGAACCCCGCATAAGAATCCTCTGGGCGAATCTGGAAAAAGCCATCACCGTCGTCCTCGTGGTTGGTGAGGCGTCCTGGCTGTCTCTTCTGCGTATATTTCCTCTCGCCTTGGCGCGGGCCCCCCTTCCACTCCTTACGTTGTCCCCATCCTCGCCCCCCTGTTTGTTCCGCGCCCCGCCACCTCCTCCCCTTCCTGTTGCATGAGCGCGCACGTCGATGTTCCTCGGCGCCGTCGCCGCCACGGCCAGCGCAGGCGCGTTCTCTACTGGTCACGTCGCGCAGCCGTTGGGACAACCCCGCGGGCCAGGCTGTCGGGACAACCCCGCGAGCCGATGGCGCGCAAGACCAAGCCGTTGGGACAACCCCGCGGGCTTCGAGCGAGGCGCAGCCGCGCTCAGGCGGAAGGCAGCACGAAGCCCAGCTCTGCCGCGAGCTGCTTCGCCTCCGCCCTGGACAAAACCGCTCTCTTGTCGAACTCCAGGAGCGCCTCCCGCAGGGACGCCGGCGGCCCGCACTCCAGGAACTCTCGCGGCGGCGGCCGCAGGATCAGCATGTTCCGCATGCACGTGGCGCGGGAGAACATGACGTAGAGGTGCAGCCACCACTGCTCGTCCGACATGCCCGTGCGGCCAGCGTCCTCGTCTCTCGCGCAGTCGAGGGTGACGCCCTTGCGCAGCGTCTGGCCCTGCGACAGCGTGGAGGTCAGGTAGGACGCGTGCGTCAGGGTGAACCCCGAGCGGCGCACGCTGTGCGCCCCCGAGCTCTGCCATGTGAACTCCCTTTCGCTGGGCCTGAACATCAGCAAGCTCCGCGCCCGCGCCTCGGCCTGGCCGTCGTCGTCGGCGCCTTCGGCGCCCTGTCGCAGCACCTCGGCGACCTGAGGAACCCAAGAACTTCCTTGTTGCGTCCAAAATGTGGCCTGGGAGCTGCGTTCTGGCAACGCGAGAACCCAAAATCGACGACAGTTACAGGTTTTGGATGACCCGCTCGGATTACCAACATGATCTGCGGGCCCCATAGGAGGGAGCTCCCGCCTGAGACTTCCTCACAATTCACTCAGAGACGAGGCTCCCGCCTGAGACTTCCTCCAAATTTAGGCTTGACGAGCCCAAAAGTGACGACAGTTACAAGGTTCCGATGACCCGCTCGGATTACCAACATGATCTGCGGGCCCCATAGGGAGGGGGCTCCCGCCTGAACCTTCCTCAGAATTCGCTCAGAGACGAGGCTCCCGCCTGAGACTTCCTCCAAATTCAGGCTTGAGGAGCCCAAAAGTGACGACAATTACAATGTTCCGATGACCCGCTCGGATTACCAACATGATCTGCGGGCCCCATAGGGAGGGGGCTCCCGCCTGAGCCTTCCTCAGAATTCACTCACAGACGAGGCTCCCGCCTGAGACTTCCTCCAAATTCAGGCTTGAGGAGCCCAAAAGTGACGACAATTACAGGATTCCGATGGGCCGCTCGGATTACCAACATGATCTGCGGGCCCCATAGGGAGGGAGCTCCCGCCTGAGACTTCCTCGCAGTTCACTCACAGACGAGGCTCCCGCCTGAGACTTCCTCCATATTCAGGATTGAGGAGCCCAAAAGTGACGACAGTTACAGGGTTCCGATGACCCGCTCGGATTACCAACATGATCTGCGGGCCCCATAGGGAGGGAGCTCCCGCCTGAGACTTCCTCCCAATTCACTCACAGACGAGGCTCCTGCCTGAGATTTCCTCCATTTTCAGGCCTGGGGAGCCCAAAAGTGACGACAGTTACAGGGTTCCGATGACCCGCTCGGATTACCAACATGATCTGCGGGCCCCATAGGGAGGGGGCTCCCGCCTGAGACTTCCTCACTCTTTACTCAACGATGATGAGGATGAGGATGATGAGTGGTGGTGAAGATGAGTGGTGAAGAGGATGATGGTTGATTGTGGGTGGTGGTGGCGATGATGATGTTTGAATGAGGATTGATGCCGATGCCGGAAGATGCGGATGATGATGATGATGATGTCTGAGCGTGTGATGAGAGTGCGAGTTGAGTAGTGTTGGATGATGATGAGTATAGTGTGCGCGTAATAATGTGGTGAGGCATCATCGATTGATGCTGATGAGTGATGATGAGAGAGTGTGAGGTGAGTGTGATGTGGGTGTGTGGGTTTCTGTTCCTGCGCGGAGTTGTCAGAGAAAATTACTCCGGACGGAAAGTACCCCACTGGAGATCCTCTGGGCGAATCTGGAAAAGGCCATCACCGTCGTCCTCGTGGTTGGTGAGGCGTCCTGGCTGTCTCTTCTGCGTATATTTCCTCTCGCCTTGGCGCGGGCGCCCCTTCCACTCCTTACGTTGTCCCCATCCTCGCCCCCCTGTTTGTTCCGCGCCCCGCCACCTCCTCCCCTTCCTGTTGCATGAGCGCGCATGTCGATGTTCCTCGGCGCCGTCGCCGCCACGGCCAGCACAAGCGCGTTCTCTACTGGTCACGTCGCGCAGCCGTTGGGACAACCCCGCGGGCCAGGCTGTAGGGACAACCCCGCGAGCCGCTGGTGCGCAAGACCAAGCCGTTGGGACAAACCCGCGGGCTTCGAGCGAGGCGCAGCCGCGCTCAGGCGGAAGGCAGCGCGAAACCCAGCTCTGCCGCGAGCTGCTTCGCCTCCGCCCTGGACAAAACCGCTCTCTTGTCGAACTCCAGGAGCGCCTTCCGCAGGGACGCCGGCGGCCCGCACTCCAGGAACTCTCGCGGCGTCGGCCGCAGGATCAGCATGTTCCGCATGCACGTGGCGCGGGAGAACATGACGTAGAGGTGCAGCCACCACTGCTCGTCCGACATGCCCGTGCGGCCAGCGTCCTCGTCTCTCGAGCAGTCGATGGTGACGCCCTTGCGCAGCGTCTGGCCCTGCGACAGCGTGGAGGTCAGGTAGGACGCGTGCGTCAGGGTGAACCCCGAGCGGCGCACGCTGTGCGCCCCCGAGCTCTGCCATGTGAACTCCCTTTCGCTGGGCCTGAACATGAGCAAGTTCCGCGCCCGCGCCTCGGCCTGGCCGTCGTCGTCGGCGCCTTCGGCGCACTGTCGCAGCACCTCGGCGACCTGAGGAGCCCAAAAACTTCCTTGTTGCATCCAAAGTGTGGCCTGGGAACTGCGTTCTGGCAGCGCGAGAACCCAACATTGACGACAGTTACAGGTTTTGGATGACCTGCTCGGATTACCAACATGATCTGCGGGCCCCATAGGGAGGGGGCTCCCGCCTGAGACTTCCTCGCAGTTCTCTCACAGACGAGGCTCCCGCCTGAGACTTCCTCCATATTCAGGCTTGAGGAGCCCAAAAGTGACGACAGTTACAGGGTTCCGATGACCCGCTCGGATTACCAACATGATCTGCGGGCCCCATAGGGAGGGGGTTCCCGCCTGAACCTTTCTCAGAATTCACTCACCGACAAGGCTCCCGCCTGAGACTTCCTCCAAATTCAGGTTTGAGGAGCCCAAACGTGACGACAGTTAGAGGGTTCCGATGACCCGCTCGGATTACCAACATGATCTGCGGGCCCCATAGGGAGGGAGCTCCCGCCTGAGACCTCCTCAGAATTCACTCAGTGACGAGGCTCCCGCCTGAGACTTCCTCCAAATTCAGGCTTGACGAGCCCAAA
>CAUYUJ010019154.1:0-17500 GCA_963575745.1 Prorocentrum cordatum
CCCCCCCCCAAGGGGGAAGAGGGAGGGGTGGAAGAGGATCTGCTCTAGACCACCTACGCCCAGAGGGCTGGTGGGATTTCACGCAAGCTGGGACGCACCTGAGACCTCACGTTGCGGAAACTTGGAACATCGCGAAAAATCGCGAACGGAGCCTTGGCCCCCATGTTTCTGCGACATTTGTAGAGCTGGATCGATCTGTGATGGTCCCAGGACCTGGAACCGGGCGGACAGGTCCAGTGTGCAAACATTGCAACGCCCGGGTCGCAGGGTTGTTTGCACGCCTTTTCGGCCCAGGGCTGTGCTGTTTGAGACAGGCGGCGGAAGGGGGGAAGCGACGTGCGGGTGCGGTCGGGAACTTTGGCTCAGCGTCTCCTCCTCCTCCTCCGCCTCCTCCTCCTCCGCCTTTTCCTCCTCCTCCTCCTCCTCCGCCTCCTCCTCCTCCTCCTCCTCCTCCGCCTCCTCCTCCTCCTCCTCCTCCTCCTCGTCGCTCCGCCGATTCTGGTCCGCCGCGCTGCGGTGCGACACGCTGTCCACTCCGCGGTCCCCGGGCGTCAACGTCTCGAGCTTCTCTGAGCCGCCTCGCGGAGCGGAGCGACACGCTGTCCACTCGCAGGGCGCGGCGTGTCGCCAGGGCCGCCGCCACGACACCTCCTCCTCCTCCTCCTCCTCCTCCTCCTCCTCCTCCTCCTGCTCCTCCTCCTCTTCTTCTTCTTCTTCTCCTCCTCCTCCTCCTCCTCAACCTCCTCCTGCTCCTCCTCCTCCTCCTGACCGTGACCCAGACGTGCGGCGTCTTGGTTTCGCCGTTGCGCGGTCCCGGGCAGTCCTGACACCATCTCCCCGGGGCTGGTTTTGTTCATCCCGAGCCGTGCTTGGACGGCCTAGCTGCCTGGCGAGGGCCCCGAGGCCGAAAGCAGCGAAAAATGTCCCGCCATGTTTTTTTGTGTCAAAAACATTTTGCTCATATGTAAAATCTGTTTATATATATATATATATAGAAGTATTAATTATTTGTTCGACTTGTGCAAGAATGCTTGCATGGACCGGGGGGGGCCTGAACCTGAAGCAAGCCGAAAACAACTTGACGTGCCGATTTCAGAATGGCACTTGCACGCCACATTCGATGGAAGAGGGGAGAGGAGGGGACGGGGGGGGGGGCGGGGCTGGGGCGAACGCCACGCACGTAAACTTGCCTGGGTCTATCGAGAAACTGGCTCTTTCCACGACGCGAGCACGCTTTGGGAGGCTTGCCCGCGTCTGAAGCAAGACGCCCTCCCGCATTGGAGCGCCGGCCGCCGCTGGCTGGGAGGCCGCACGGATGCAGGCGGCGCGTGCGCGCTCCCCTCCTCGGCTCTGCGGCCCCAGGTCGAGCGAGGAGGATTGAGGAAGTGCATCGAGCGTTGAGCCGACGAGGCAGAGAAGCGAAGATCAGAGGAGGACAAAGGTACCCACACCGCTACCCTTCGCTCGTTTTCCTCCTCCTTGGGCCTCCTGAGAGGCCCTCGTCGCCACAGCTGGATCCGCTTCGCAATTCTGGTCAGAACGCACCCCTGGAGAGGCCTGGGAAGTAACAGTATCGGTACCTTCCGGTTTCCCCGAGGAGGCTCGAGGAAGAACGTCGAAGCAAGTCCGGGAGGACGATGACGACGAGCCTCGAGCGCGCGCGATCGAAGTCCAGGCCAGGCAGGAGAGCCCCGGGACGCAGAGGAGGGCGGGTGGAGACCACGCTGGTTGGCCTCTGGGGGGGGCTGCCCTCGTGGCCACGGCTGGACGCAGCGCGGAGATATCTGGTGCCTTGGGACCCCCGGCGGGGGGGTCCGGGGGTCGAGTGTGAAGCTTGCAGGAGCCTGTTTTTTTTATACCCAGGCAAGCTTACTTGCATGGCGTTCGGCCCCCCCACCCCCCCCCCCCCCCCCCCCCCCCCTCTCCCCCCTCGCCCCTCTTCAATCGAACACGAGCGTGCAAGTGCCTTTCGACTTGCGTGATTTCCGCACGTCGAACTGTTTTCGGCTTGCTTCAGACTCAGCCCCCCCCCCCGTCCATGCAAGTAAACTTGCCCGAATCCAAAGAAAAACAGGCAGCAGGCGATTTTCTCCTCCAACCCCTCGACTTTTTGTCGAAAAATGAAGCCGCTCGTGAAAGAAGGGAGGGAAACCTTGGGATACGCTCCAGGGGGCTATTTGGACGCACCTCTATCAAGGATGGAGGCCCCCCACATCGTATATCCCAGGGTTGGGCCCACAACTCTTGGTCCAGTCGAAAACCACCCAAATCCTTAGATAGGGGTCGACATATCCCCTGTTATACGGAGGCGGAGGTTGTTGTGGAGCGGCCTCAAAGTATGAGGAGGAGGAGGAGGAGAAGGAGGAGGAGGAGGAGGAGGAGATGGAGGAGAAGGAGGAGGAAGAGGAGGAGGAGTAGGAGGAGGAAGAGGAGGAGGAGGAGGAGCGGCTTCAAAGTAGGAGGAGGAGGAGGAGGAAGATGAGGAGTAGGAGGAGGAGAAGGAGGATGAGGAGGAGGAGAAGCGCTGTTGTCTTGACTCGGCCTGCTCCAAAGGACGGCATTCGCTGTCCTTCAGGGAGGGGGAGATCCACCCCGGCCCCCCATCGTTTGCGTTTGCCAGGCAGCCCTGCGCGCCAGCTGCGGTCAGGAATCCTGGCTCAGCGTAGAGCAGGGGCAGCGTGTTGCCGGGGCCGCCGTCGCGACACGGTAAGCAAGAGTTCCCGACCGTAGACGTCCCCGTGATGTTCGGTTTCTTATTCAATCGTTTCGCTCATTCTGCCTCTCGTGGGCCGCGGCGCACGCGTCGGCGGGGCCCTCCATCCGGCGCTTCAACTGCTCCGAGACCTCGATGGGCACCGCGATGCGTCGCACGGCCTCGGGGACGGCCCCGGCGTCGCTCGTGTCGGCGTCTGCTCTGGCCTGGTTGCAGGTCATGTCGCTGTACGAGACCGAGTGGGAGGTAGAGAAGCCGGCGGCGCCCATGCACTCGCCTTTCCGCGCGTTGGCCCACCGGGCCCTGCCGAGATCGTCCACGTCGACCCTGCCAGCGCGGTGACGACGCCCTCGGCCAGGAGTCTCTGCGCCTCGGCAGGAGGGGCGGGCGGCTCGTGACTGTTCAGGAGATGCGCCTCGCGATAGGCTCCCAGACGCACCGCCTCGGCAACGCGCGCCAGCCATGGTGCAGACCCACGCACGCACGCACACACACACGCACACACACGCACACACACGCACACACACGCACACACACACACACACGCACACACACGCACACACACGCACACACACGCACACACACGCACACACACACGCACACACACGCACACACACGCACACACACACACACACACACACACACACACCACACACACACACACCACACGCACACACACGCACACACACACACACACACACGCACACACACGCACACACACACACACGCACACACACGCACACACACGCACACACACGCACACACACACACACGCACACACACGCACACACACGCACACACACGCACACACACACACACACACTCACACACACTCACACACACTCACACACTCACACACACACACACACACACGCACACACACACGCACACACACGCACACACACGCACACACACACACAGACAGAGAAAGGTATTCAACATATTTCTGATTGATGGCGCGCGCCCCCAGGAGTGCGGTCGGAGATCCCCCCCACCTTGGCCTGCGGGAAACATGTGAAGTTCCCGACGAGCCCTCCCTGCCGATCGTCTCGAGGACCCCTCTCTTCGGGCTCGGCGATGATCTTGTTCGCGCACACGCGGCCCCCAGGCCAGCGATCGCAGCTCCATGCCCCGCAGTGGCTCGCCGCCGGGTCGGAGAGGAAGTGGAGCTCGGCCCATCCAGTTGTCGTTGGCCAGCGTATTCCTCGGCATTTTCACTCCTGCCGCGCCTTTGCGCACAACGAGTTTGGAGAATTTGTCGCCCCCTGGCTCCGAGCAGCTCCCTCTAAACAACGGCCAGAAGGGTCTGCCGCACTCGACAAACACACGTCGACGCGGGGCGCGCGCCCGTGCTCGTCCGGGCCGAGGCTGGGCAGCCTGCGGGCGCGGAGCGGCCCTCCGCCACTCGCGCCTGCGAGTCGTGCGGCACGAGGGAGGCCCACAGCTCGTGGCGCGGGACGAGCGGCTATCTCGCGGCATACACCGTAGGCGATGCTCAAGAAAACTCAAGTTTTCGGCCAGAGTCTCGATTATTCTTAGCGTTTCAATGTAAACCGCAAGACTTTGTTAGGAATGTTGGGTTTTTCTTCAAGTTCTGAGACCATGAATTTCTGAACCCATGATTTCTTAACCATTTCGCGTGGCGTACCGCTCCACTGCGAGCAGGGCGTGCGCCTTCGCGGGGGCCTCTGGGCGCACGGCGCGGCGAGCCCGGCGCGGCGGGGCCGCGCCCTTTGCTGCAGGGGCAGCTCCGGGGGGCCCGTGACTGCCGGGCAGGCGCGCCCGCCGGCGGCTCTTCCGCGCCACCCCCGGCGCCCTCTGCTCCATCTGCTTGTGCGCGAGGATCCTCTTGCGGATATCCTCCTCCGCTCGCCGCGGCGCAGGCATGCTCCGCTCCGCCTCGGGCAGGTCCACGTGCGCCTCGCCCCAGTGCTCCTGCAACAACTTCTCCGTGGCAAAGTCATGGCCGCACAGGTAGCAAGGGCATGGCTGGCAGCACGCGGGCTCCCTGGGCCACTCGCACCGGCTGCCGAGAATTGCGATGCCCCGGATATAAGCCTCGGTCTGTCGCACCGTGCCCCACAACACACTGGCGGGCATCACTGCCTCCCAGGAGGCCAAGTCCCCGGGCGAGAGCTGCCGGCGCAGCAGGAAGCGCTCGCCTCTGACATCTTGCAGCCGCGCGCGGCGCAGAAACTTCAGGCCATGGAGTAGCAAGCGATCAGGATCGGTTTCCCTCCTGGTCGAGGGCCTCACCTTCAGGTGGCCATGCTCCACGTAGTGACCTGCAACTGCTCGCGCAGTGGGTTCGCCTGCCACTCGGGCCGCTGCGCCTGCGGGATCCTGTCGAGCAGCTGCTGCCACTGCGCCACGTCGCCCGGCGAGAGCTGCTCGCCCGTGGAGGCGCAGGCGCGCCTTCGGGTCAGCGCGCTCTGCAAGTAGCTGCGCGCCCAGAGGCCGTCTTCACGGGGATTGTCTGCAGCCTCGGAAGGCCACCCCCCCGTGCCGCTGGATGCATCCGCCCACCACGCGCAGGCGCAGATCCCCTGGGCAAGATCTGAAAAGCAGCTCCCGCTGCAGCGTGTCGATGCCGTGGCGCTTGTTGGAGGTCCTTTGAAGCGGCGTGCATGCCCGCGGCATTTCAGGAGGGGAAAAAAACACACAGACACAATTAATCGTCGATTCCCAGGAAAACATGGGAAAATATGGGAATTGGGGGGGAAGACAGAAACCCAGAAGATATAGGAAAATATGGGAAACATATTTTTATTTGTGTGTATTTATTTGTGTGTCCTGGGGCCCCCTTTAGCATTGGCCTCGTGCAGCGCGGCCGCCGAAGCCGCCCGCGTCCGCCGCCGAAGCGCCGCCCTCCGCTCGGCATCCGTGGCGGCCGCGGTGCCGGGGGCGCGCTGTCGGGCCCGGCGGGCGGCCTCCCGCACGTCCTCCCCGACCTGCTGTCGGGGGAGCGTAAGACCCGGGCTTGCCAGGAAGAGTGCCGGGCTTCCTGGGCGCCTCTGTGGGCCGCGGCGGTGCCTTCCTGGCGGCGGCGCGGGGCCCTCCCGGCCGCGGCACGGGCCGCGTGGGGCAATCGCGGAGGCTTCCTGGGCCGTCTTGGAGCGCCCGGGGCCCGACGCTGCCGCGGCGCTAACCCGCGTTGAACAATCGGGGGAGCGTAAGACCCGGGTTGGCCAGGACTCGGGTTCGCCATCGTTTTTTGACGACCGCGACTCGGATTTTGACGAGTAGGAATTTCGTGGGATGTCTGCAGCGGGAGGCCTCGTCGAAATGCAGGCTCGGCCTCGTCATTTTTGTTGACGACCTCGTCGGGGATTTCCGAGTCACCTGTACCCGGGTCTTACGCCCCCCTGATGCTGTTGCTTCCTCTTGCGGGTGGAGGCGTTGAAGACACGGGCCGCTTCTCCCAGCCAGTCATCGTCGAGCGCCGTTCCCGCCCCAAGCTGTCTCAACCGGCCACATTCGCCCGAGACTCCCTCGCAAATCTGGCTTCGGAGGTGCCCTCTCCCATGGTTGTTCAGCCACTGTCGCCTGTGACATCCTCGCAACAGTGGTTTCCGAGACGCCCTGGCTGAGGTGTTCGGGCCAATTTCGCCCGAGCCATCCTCGTAACCCTCGGTTCGAGATGCCCTGAGCTGAAGTGGTCAGGCCACTTTCGCCTGATCCGAGGCCCTTTCCTCACACGTGTTTCGTTTTCAGAAGTCCGTGCTCGTTTTCAGGGCCTCTGTCGTTTTCAAACCCGCCGTAATTTTTCAGGGCCCTTTTTTTGTTTCCAGGACCCTTGCAGGTTTTCAGGTGGGGGTCAGGCGTCCTGCTGATGCGGTGGCGGATCCCGCAGCGGGGGCTGCGGCAACGACGGCGGCGGCGACATCGGCGGCGACGGCGGCAGCGGTGGCGGCGGCAAAGCCGGCGGCGGCGCCCGCCACGGCAACGGCGACGGCGGCGGCGCTTGCGATGGCGCCGCCCCCCCCCCCCCTTTGGTCGTCGCCGTCGCCGTCGCCGTCGCCGTCGCCGTCGCCGTCGCCGTCGCCGTCGTCGTCGTCGTCGTCGTCGTCGTCGTCGTCGTCGTCGTCGTCGTCGTCAGCCTGCAGGTTCAAGGAGATTCAACAGCAGGCATGCATCGAACCCGAGCAGACATATCGCATTCGGGCGCACCTTTGCCGTGATGGCAGAGGCAGATGGATGCAGCCAGCCAGGCTGCGAGCGCCCATGACGGCGCGATCCAGCAGCACCTTCGTTGCCTCGGCTGGAACCCGTGTTGGGCAAGTCGCCCAGACCGACTGGAAGAGATCATGGATGAGTGCCACAATTTCGACTTTGTGCAGCTGGCGGGCACCAAGACATCGTGCTCCAACGCAGATGGGCAGGTACACTACCGCCGTGCTGGGGGCAGATTGGTGCTGAAGGCTCCTTGCGAGGGAGGGAGACGACCCGCCCCCTTCAGCAACCCGTCGTGCGGCGTTGCGATAGGGATCCCGCCTCGGGCCCCCCGCTCTGCTGTCGAGCGGACGTGGGGGAGCCCCGCGGGAGCACCAGGCCGCGCCCTAGCAGCCAGAGTGAAGTACCAGAACGTGGACGTGCTGGCGGTGAGTATGTATTTCCCGCCGCAGGGCAAGAGCAAGAAGAGGAGTCAGTACATTGGGATATGTAAGTTGTTAGTTGGATGGTTGGGTGGAGTCTTGGCGGGCATCCCCACGCGATGCACACCTGTGATATATATGGACTTGAATGACGGTATCGGTTACAGCACCACTGAGGGAGGACTGGAACATCTGAATGCGGAGGTTGCGAACGCCCCGACGAGGGAAAGGATTCGCGGAGGTGCGGGAGAGCGAATGAGGGGCTTACTGGCAAAACACAACCTCTGCATGGGCAATGCACGAAGGAGCGCTGTGATTGACACATTTTTCGGCGAGACTGGATCGAGCAGGATTGACTACATAGCCTTCTCTCAAGATATTGGTCCCTTGGTTCGGCACTGCCAAGTGTTGCCGCGTCTGGGCGCAAAGCTACAGGCGATGAAGGGCACGCCGCCGAGGGACCACATCCCTATTCATTGCTGCATCGAGTATCGTAAGTATGGAACGCCCAACTTAGCAGAGACAGAGGCGGGGATCGTAAGATGGGATCATACCAAGATGATGGAGGCGGTGCGCACGGGAGCGGGCAGGGAACCCTTTTTGACGGATGTGCGCACGGCAATGCAGACGCTCCCCATACACTCGTATCTTGACTGGGACTCGCCCGACACCATTTTTGAGGGAATCGAGAAGTGCATGCACGATGAAGCCGCCAAACACTTCGGAGCTAAGCAGGGCCATGGCGAGCCCTACACCTCCTATGCTGCAGAGCGAAGACGATTATTAAGACGTAGAATTGAGCTACGCGGACAGAAGCAGGAGGCCACGGAGGAGGAGACTACTCAGATCGGCACTAAGCTTAAGGAGGTCTCGAAGTTGCTGGCGGCGAAACGGCGGAAGTACCAACGACAACGGGTGGCGACGCTGATGGAGGAGGCGGATACGGCGTGGCACCGCAACCGCCAGGCGGAGGCCATGAAGGCCTGCAGGCTCGCCGCCCACAGCCGCTACGGCCCAAAGAAGCGGGGCGGGCGCCTCTTCGCACCTGCGCCGCCGTCGGCGGCGGAGTGGCTGGACACATGGCAGAAGGAGGGGCACAGAGGCGGGATGCAGGCTTACGAGATCGGGTGGGAGACTTGGAGGGCGCAGCGGGAAGGGATGAAGTACGACGACGTGGAGGATGAGGAGATTGCCGAGTTGGTCAAGAGTGACATTAAGAGCATCAGGCACTACTTATGTCGTGCCGCAAAGAGGCGTGCGGTGCCACCTGGCACGCTACCGTGCGAGATTTGGCTGATGACACTGCTGCCGAACTACCGTCTGAGCCAGAAGAGAGGCCTCGGCAACCCGAGCATCCCGCCCATGGATTCGTTGTACTCCCTGCTGGCACTGGGCCTCGCCAAGATGAGACACTACGATTGCGTTCCCTTGTGCTGGCAGTGGTCTCGAGGAGCTGGATTACTGAAGAATTCTACGCCAGGCCCGAAGGGCCGCCGAGTCATTCACATTTTGCCATCGATTGGAAAAGCTTTTTTCGCTACTCGCCTGAAGGTGGAGCCAACGAATATGGAACACGGCTTTCACCGCCACCGCCGACGGGAGGAGGCGATTCTTACCATGAATGTTTTGTGCTGGCGCCTCCGCCAGAGCGGGCGCACGCACTGCGTGTGTTTTAAAGACATGACGAATGCCTTCGCGTCCACGCGATGGCAAGATATGGAGTCGGCGGTGGAGAGGGGGGTGGCGGTGGAGGACAGATCGCTTTGCGCGCAGCGTTTTAAACACAGTGTAGTAACCTTGCAGGGCGAGGACCGTGTAATTACTTTAAAAACTACCCAGGGTGGAACCATGGGGGACCCCTTTATCGTCAAATGTTTTGTTGATTGCTTCCGGTGGCCTGTGCTGGCCTGGCTTAGATCGATGAATGAAGTTGACCCTCAGGCCCGTGCTCTTGTTGCAACATGGGGTCCCTGGAGTGCCGAAGGCAGTTTAGCTAAGTTTGCTGATGACATATGTAAAGTTGTAGTTGCATCGCCGTGCGCCACTTTTAAGGACTTTTTGCAGCTGCTCCGTAGTGTGGACGAGAGACTGGATGAAGCGCTCGCCACTGCTGGATTCGCTCAAAATCTTGGCAAGCAGGAGTTTCTCTTCTACTTCTGTCAAAATCGGGACAGGTTTAAACAACTTTTAAGGGGGCCGCGTGACCATGGACTGGAAGGGGCACCCAAGGATAAATGTAGGTACCTCGGACCTTATTTAATGCAGCGGAGTACTTGTCACCATGAGATTGAAAACAGAATTCGAGCCACACGCAGCAGCTTTTGCTCACTGGGAGGCGTCTGGAGCCTCGCTGGGATTCCCTACCGCATGCGCCGCTGTTTTCTGCCGGCTTTTGTAGTGAACGCCCTCTACACAGGGCTAGAGGGATTTGCCCCAACGAGGGCTGACTGTGTCACGCTGGACAAAGCTTTAGCAGGACACTGTAAGGTGGCCATGCTTGGTGATGCCACCTCGTGGGACGGAGCTCACCCAAAAACCATGACCACGGTGCAGTTGCTTCGTCACTGGAGGTTTGGGAATAGTTGGCTTGAGTTGCGCTTGAGACGTCTTCATATGTATAAAAGCTGGGCTTCAGAGCCCCAGCGACATCTACAAGTGCTGTGTGTGCTGTTTGGTGGCATCCCTGCTTGTTCGAGGTACCCCCAGGTCCAAGATGGTCGCCCGACAGAGTACGCCTCCCCTTTTGTTTGGCAGGTCGTCCGTGATCTTGAGTTTGCAGCTGAAAGGTTGGACTACAGTGTCCTGGAAGCCTTTGCGTCCGATTTAAACACGTTCCAGGACAGCGAGGCGTGCGAAGATTTCTGTCGAATCGATTTTCACGAAATACGTCAGCAACAATACACGGTCTGTATCCTTCCTCCTGGCCTGGGTCCCTCCTCGTTCGCCCCCTCTCCTGCGGGTATGTCTGCTGTTGCGGCTGCGTCTCCTCCTCCTCCCCCTCCTCCTCCCCAGGCCGAGGAGATGGGTGTTTTTCGCTGTTGGGTTGTAAATGAGGGGTCCCACTGCGACAGCAGCTTTCCGACAAAGAAGGGGCTCCTCAATCATCTAAGATTTACACACCATGTGCGAGACCTCGCATCGGTTTTAACGCGTACGAACGCTTGCATTTGCTGTAAACAGGTTTTTTTTCCAGTCGCGAGACGGCTTATCGCCACCTGCAGGGATCCCTAAAACGGCGACACTGCATTACTAAAGGCCCCTCGGCCCTGGTCCCTGAGCTGGCCCCTGGAAGTTTAGACTGTCCGTGCTGTGAATTTTCGGCGCAAGATTTTGAGGATCTGTGCGAACATCTGAGACAGCACCTGCCTTGGCGCGCCTCTGAACGACCGCTTCCTGCAGCAGGAGGCCGCCATGCCAGGCGACGCGGTGATGACGCTTCCAGATTGGCGCAGCCCACCGAAGAGCGGGACGGCGGCGGCAGGCTCCAATGAGGCGGTGGCTGGCGACGGGGGCAAGGACGGAGGCAAGGGGAAAGAAGGAGGGCCGAGGCAGAAGAAGGGCCGCACGGGCAACAAGGGGCTCCAGGAGGCGCGCGCCAAGCTGCTGCTGATCACGGCAAGGGAGCTGGCCGAGGTGGGCGAGTGTGTTTTCCACAAGTGGTTCATTCCCGCCAGCATGGGGATCGCGATGGCCATGCTCCGAGCGGGGCAGGTTTACAACGAGCGCAGCAAAGAGATGAAGCAGGAGGCTCAGAATGGCGAGAACCCAGACTTCCGCGGGAGAGGCGCTCCCCACCTACACGTGTTCATGGCCATGATCATATACTGCGCGGCGCTGGGTCAGACGGACAACAAAGACCTAGCCGACGCAGTGGCGGACATCCTCGATCGTCTCAACAACAGCCTCAGCAAGATGAGCTTGCAGAACCTCGGCAGGATCGTGAAGTACTGCCGTGTGGAAATGCAGAAGAAGAAGGACGGCGAGACTCCGATGGCTACCATCTACCTGAGCATCGACCGTCACAACCCTCACGGAGCTCGGTTGTTCGAGACGTTGACCACGGTGATCGAGGCAGAGAAGGGCGAGTACACGAGCGGGCCCCAGCCGCGGGGCCCGCTGGAGAGGGAGATATCGCGGATGCTGGATTCGGCGTAGAAGTGAATGGCAGCAGCAGTGGAGTGACAGTCAACCGAGCCTTCGCCACGCAACTCCCGTGGGCATTGGCGCAGAGTGAGAGGTTGGCCTTACTGATTGAGCGAGGTGTTGTCAGTAGTGAGTCTGTGCACCGCTCGAGCGGAATTTCGGTGGCTCAGGGATATGCATCCTCTGAGCTACCCTCCATACCAGTTTTGTTGCTGCCGCCAAGGCAGTCAGTATCCAGAGGAAAGGGTCGGGGTGGGAGGCGTGGGGGTGGGTCGGGCCGTGGGAGGAAAGGTACAGGCAAGCCTGGTGCCCTTTGAGCTGGGAGCCCCGATCTGGGGCTGCGTGCCTCGGGGGGCCTCCCCAGCCTGGGGCCTGTGCTGCCTATGTGCAGAGAGTGGCCGCATCCACTCTCAAATACTTACTGCTGTCGGCTGTGTAGCAGCCTGCCCAGAGTTCTAAGTGATGCCGTAGGGTGGACCTCAGAGGACTCCATGGGTGCTTGTCTTGTCTTGTCGTCGTCGTCGTCGTCGTCGTCGTCGCCGTTTCGGCTGGCCCGCCAGTTCGGTTCGGCTCGGTCAGCAGAGGATGAGGAAGAGGAGGAGGAGGAGGAGGACGAGGACGAGGACGAGGACGAGGACGAGGACGAGGACGAGGACGAGGACGAGGAGGACAAGGAGACAGAGAGTGAGGAGGCACGGGAGTCATGCGCAAGGGGAGGGCGGAGGAGGAAAAGAACATAGAGGTGGACGGGGAGGAGCAGGCGTTCGCAACCCGCGTCTCGGGCAGCATGTTGGCGAACAGCATTCAGGCGGAATGCGAGGAGGAGGAGGAGGAGGAGGAGGAGGAGGAGGAGGAGGAGGAGGAGGAGGAGGAGGAGGAGGAGGAGGAGGCGGGTTGGAGGAGGAGGAGGCCCGTTTCGCGTGAGACCTCCTTGGAAGAGGCGGGGGAGGAGGCCCGTTTCGCGTGAAACATCCTCGGACATCTGGGCTCCGATATGCCACGACTTGTGATTATCTAGCCGCCCTCGCCTTGGACATCTTCGCTCTTCACTTCTCTGGGTGCCAGTATGCGTTTCTCGAAAAGTTCCACCGCGCTCCGCTTGAGACATCCTCGGCACTCTGGGATCCGATATGCTTTCACTTGAGGTGACCTGACCACCTTCGCCTGAGACATCCTCGCAACTCTGGATTCCGAGATGCCCTGAGCTGAGGTGGTCAAACCATTTTCGCTTCAAATCTCTTTACACATGTGATATAGGAGGTGCTGTGCCCCATGGTGGTCCGGCCACTTTCGCTTGTGACCTCCCCGCAACTGTGGGTGCCAATACGCCCTGAACTGGCGTGTTCAGGCCAGGTTCGCTTGAGACATCCTCGCAACTTTGGGTTCCGATACGCCCGGAGCTGAGGTGGGCAAGCCAGCCTGAGATAGCCTCACGAATCTGATTTCGGAGGTGCCCTACCCCATGGCGGTCTGGATATTTTCGCTTGTAACATCCCCACAACTGTGGCTGGTTAGACGCCCTGAACTGACGTGTTCAGGTCACTTTCGCCTGAGACACCCTCGCAACTCTGACTTCGGAGGTGCCCCACCCCGTGGTTGTCTGGCCATTTTCGCCTGCGACATCCTCGCAACTGAAGTGTGGCTTCCGAGACGCCCTGAAGTGAGATGTTCAGGCCAACTTCGCCTGAGACATCCTCGCAATTTTCGGTCCCGAGATGCCCTGAACTGAGGTGGTCAGGCCGCTTTCCCCAGAGACATCCTCCGAACTCAGACCTCGGAGATGCCCTGCCCCTAAGTGGTTCGGCCACTGTCGCCGGATACCGTCGCATGGCTGCGCTACCACACAAACTATCGCACGCGACGGCAAAAGCTCGGACCCTTGCCGGATTTTTCACTTGAGCCAATCGCAGAAGTGACGCTGATCAGGCAGGGCCGCACCAGAGCCGTCACCGTCCGTCGTCGTGGCGGCGGGGGCCCAACAAACAACCGATAAATTGGTAAACCGATATGCGAGCAAGGATCGACTCCTCAGGGTTACACCCAGCGGTCCCAGAACAGCCGGTCAACCGAAAATCTGGTAAACCGACGAAAAGGAAAAGGGCGTGCAGGCAATCGTTTTTATGTTCGCAAATAAAGGATATCGGTTGATCGGTGTATTGGTTTATCGGTCGGACGGGTTTCTCGATACCGTTGCCGCTGCACTCGAATCTTGTTTTTAAAGAGCACTGGCGTGCGATAGCGTTTGGTAATCGATGAGAAAGCTTCGATTTCTTGTCGACGAGAGTCGGTTCAGCGTCAATTCGCGTCGATTCGTGTCGATTGGCGTCGATTCGCCTCGGTTGACGTCGAGTCGCATGGGCCAGCACGATGACATGGGAGGCTCCCATGAGTTGCCACAGAACTTGCGCGCGACTCATCTCCCGATGCAGGTGGCGATCAGGGACAGCGACCCGCATTGGCAGGTGAACAGCTTCCGGAGAGACCTGCGCGGCGCTCGCGCGGGATTCCAATGTTCCAGGAAAGTGAGCGCGGCGCTGGGGCGAGGGAGGCGTTCTCTCCCACTTTGCGCGATATGTGTGCGGCGTTCCACTCCTGCCACGTTTTTTTTGCGCCGTCGACGGCAATACGTCCGCGTTGACAAGAAATATATCGAGTTTGAATGGTTTTCTGACTGGCCGGGTGCAACGGCATGGACAGATCGGCCATTGGACGGTCAGGCGGTAGAATTGAGCAATGACCAGAAGTCAGATGGATATGAGGGTGGAGGAAGCTGGAGGACGAGGAGCAGGAGGAGGTTGGAGGAGGAAGAGGCGGAGCAGGAACAGCGGGATGAGGAAGAGGAACAGGAGCATGTGGTGGTGGATGATGATGATGATGATGCTGATGATGATGACGATGAGGATGATGATGATGATGCGGATGATGATGATGGTGATGGTGATGATGATGATGATGCGGATGCGGATGCGGATGCGGATGCTGATGCAGATGATGATGATGATGATGATGATGATGGTGGTGGTGGTGGTGATGATGATACTGTTGTTACTGATGCTGATGCTGCTGATGATGATGATGTTGGTGATGATGGTGATGATGACGATGACGATGATGATGATGATGATGATGATGGTGAGGATGATGATGATGATGATGATGATTGTGATGATGCTGCTGATGACGATGATGATGATGATGATGATGATGATGATGATGATGATGATGATGATGTTGATGATGATGATGATGATGATGATGATGATGATGATGATGATGATGATGATGTTGATGATGATGATGATGTGAGCGAGGAGGACGAGGATGAGGAGGAGGCGGAGGAGGAGGAAGAGGAACCATATGAGCAGGAAGAGGAAGGCGGAGGAAGAGGAGGAGGAGGCGGAGGAGGAGGAGAGGAGGAGGGGGAGGAGGAGGAGGTGGAGGAGGAAAGGAGGAGGAGGAGGAGGTGGAGGAGGAGGAGGAGGAGGAGGAGGAGGAGGAGTGAGGTGTGGAGGAGGTGGAGGAGGAGGAGGTTATGGAGGAGTGAGGTGGAGGAGGAGGGAGGAGGAGGAGGAGGAGGAGGAGGAGGAGGAGGAGGAGGAGGAGGAGAGTGAGGAGGAGGAGAGGAAGGAGGTGGAGGAAGGAGGAGGAGGAGGAGGGGAGGTGAGGGGGCCGGGGGGGGGAGGGGAGGACGACGAGGAGGAGGAGGAGGAGGACTGAACAGGAGGTGGGGAGTGAGGTGGGGAGGAGGAGGAGGAGGAAAAGGAGGTGGGTGAGGGAGGAGGGAGGAGGTTGGAGGAGGAGGAGGTGGCGGAAGAGGAGAGTGAGGAGTGGAGGAGGAGAGGAGCAGGAGCAGGAGGAGGGAGGAGGTGGAGGAGGAAGGAGGAGGTGGCGAGGAGGACGAGGAGTGGAAAAAGGAATAGGATGGGTGGAGGGAGGTGGAGGAGGCGGACGAGGTGGTGGAGGAGGTGGAGGAGGAGGAGGAGGGGAGGTCGAGGAACGAGGAGGGAGGAGGAGAGGAAGGTGGAGGTGGGGTGGAGGAGGAGGAGGAGGAGGTGGAGGAGGAGGGAGGGGGGAGGAAGAGGGGGGCGGAGGAGGCAGGTTGGAGTTGCTGGAAGAGAGAGGAGGAGGAGGAAGGTGGGAGGAATATAGGTGGAGGAGGAGGAGGAGGAGGAGGAAGGAGGAGGAGGAAGAGGAGGAGGGAGGAGGAGGAGGAGGTGGAGGATTACAAAGAGGAGGGGGAGGTGTGAGTGAGGAGGGAGGAGGGTTAGGAGGACGAGCAGGATGAGGGAAACGAGGCGGAGGAAGAGGCGGTGGAGGAGAAGGGGGAGGGGGAGGCGGAGGAGGAGGAGGAGGAGGAGGAGGAGGAGGAGGAGGAGGGAGGAGCAAGAGGGGGAGGAGGAGTTACGGAGTTACGGGTGTGGCGACAGTGTCGGTGACAGGGAATGAAGCGGCTATGTACCCTGCCGCTTACCGCTGGCCAGCTCGGCTTTGCTAAGGGCCTTAGGCCAAAGACCTCGGGATATTCTATCAACGTAATCCTTCCGATTACCAGAAACGACCTCTTCGCACTTAGTGCCTAGTTGCCGGAGCTGCTGAGAAGCATAACAACCGCACCCAGCGCAGAACCAGAGGTTTAAACCCGAGTGAAAAAGTAAAACATGAGATTCGTGAGCGAAACCCCCCGAGATATGCACCCTTCGCCCAGGAGGAGGCCGATATAGAATCCCATCAACACTAACTAGGGGGAAACAATCAGTGCTCAGCCAATCGCTGAGACGTGCCACAGAAGCAGACCCCTGAAACCTGGAACAGCTCTTTCCGTTTTCCTTTAGACAATGCCGAGAGTTGAAAACAGCACAAACACTGGCCGCTGGGGGGCCTGACAACACAAGAGGCTCGCTGCTTTTGCCTATGCTTGCCACCCTGCCCAGCGAGAAGGCGCTCCTCTGCCAGGAGCGTCTCCAAAGTGCTTTGAAGGATACGCACGCGGACTGCGAACGCTTGCTGCTCGATGCTGTGGACGCGTGCTCGTGCGAATTCGGGCAGTCTGGCGATCGAGGCGCCAGCAGAAGCGAAATGGTAGACTATGGTATTACCTAGAACGAGGAGTCTAGGACCAACATTAATACATATATATATATATACAGCCTCTAGGTGGGAATGGACAAACAACACGGTGCAAATGAGTGTGTCCCCCTTCTGTTGGAGCATCTGCCCAACTCGCCACCAGAGGTCTGCATCGGGTCCCGCGGGGTCCAGCCACTTGCGCTGGTACCAACCCAAAGCGACAGCTTCATTATCTGTAGTGTACACACAATGGCCAGAAACTCGACTGAGACAGGCAAGCAAACACCAGAGCTCTCCTCGCGCTACGGTCTGTCGAAAGCCTGGGAGGGGTCCCCAAGCGCCGACAGAAATCGACATGCGCTCGTCTAGAATCTGGAAGGATGCAAGCCCGAGACCTACACGCCTGAGGAGGGGGTGATGGTTTCTTGCCTTCCACCGGCGTCCCCAAAAACATAAATAGGCCACTCGGGAGTCCCATGGCCAAGGGAATCGAAAGCACTGCCATCAGTGGTGGTCCAGACCTCGGAGTCAGGGGGGGGGTACCTCCATCCAGCTACAGGGTATGAGCCCCCTAGTCCAGAAACACTCCTCAGCCTCTGCCTGTGCATAGGCCTTGCTGATGAGATCTTCGCTAAGCTTATATACTGGATGCTGAGACTGAGCGCTACAAGCCCAGACACGATGAAAACTGGTTTCTGGATCTATCTTACATCGTGCACAGACCACGGACATCGACTGACGGCACCGTGTTTGACGACGGGTCCTCGGCCAGTCGGCGCCAACCGCAGCAGCTAAGAGCAGGTTGGCTAGTCGGTGCCCTCCAGGAGCTTGTGCCAACTGATCGAGCAACTGTCTGTACGAGTAATTGTGCACTCCTCCCTCCATGCCAGCGCCACCGTGGTGCTGGGCTGCCTTCTCCCACAAGCTGGCCTGGATGGTGCGCCTGAGCTCGCGAAAGAACTCTTCAGGGATGTCGAGGATG
>CAUYUJ010019154.1:22500-36638 GCA_963575745.1 Prorocentrum cordatum
AAGATGCATCAGCGATGCTGCAATCTACCCTCCCGTCCTCAGCCCCCACCTCATCTCTACACGACGTCTCTGTCGCCGCAAGAGGCGTCCCCTATGGAATACCGGTAACCACCCATATGGGCCTGCCGTTCAGGCGAGGGGCCCGTTTTGGGAGGGAACTGCCCTGCATCCTTCTAGTGAGCCTTCTCCTCCTCCTCCTCCTCCTCCTCCCCCTCCTCCTCGTCCTCCTCCTCCTCCTCCTCCACCTCCTCCTCCTCCTCCTGCTCCTCCTCATCCTCCACGGAATGCAGAAGGGCTGGCATGACTATACCGTTCAACGCTGTGTCCATCGACGTCCTGGATTGGAAGCGAGTCCGCTCTAAGTTGCGTACTCGTTTCACGAGCTGGCGCTCGCGGCCATGAACCTTGAGGACGACCCAAGCGGGAGCCCCATTTGGGATAGGAGCCGCCCTCTATCCGTGAAGCTGTTTAAGTCTAGGGTCTCTGGTTTCAAGGATGTCTCAAGCGAGAACCACATTTTGTAAAGGAGCCGCCCTTCTCATTGCAAGTGCTGCGAACTTCTAAGGCGAATGCGCGCGGCGCAGAGTCGAGAGTCCCATTTTGGATAGACGCCTCCCTCCTTCGTGGCAACTGCTGCAAGCTTTAAGACTTTTTTGCGCGGTGGCCGTTTTGAAAAGGAGCCGTCCTCCTGCGTGGCAGTTCTTGCGCATTCTGAGGGGGCAAGGGCCTTCTTAGAGGCCCCCCCGCCTTTTGAGCGTCGTCTTCTCTCCTACTCCCCATGCCCCCTCGCGTCGTGCAAAGATCGCGGCGGGCGTTTTTTTGCAGTTTTAGGCCTCCAGGGGCCCTCGCTCGACTCCAGGACTGCCGAACACGAGTCAGAAGTGAGGGCCGGTCCTGGAGAATGTGTCGAGACCTCCGGGTCCACGTCTTTGATCGGGTCGGGCGAAAGGAGGGGATTGGGAAAGGGGGGGTTACGAGATTTGCTGCATGCAGCTGGTTTCGGCCTCACCGAGGGGCCCATTCCTCGATACATAGCCGCCTCCGGCGCCGGGAGGCGCCGGAAAAATCAGCTACGTGAGCTGATTCTCAAACCCCCCCTTTGCTATCCCCCCCTTTCGCCCGACCCGATTTGAGCAATCCTGCTCAGAATTGAAGAAGGCATCACTGTAGGAATATAGCTTTCGGAGCTTCGCGCGGAGTTCTCGCGCTCCGCTCGCCGGAGGAGGGGTCCCAGCGCGGATCCAGAAAATCCTCTCGGACCTTCGACATTTTATTATGATGCAGTCTTCTTTAGTACTACCGAAGCCTCGAGCCCTTCTGACAAGTCCCCTGGCTCCCCAGAATATCCCCCCCTTGCCCAAATCCCCATTCGATCCGCCAAGCAAGGGCGGTGGCTTCGCCATCAGAAGCTGGCGGAAGGTTGACGTAGGCCTGAGGAGCCAAACCATCTTCGACAGATGTCAACGTCTATGTCCTTTGGAATTGGCCCTTTCATCGCTGCGGTCGATGCCACGCCCACTGAGAGCGCTGTCTTTGGACCACGGTATCTTTGTGCGGCTGCGGAATGGTGGGGCATCGCGCAGCACCGAGACATCGAGACATCGTTGTCTGAGCCATCACGGGACAGGATTGAAGGCAAGACACATCTTCCGGATTTTACAATGAAAAGGGGGGTTGTCTGATTTGTGAGGGGGTCTGCTTTGAGCTGTCTCGGATGGCTCCAGTGGGGTCTGGGCACTGCACTATCATGGCTGGTCCGAGGGGGTCTAGAACTGTTTGTCTGGGAGGGTTGCGACCCCCTCACAACATTTGGAGTACCTGGAACGGTACGCGCGACGAGCCTCTGGCGTGCGCTCCGACTCGAAGCGGCCTGCAGGTGGGGTCTCCTGACGGCTCCTTGGTGGTCCTCCTCGGGCCTTGTTGGGGCCGCCTTGCCGTCCTGGGAGGAGTCCTGGGGCCGTCTTCGTGCCGTGCTGGGCTGCCTGGGAGCCGCCTTGGACTACAGTCAACCGGCATAGTAAGGCTGGGCCACCTTCCCAAGGGTGCCCTTGCATCCTTTCCCTTCGGCCCATCCCTGGCCGCTTTCTCTGTCCGCGCCCCGCCCCCAAAGCGTCGACATGGCCTTCCAAGGCCCTTGCATCCTTACCGCGCATATTTGTTGTACGGGTTGATTGTAGGCCCCTGGCCAGTCTTGGGATCGCCTTGTGGTCCACAGAGTCATGCCTTTGCCCACGTGGTCAGCGGGGGGCTCCCAGGAAGCCGCTCGTGGGATGCAGGAGTCGTGGCGCTCGCAGGCGCTGACGGCATGCTTGGCAGGCGAACTGTATTTGCCCTCGTCTCCCTTGGCCAGCTTGCTCCAGCCTGCCACTTTCCACACTGTACGCGTCCCTCCGAGCCTCACATGCTCCATCACAGCTCATCTTGGCCGAGCCACATGCACAAGCGAATGTTTCTCGGCACTCCAGGGCGTTTTTGTTTGCGCATTTCCTGATCTTGTCATGGACATGCTCGGGGTCATTGCTCGGATGTCAACATAAACTTGCGTTTGAACATTGCACGTGTATGGTATCCAGTGTGCGAGAGTGCCGGGAAAGGGCTCGAAATGCTCTCAGAGATGTCGATCCCTAATGAACGTTGCAGACCCTGCGGAATTGTACTTGGCAGGCGAGCTTCCACACACGTCTGCGGCAGTGTACTCTTCTCCTCCTCTTCCTCCTCCTCCTCTTCCTCCTCCTGCTCCTGCCCCTCCTCCTTCCTCCTCCTCCTCCTCCTCCTGCGTGCGATTTGTTCTTCTCCCGATCTGATTTTGCTGCTCCCCCCCGTCGTTTTCCGACAGGTCTCGATCCAGCGAGCATCCACAACGTAGACCAGCGCACGCCCGTCGTGACCTTTTCGGCCTCGACGATTGACCAGATTTGCAGAGCTGAGGGGTGTGGAGAGGAGGCGATGAGGACGCAGAGAAGTGGATGCCTAGGGTTAGCGCCCCCGCTATCCACGCAGTCCATCTTGACCTTCCCGGAGGAAGTACGAGCCCCTCCATGGAGAACGCAAATGCTGACTGCCTTTCCCGCCAGCCGTTCTGCAAGCGCCAGCATTGTTCTGTTGCTGAACTCCTCGCCCCAGCCTCCCGTAGATAATGCAGGGTCTGTGCCGCCCCCCCTTCCCATGGGTATGGTGTCCCCCCCATGATGCCATCCCCCCCCTGCCCCCCAGGTGGTGTCGTATGGTGTGGTGGTAGGGGGTGTGCGTGCGTGCTTGCGTGCATGTGCGTGCGTGAGTGTGGTGCCCCCCCCACAAATCACCCCCCCTTGTGGGTGTGATGCGGTGCTGTGGTTGCTTCAGAGAGCGGGAGGGCTGCAACCTTGCAGCGCATGGGGTCTTGGTTTCTGGGAGGGGTCTGGAGGTGGTGGTGGTGGTGGCGGTGGTGGTGGTGGTGGTGGTGGTGGTCGTCGTTGTCGTCGTCGTCGTCGGCGTCGTTGTCCGTCGTCATCGTCCTCCTCGTTTGTGTCGTCGTCTACGTGGTCGATGTGGTCGTCGTGGTCGTGGTCGTGGTCGGCGTCGTCGTCGTCGTCTTCGTCGTTGTCGTGGTCGCAGTCGTGGTCATGGTCGTGGTGGTGGTGGTGGTGGTGGTCGTCGTCGTCGTTGTCGGCGTTGACCCCCCATCCCATGGAAGGGGGGAGGTAGAAGCCCCGGAACCATCCCTTCAGGGGGTGGGGGTGGGGGACGTGGGCACCCAACACTATCGATCATATTCCTCTTCCCAGATTTTTGCAATCCAGGGGGGCGAGAAAACCATCACCCACCATCCCAAAACCGGACCCCCGGGATCCGTGGCCCCCGGGGGCTCCTTGGACGCCCCTGCAGGAGGCCCCCCAGGCTTACCAGAGCCCCCGGACGCCCCTGCCAGGCCTGGGCAGCAGGGCCCAAGCCGGTCAGGAGGAGGAAGAGGAGGACGAGGAAGAAGAGGAGAAGGAGGAGGAGGAGAAGGGGAGGAGGAGGAGGCGGATGAGGAGGAGGAGGAAGAAGAGGCGGAGGAGGAGGAAGAGACGGAGGAGGAGGCGGAGGAGGAGGAGCCCCCCCCCGCCGTCAGCACGTCGCGCTGCTGGGGCGGCCGCTGAGGCTCACGCAGCACGGGGCCACCTCCCCAGGCGGCGGGGGCGACCCCCCCTCCGTCGCCACGTCGTTTTTTGATTATTTGTTTTTTTCGTACAACGTCCGCCTGTTCCTCTTGTCCTTCAAGTTTATTTCATTCGACAGGGGGCTGGCGTACTACAGTCTTGTAATGTGTCGCATTCTTTCGTGCTTCCCCACGGAGTGGGCCAGCGGTTTTGGGCGCGTGTTACTCCACGGGTTCATTATGCTATGGGTCTGGGCGCTCGTGTGTTTCGCACATAGTTTGTTTGTTGTATCGTTTCCGCTGTGCTCCTTGTGGCTCATTTCCACCTACGCGCTGGTGATTTCGTCTGTATGTTTGCATGGCGAGGGAGGCACGTCAGCCTTGAGCCCTCCCCACAGCGCATTGTGTCGTTCACCACCTCTCTTCGCAAGTTCCTCATGGTTGTTCTTGGTTCGAGTGGTGGTGCAAGGCCTAGTTCAAACGCGGCCAGTTGGCATGTTCTCGGCTGCAGTGCCGTTATGGGTCCGTTTCCATGTTTTATCAATTTGGCGCCAGGGGTTTTGTTGCATGTATGCCGTGTGGGTTTGGCAAGCTGGACGTACAGCCTCGTGTGTGTAGTGATAGTACGGAAGCCAGTCCGTCTAGGACCTCGTCATACCCGTTCGGCATTCAGCATCGCCGCGCAGGCAATTTGCTCAGCAATGTGTCTCTCTGTTCTCGGCATGGCGTCCCAGGCGGAGTGAATCAACATGGTCATCTTTGGAAGTGATCGGTTCGCTGTCCTTGTGCTCTGGCCATTTCGGTCAAGTTCCACCCCCTCGCCGGACCCCTCTCCGGGGGTTGGATGATGGGCACATTTTCCACCATCACTACCAGAGGTAGGAGAGGGAGGAGGTGGAGGAGGAAAAGGAGGAGGAGGAGGAGGAGGAGGAGGAGGACCTCGTGATCCTCCCTTCTCCTCCGCCCTACATACGGTAGTGGTGGTGGAGAAGTTGCCCATCATTGGAGCTTGAGATAGCGTGGGCTCGAGTGTCCGGCCCAGCAGCCGGCACGAACAGCTCGGCGCGCGCGCACGGGGGCCGCGCGCGATGGTGCTGCGCTGGTTGGGCTCGCGTGCAGCAGGGCACCCATGCCATGCCGTCGCGCGGCAACGAGGCGGGCAGACGTGGCTGTGCATCCCCGAGCCCTGCATCCCGGCGGGCTGGGGGTCGTCGTCGTCGCCGTCGGCGACGATGGCGACAAAAACGAAAACGACAACGACGACGGCGACGACGGCGACGATGACGACGATGACGGAGACGACGACGACGACGACGACGACGACGACGACGACGACGACGACGACGACGACGAAAATTGCGACGATTACGACGATGACAACGACGGCGGTGGCGGCGGCGGCGAGGATTTGACGACGCGCGGGCGTTCCATGATGCTTCCCCGCGGTGCAGCTTGAGGAAAGCAACGCGTTGGAAATCTTACCAATTCGAAATCGTTGCGGCCCCTTGGGGGGGCTTTGCTTGGCAACCTCTCGGTCCCGGTGCGCCAGCTGCCCTCTGGGCCGCGCCTGGCGGTTCGCTGGGCCGTGCTGGCCCTCCCGCTGCCTCTCTGCATGTTGCCGCCCAGTCTGCTGGGCTGCGCGCTCCCCCAGCTTCTGCTTCGCAGCTCTGCGCTGCCCAGCTCAGCTTAGCGCAGCTCAGCGCAGCTCAGCGCGCTGCCCCCCCCCCTGGCGCCCCCCTGCCTGGGCCCCCCCCTGCGCGCGCCCCGCTGGCTCGCTTGCATCGGCGCCCGGCCCAACTTTGGTAGGGCGCGCTACGTTGCATTTCTCCATCGCCAATTGCAGCGCAGCGCTGCCCCCCCCCCCCCCCAGCTTCAGCCCAGTGGAGCTCAGTGCATGTCAGCGCCAGCGTTGGTTTCCCGTCTCGGCGCCCCCCTCGCCGCAGTCGGCAGCGCTGAATGGTCCGGCTTCCTCTCCCCCAGTCGTGCCGGACTCTTCCTCCTTCTCCTCCGTGCATTGCGGCCTCAATTTGCGCGCGGCGTGCCCCCGGTTGCCAGTCCGCCGGGGCAGGCGCCAGCTGCCCAGCCGCCGGCGCGAAAAGCGCGCGCGCGCCCCCCCCCCCCCCCAAGGGGCGACGCGCGCGCGCCGAGAAGACTTGCGATCGAAGCTTTGTGGCGGGCGATTTCTGGCCCATCCGTTCGGGGGCTGGCACGCGAGCGAGCATCCGATTAAGACAGCCCCCCCGGAAGGCTGCGCCTGCGTTTCTCGCCCAATTTGCCGGCGCATTGGCTCAGTTTTTTTTGAGCAGGTTCGCCCTCCAGCGTCAACGACGGACATTCGCCCAGGCTCGCTTTCGGAAGCCTCCTGGAAGGAGCGTAGATCTCAGGGGGATGACTCGATGAAGTTGTTTGCCCCTCATGGTTGTCAAGCGGCGCGCTGCTGTAGTGCGGAGGGGCTGATCTACGCTAATATTGAATAGGTTTCGAGCGCATTGATTCTGCGATGTATATTTTCATCCGGGCAGCTAGGTGCTCCGCAAGAGTAATTCCTGTCGCGAGCGGGGCGCTGCCGTGTCCGTGTTTCGCTGCGTCTTCCAGCGCCCCCTTCGACTGCTGTTCCCCACCTGGCAGGCTGCGGTGGATTTGAATTAGCGGGCGAAGAACGGCATCACGTAACTTCCCCCGTTGCCGGGGGCGCTGCCCCGGGGCGGCCGGGGAGTTGACACCTCGGCGCGCCGTCGTGCGCGCGCGAACTTTCCAGCCGCCCTGGGGCAGGCGCCCCCGGCAACCAAAAAGTAAATTTTAATGGGCAGTGCTCCCGGCCCGACTCGCGCGCCCTGCGCGCGGCGGCCGCCAGGCCTAGAATGCGCCGAGTGCTCTCCGGGTGCATCCCGCCGCGCGCCCTCGACGCATCGCGACGGCGCGCCGAGGCCGCCGGGCGCCCCCGAGAGGCGCGCCGGCGCTCGGGCATCCCGCTTCGCGCCCTCGTGAGGGGATCGCTCGAATCAAGTCCTCCTCCTCCTCCTCCTCCCTCCTCCTCCTCCTCCTCTTCCTCCTCCGCGGCCATCTCGGCTCAAGTTCCCAATGTTGGCGGCCGCAGCGGCCGCGGGCTTCCGCGGCGCGCCCATGTTCCAGGGCCAGTTTTCGAGATTATGCATTTCTTCCTACATATTCCACGCTGAATTCTTGCGCTGGGGCGCAGCGGACGCGTCTCGCAGAGCAGCGACGCGCGGCCCGCCAGCGTCGCCAACGCCGACGCGCAGTTCAAGCTGGCCTTCGCCATCCGACGCGCCCACGTGCCCGACGCGGTTGGCGCCCCCCGACGCGCCGAGCGAGCAGGTCGAGGACGGCCCCCCCCGTCAACCCAAACCGGACAAACATCCCTGGCACGGCGCAGCTCGACGAGGCAAGCTGGGCGAATTCAAGCACGAGCTGGAGCGGCTTCTCGCCGCGCCGGTCGCTGCTGCCTCCGCGAGCATAAAGTTCGCCGCCGAGCAGGTTTGCGCTGCCGCCCAGTCAAAGTTCCTCGAGCATGTCGCCGAGATCTCGTCATCCCTCGACTCAAGGTAGGACGAGGCAGAGGGCGACGTCGTTGCCCTCGGGCTACGCGTGGATGCATCCGAGAAGCAGCGCGTTCCCTCAGCCGCGCCGCGGGCTCACTCAAGACCGCCATCGCACGCGCGGAAGCTCAAGCGCCCAACGTGGACCTCGCCAACCTTGGATCGCGGGGCCGCCATGGGAACATCGGTGCCTTCCGGCGTGGCTCGAGGGTGGACATCGCCCAAGCCGCTCTCAAGCAAGCCGCGCAATCGGCGAGAGAGCGCGTCTCCGTCGCAGTCCTCGGAGGAACGCTGTCGCTATTCCGCGTGTCCAAGCTCTACGCCATCACCTTCGCACGGGGGGCGTCCTGCATCGCGCGCGAGGGCGCCCCCCTCCCGCTCTACATCAGCGCCGGCAAGTGCCCGGAATCTGTTCGGCAAGAAGTCCAAGCCAAGAAGCTCGCCAAGCTGCTCGCGAACGCCAGGCCCGACATCAACGCGCGGGTGCACCGCGCGGGTGGATTCATCTCGGTCGATTGGCACTGCCATCGTCCGCCTGCTGGTGGGCTCACGCCCTGAAGAAGCTACCGGGATTCAGTGGTTTGATGCTGCTGAGCGCGTTGGTGCGTTTCCCGCCATGCAAAAGCAACAGTCGCATATGCCCTCGCCAACGCCTTCGCGGATCCCGCTGTTGCAGTGTCGCGGTTTTAACAGATGTGGGCCCCTTCTGTTCTTCGCCGCCCATCCCCGCCGAGCGCTCCATCGCCAGCTGGGGCGCACAGGCCCTCTTGCACCCCCAGCCTGCCCAGCGCGCCATCAAGCGCTCCATCCTCGCCCCCTACTTCTCCAAGAAGCCGCCCCTTGCGATCCAGGAGGTCCATGGCGACGGGCAGATGCCGCGCGCGCTCGCCAGCGCCACAGCCACGAAGTACAGCGTCTTCTTGAGCAGCCCGTCTGACGACGGCGACGCCTCGACGCAACTCGCCGCGGGCAGTGGGGCGAGGTTCCGCGCGGGTGGAGTTGCGTCCATCATTCCCGTTTGCTTTCGTTCGTCTTGTAATGTTGGCCAGCGGCCCGACTTCCCCCCCCGCGCAGCATCCCTGAGCGCGTCGCCGAACGGCGCATGCGCGACCGTCTACGACAATTCCAAGGCATCTACTTCAACGTGCGCAACCACGACTTGAATGCTGAGGACCGTCAGAAGTTCAAGCGCGCGTGGCGCGCTTCAGCTGAAGAGGTTGCTGTGAACCCTGACCACCATCTACTTTTCGTGTCCGGAGACTTCATCATCGCTGAACAACCTGCTCGCAAGCTGCTGCGTCCAGTCGGCGCCAGCGCGAGCGAGCGTTACCAGTATCAGCGCACATTTTGGATGCAGATCTTCCTCGGCATGGTAGAGATATGCGCACCCGCTACTACTCGCAGATGCTATGCAAACCGCGCCGAGTCGACCGTCGACAGCTTCTTCGCATCGCTCGAGGCGCATAACTTACCGCGTCTAGAAACGATCATGGTGGTGGGCGACTCCCAGCTGGAACGACTGCGTGCCAAGCCGGCCAGTGATCATAGGCTTCTCGTCAGATTTCGGCCGCGCGCTCAACGCCCGCGCGCTGAGCGAGGCATCCCCGCATCCATCTCCAAGCCCAGTCTCTACTAACACTTCGTGGACAAGCTCTCCGCGGACGCCGACTACAGCGCGCTCGCTCCTGTGGGCACGTGGAGAGCCCTCAAAGCGAACATGACGCGCGCTGCTGTTCAGGCGCGCGGCTTTCTCCAACAGTCACCCCCCCGAAGATCGCCATGCAAACCGCAGCGACGTTGCCGAGGAATTCACCTCCGAGGAAGTCAACGTACCAGACGGCTCTAGCTACACGGTGTAGCTAGAGCCGTCTGGTGCCAGGACCGCAAGATGGCTCAGCTTTTGGTCGCAAACACGCGCTTCGGAGCTGAGCACCTGCGCATCCAGCACTCCAGCGAGAATGGCTTTCCTGCCGTCGCCGTCAGTCTTGCAGATGCTGACAGATTCGCCGCGGTCGCTCCCGAGGCGCACGCTGCAGCTGCTGATGAGACACGCATTCGCGCCGCCGCTCGAGTCCGAGAAGCATGCCAACGGCGTCAAAGTCAACGAGGCGACAGGTGGCGGGCTCGCTCTAGCGCCGCTCGCCGCCGCGGGGGGCCGTGGCCGACGTGCACTCAGCGACAATGGTGCACCGGGCCCCGATCTGCGAGGACACGCCTGTCAACATCATGAACATGAGGTCCTACCTCGACGCGGCTGTCGTTTCCAAGCCAGAGAATGACATCGCATTTCCTACAGTGGAAGACCTTCAGCACGCAGCTAAACGCGCGCGCGAGTCAGCTCCTGGCCCTGACGGTTTACCATACCAAGCGCGGTCTTCTACCCTTCAGAGCTTCGAGACCCTGAGCGAATTTACCTACTGCATCAGTCATTGATACCCCACCCCCTGTGAACGCGATTTATCGTTACTCGCTGTGCTAACTAAAGGCGACGACCATGCGGGCATTCCTGGATGTTTCCGTGCACCTGAACAGCTACGACCCTTGGCCGTGAAGAAAATTGACTCGAAGATAGTCGCATCGGCAGCTAACGGGAAGCTACGTCCAGTCGTGCAGCAACAAGTCCCTGATATTCAACGCTGTTTTGCTCCTAGACGGTAATTCCTCAACAACATCGTCGATGTCGACGCCGACAGCCGCCTCTACAGTATGGGTGGCAACGCCGACACGTCTCTCCCTTGCTCTCTGAGCATGGACATCGCAGCCGCCTTTCCTAGCTTGCTCCACTCCTGGCTTGGGAAGTCATCGAGAGGTGGGGTATCACTGGCAACTTCCTCAAGCTCCTGCGCGCGTTCTACACTATGCCCATCGCCTTCCTCGAGGCCGGGGGCATTCGTCGGCCCCTGCTACTGGTTGCCGAAATTGAGGTTGCGCAGGGCCGCCCACTAAGCGGCGCCATATGGGCGCTCATCTTCGACCCGATTCTGCGCGGAATCCACTCCCACCTCGCGCGCGTTGGCCGTGGCATGGCCAGCGCGTGCGCTGACGACATTGGATGTGTATTCGCCAAGCGGCGGGACATACGTGGTTCCTACCTCATGTACAAGCTGCAGAACAACATGCTGGACTACATTTCAACCGCGCGTGTGCGCGCTGGCGCCCGTCTGGGCCGAATGCCGCACCTGCGTCGTCGACAAAAAATGCGCGACACGCTGCGCGACATCCACGACGAGTTGGCTCTCTTCATCGACGATATGGCGCAGTATGTCGGTGTTCACACCGGCTGTGGAGCCGATGACCGCGCTCAATGGTCCTCTGCAGCTTCCAAATGGTTCCACCGATCCCACGGGCTGGGAGAAGCGCGCGCTCCCATACAGCCAAACATCATGCTCTGCAACACCTCGGCCATCACGTGCTTCGCATTCGTTGGGCAACTCTCCCCCGCTCCCGAAATGAGACTGACCAAAGAGATTCACGCGCTGCACAAGATCATCCGCTCCGCACCGTCAGCTTTCACTAAGCTTGATTTCGTAGGCATGGAGATTTGGGCTGGCGCTGAAATGCCGATGGGCGTCGAGGTTCTCATGGGCGACGCCGCCTGGCGCGCCGCTACCTCTACCATCACCTCGCGGCCCCGCCTTCTCGCGCTACTCCACGCTGCAGCTGAAGAACATATCCCACCTGTTCGAGTGGCACAAGGCAAGTGGAGCTCTGCTTGCTGGAGATCTGACACATCGGTGGCCCAACGCCTTCCACGCGCTGCACGCGGACGCAATTGCCCCGCGGAGAAGGGCTCCACATTCAAGACCGTGGCGCGCAAGCTTCATGATCCCCAGCGGGCCCATGAATATCTTCGCCGCGGGCATCAACGGGCTCGCGTCTTTGCGTCGCACGCGCGCCACCCCCGCCGCGCTCGACGCGAAGCTGGAGCTGTCCGCCCCCGAGCTGCCAGTCACAAGTCGCCACGATCCACGTGCGCACACGTACTGCAACGCAGGCTCCACGAGGGTAGCTTCGACATCGCCGAACGATTGCGACGCTGTTCCCCGCGGTTGCCGAGCGTCCACCTCTAGACGGACAGCTCGCATGCTCTACTTAGTAGCCAGCCTTCTGACGCCCCCGATGATGGCTCAGAACAAGATCGCCGATCAGCAGACACCGAGCTCGACCACTGGGCACCTGACTGGCTCCCGAATCTCTACACCGACAACGAGGGCATCTCCAATGATGCAGCCAGGAACCCTTGGTGCCTGCGCGGTGTCATCCGTCGTCTACGTCGACGCAGTATGCAAGTTCTGTTTCCAGATGCATTTGGCGACGCACTCCTCGCCCGAGCTCGACGAAGTTGCTGGGGGGCTTGGGGCCTTGCCTCTTTTAATCGCAATCCTCGCGCACGGACCCTCAGCGAAGCCAGATTTGCGGAGCTAATCACAATTCGACAATGCCATGACCGAGCATTTGGCGCGTCGCCTATAGTTCCTTGTGGCTGTCATCGAGAACGACCTCGTTAGTTTTATTCCCGGCCCCAATATGGATGTCACCGAGGACTACGGCTACAACGACGACGTGACCATGCCTCCTTCAGCTGCCGAGCATCTACCGTGGCCCCTGGCGCCGCCTTCGTTCGTGCCGAGATCGCGCGTCTCCCGCCTTCGCAGTGCTGGCCAGTGATGAAGACTCTCGCAGGAGGGTGGGCCACATCGCACCGACGAGGGTGCATATTCGGGTGCGACCCCAAGTACCACGTCGACTCCCATCGGCCACTACGTCGTCTGCAAGGGGCTGTGACACCACGTGGCCCTCCCGCGGGGACAGTTACATCCATGTGTCTTCGCTCGGCTCGGCCTACATGGCGACAGCTTCAACAACGCGAGCATGCCTGACAACGAGATCAAGCACGTTCTCGCGCGACATTCGGTCGCCTGTCGCACGTATCATTACATGAACGCTCAGCTGAACAACGGGGATTTCACGGTCGCCAATAGCTACCATAACCACAGCGACATCGTCGAGGCTGCCCGCGGCGCTCTGAGGTTCGGCGCCTCTGTACTCGGCGGCGCGGCGGGCAGTCCATGAGATTGACGGCGCCCCCGTCGGCTCGTCGTTCGCTCCTCCTCCTCCTCCTCCTCCTCCTCCTCCTCCTCCTATTCCTTCCTTTTGTTTTTCCTCCTTCTCCTCCTCCTCCTTCTCTTGTTTCGTCCAAGCCAGTGGCACTGCCTCGGCGGCGCGCCCAAAGGGGGGTGAGAGAGAGAGAAAGAGAGAGAGAGAGAGAGAAAAAGAGAGAGAGAGAGAGAGAGAAAGAGAGAAAGAGAGAAACATAAAGAAACAAAGAGAGTGCGCAGGCCTTCTCAAAGGGCGGCGGGGCTTTTCAGAAGTCCTCGAGCGCTCGGAGAACCCGTCTGCGTCTTCGGGGAAGGCTCAGAGTGGTGTTCGGAAGGCTGGAAGCCTTCTGAGTCTCTGGAGAAACCCCGTGCCCCCCGCCTTCCTCCTTGGGTTCGCCGCCAGACTCCGGCCACGCGGTCAACATCTTGATGCGCATCGTGGTTCCATATTGACGTGACTCCTGGCGCGCCGCAGGCTTCAACACGGGGACGTCCTCGGTTGTGTGGCCGACCGCCTTCCGGATGGTGCGCCCGTCGATTTGGGAGCAGAATTTTGGCAGCGAGGTGGTGCACAAGCATGTTAGGACGAACCGCGTCAGGGCTGGCTGATGGGGCAAAGCGTGTTCACGACACACTTCATGTAGCACAAGAGTGGTTCGGCGGCGAGGTCAGGAGGAAAGCAGAGGAGGGGAGCAGAGTCTGGCAGCGATTTTGTGCACACGCATGTCAGGATAAGTTACTTCAGAGCAAGCTGGTGGGGCAGCGCGTGCTCATCATTACGTCAGGGCATGTTGATGTCCTCCTCCTCCTCCTCCTCTTCCTTCTCCTCCTCGTCCTCCTCCTCCTCCTCCTCTTCCTCCTCCCGCTTAGCCTCAAGAGCCCTCCGTGCCTGCGACAGGTGTACAGCCAGTTCTGTGCATCAAGCGGTGACAACCGTGACACGTTGGAGAAGAAACAATGTTACCGCCCCAACCCTTGTACTTCGACTCCCCTCTTTCGTCCACTGGTTCCGCCCTGCGCGCCTCCACCTATGAGCGAAAAATTCTGGAGGCTTTGCGCGGCGCGCAGTAGTTGTATCAGCTAGTCCACACGTCGGCTCAGTCTGAAGTGGGTCGACGTTCGCGCAGCAATCCTCCGACGTGAATCCGAGCTAAATCCGACGTGGATCCGGGGCAAGCCCGACGTGAACCCGACGTGCATCCGGCTGACACCCGACACACAGTGGGTCTCACGCTGCCGCGCGAGGCTTCCGGGATTTTCCGCACCATTAACTCCACCCGCCCGCTCACCCCCTCTCGGGGCCAGCCTTCAGCCAGGAGGTCCACCGGCGGCGCGCAGGAGGAGGAGGAGGAGGAGGAGGAGGAG
>CAUYUJ010019154.1:36738-67012 GCA_963575745.1 Prorocentrum cordatum
TCCTCCTCCTCCTCCTCCTCCTCCTCCTCCTCCTCCTCCCCCTCCTCCGCCTCCTCCTCCTCCTCCTACTCCGTCTACTCCGCTTACAGACACAACTAATCGTCGATTCCCCAGAAAATATGGGAAAATATGGGAGTTGGGCGGGAAGGCAAAAACACAGAACACATGGGAACATAGGGGGAATCATTTTTGTTTGCGTATTTATGTTTGTGTGTCCCAGGGCCCCTTGAGTTGTGGAGGGCGATCAGGGGAGAGGAAGCATGTTGCCAAACACTGTCCAGATGTCTGAAACATGTGTGAAGCATGTCTTAAACATGTAAAAAACAGGTTTCGAGCATTTTTCCGACATTTCAAACACATCTTTAATTCAATGATAGGATTCTTAGAGTGTCCATTGTCATGGCATCCACAATCCTGGCCCAGCGTCGACCCCCAGAGCAGGGCTTGTTATGATTCCTCCGACTCGACTCGAGCCGATCTCGATGGCTTCCGATGCCGATCCGATTCCGCATCGGACTCCGATTCGGATGCCGGTTCCTCCATGGAGGCCTACTGGCCTGCCGATATTCACCACCCACCAAACCATCCCAACCCAACCCGAAGGCTCAGATTTACCCTCGATTTCCAGTGGGGGGGGGGTCGGGAAACATCGAAAAAACACATGTGGAACCCTTACCCCCCCAACCCGAAATTCGGGTCTTCTGGTTGGGTTGGGGTGGTCTGGTGGGTAGTCAGATATCCGCCGACCCGAATTTTCTGACTCGGCTGCCGACCTCCGCCGATCCGACTCCTTTCGACCGCCGATCCAACTTGCCTGTTCGATGCTGGGCTCGCTGGCCCTCCTGGCCGCCCACTGTCGACCCCCCGAAGGTCTCGACCCACTCCCATGGACTGGTCTCTCATCCATCGTAGTGTGAAGTCGGGCCTGCCCCCCTCCAGGAGGAACATTCAAAACGAGTAAAAATAGCCTGGGGACATCTTTTTGTGTATTTGGCTATTTTCCCCAGCAGTCCTGTGGTGCCGGGTCCTCGTTTTGAAATACCGGTCCCCGCGTTCTCCTCCTCCTCCTCCTTCTCCTACTTCCCCTCCTCCCTCCTCCCATCATCATCATCACCCATTTCGGCACACCCCTCGCACGCTTCGTGGCCCCAAAGGGAGCTCTACCGAATGTCCCAGTGGCTGCGTTCGCTTTTGCGGCGCATGCGGTTCCACCCCCCATTTCGGCACACCCCTCACACGCTTCGTGGCCCCATAGGGAGCTCCACCGAAGGCCCCAGTGGCTGCGTTCGCATGCGGCTCCACCCCCCATTTCGGCACGGCCCTCGCACGCTTCGTGGTCAGAGGCGGCACCACCGAGGGCCGCAGCGGCAGGTTCCGCATGTCGGTGCCGCCCCATTTCTGCACCCCTCGCACGCTTCGTGGCCCCACAGGGAGCTCCACCGAGGGCGCCGGCGGCAGGGTTCATCGTGGCGGCCTCGGGCCGACCTCGGCACACCCCTCACGAGGATCGTGGCCCCATAGCGAGCTCCACCGAAGGCCCCGGTGGCGGGGTTCGCTTTCGGCTTCGGGCCATTTCGGCACACCCCTCGTGGCTCTCAGAGCCCTCGCCTGCCTCTGCTCTGCTCCTCGGTCAGGGGGACGCCGTCCTCGTCGTCGTCGGCGCCCGCGAAGACGGCTACGAACGTGTCCCTGAGAATGTCGGGCCCCGGCGGGAAGCCGTGGCTACATAGGGAGCGCGGGCGAAGATGGTATTCACAATTGCGGTATTCACAGCTGCGTATGGTAGGGTCCTTCGCCAGGCTAATGGAGTATCTTGTTGAACATTTTTTCATGCAAAAATCTGCCTGTAGGGGGAGATGCCCGACCTATGAGTAGTGGTGTTTGACGGCCCCGAGGTCCGGTGAGGGCCCCCGGAGGCCGAAGAGGAAGGAGCGATCGCCCGTCGTCGGTTTTGTGTTGCTCGAGGGGGTCTGGGGCTGTGTTCCTGGTGGTGGTGGTGGTATCCGACGCGTGGTCGGAGCGTCCGCGGAGCAATCGGCGTGGATACGACGTGGATTCGACGCGCTCGGCGCGGCTTCGTTACGGGTCGTGGATCGCGGAGCGACAGGACAGGCGAGTTTCCTTGTCAGTAGCCTTAAGTCGGGCATCTCCCCCAAAACAGTACGGGGACGTTTGCTACTATTTTGATCATTTTTGAGAACGTGTCAAATCTTATGTTTGTATTTGTCGTCCAAAACCCGCCCGTAGGAGGACATGCCCGACCTAACCGCAGCCATTCGGCCGAAGTCCAGCGGATGGCTCAAGCTCGGCCCAGGTAGTCGGGCCGGGCCCGCCTGGTCCCTGCGTATCGGGCCGCGCGTAGGGGCAGGATGGGGAAAGAGAGGGTTACAGAATCTGCGGCATGCATATGCTTTCCGCCCGCCGCCAGGCCCATCCCTCGATTCGGCGACGGGCGATGGGGGGAGCGAGAAGGAGAGGGTCTTCTCAGAAAGGCGGCGGGGCTTCTCAGAAGGCCTCGGGCCTTCTGAGAGGCTTGCTGTGTCCGCGTGGGAAGGTTTAGAACAGTGCTCCGAAGGCCAGGGGACCTCCGAGCCTTCCGAGAAGGCCTTCTCCCTCTCGCGTCCCTCCGGGGCGTCCCGCCGATCGACACACGGGCGCCTCCCAGCGCCAGGAGGCGCCAGGAATACCAAATTACGCGAGCCGATTCTCTACCCTGCCCCTTGCTTCCCAGACCCCCTCGCGTTGTGAAACGATTGAGACGGGAGGTTAACACATGTTTTCGGCCTCTGGGGGCCCTTCCGGGGCCCTGGGACCGTCAAAAAACGACTTAGGATGAAAAACCGGTCCTGGGGAAGGAGTCCAGACCTCTGCGTGTCGACGCTGTGAAAAAAAACACGACGTCGGGGGTCTGAGTCTTACTCTTTCGTCCCCCCCGACTGCTGCGCGGCCCCGAACCGGCCCCCACGCCCCATTGGTTGTTCGGTAGCAAATGGGAGCCTGGTATACCCTCTCAATTTTGTCTTTAGCGTCGACTAGCGTCTAGGAGTCGATGAGATAGCGCCGATGTAGCGTGTGTTAGCGTCGATTAGCATCGGTCAGCGTCGATTTAGCATCGATTAACGTCGATCCGAGAGAGACGACAAGATGGTATGGGAGGCCCCTATGAGTTGCCACCGACTGGTTGCAATGGGGACCCTGCACGACGGCGCGCTCATGCTTCAGCTGTGCTCGGAGTGCCTCCGGGAGGTCGCGGTCCTGCGCCAGGAGTGATGGGCTTGTTTTCCACCACCATCACCACCATAAGTTGGAGGGGGAGGGGGTCCTCCTCCTCCTCCTCCTCCTCCTCCTCCTCCTCCTCCATTTCCACCTCCTCGTCGTCATCCTCCTCCTCCTCTTCGTCCTCCTCCTCCTCGTCCTCCGCCTCATTCCCCCCTCCAACTTGTGGTGGTGGAGAAAACAGGCCCATCGAGGAGCTGCGCGACGCCGTGCGCAGCCCCGCGGCTCCGCCGGAGGCCGCCTGCAGCGCGGCGGCGGCGGAGGAGGCCGCCGCCGAGGGGAGCTGCACTGCGCCCGCCGCGGCGCCCAGCGCGCCGCCGCCGTCGCCGCCGTGGAGCGAAGGCGCCGGCGAGCGGCTGCGGGCCCTCTGCCTCGTGCAGGACTCAGAGGCGACGATAGAGGTGAATAGCCCAGGGGCGCCGATGATCTATGTCTTCGACAAGGCTCCCAGGCGAATACGTGTAATGTCCGCCCCTGGGCTACTCACCCCTATCGTTGCCGCCGAAGGACGTCTGAGGAGGAAGAGGTACCCATTCAAGCGGTGGCGAAGCATCCTGGCGTGCCAATAGGCCCACCAAACAATGTTACAAAAACCAGTTTGTGGTTTCCACGAAATGTTCCTAGAATAGTTAGTCGCTTCGCTCATTCCGCCGGCCCATTTTCGCGCACCGGGACGCAGTGCACAGGAAGCTCTTGGGAGTTATCCGAGGCTTTCGGGGACGTCTTAACCTGGAGCCTTTTGGGGGCTCTTGGGGGCCTCTTGGCGGCCTCCTGGCGGCCTGTTGGGGGCCTCTTGGGGCCTCTTACGGACCTCTGGGGACCGCCTGGGGGATGCTTATGGCGGAGGGCTCGAAGTGTTGTTTCGTGTTCCCCCTCTGAGGCCTCTCTGGGGGCGTTCTTGGAGCCTTCTTGGGCCGTTTTGGAGTCGTCTCGGGCGGTCCTGGAGCCCTCTTGGGCCGTCTTGGGGCTCTCTTGAGGCCCTCCTGGACACTCTTGGGGCGATCTTGGGGACCTCTTGGGCCGTCTTGAGGCGTCGGGAAGCCGAAAAAGGGGAAATGCCCAAATCTGTCCCAAATCTATTGAGAATCCATGAACTCTTCTACCTCTTGGGGCCCTCTTGGGAGTGCCTTTGGAAGCCTCTTGGGGCGTCTGGGGACAATCTTGGGCATCTTAGAGCGATCTTGTGGCATCTCGGAGCCCTCTTGACCTATCTTGGGGGCCTCTTGGCCCTTCTTGGGGCTTTATGGGGCTTTCGGGAAGGCCTCGAGGGCGGCGCCCACCCGACCCGACCCGGCCGGGGATCTCCTCTGACCCGGACCGGCCGGGGACCGCCCAGGGTATTGTTCGTCAGGGGACCCCGAGAGGCCGCTCCGCGCGCGTGAAGTAGAATTATTGTACGCAGTTACTGGAGATCTTAGCACTCCTTTGGCCCGTTGGGCTGGCGATGTTATGGATGGGACTGGTGTCTGTTTTTCGTACATCGGGCTTGTATTCTAAGAACATTGTTTTGTTCTTAGAACATGTTTGGGTTCTGAGAGCATGTCGTGGTAGGCCGATTGGAATGCCGGAGAGCGTGTTTTTCTTCATCTGGCGGGTAACGCTTGTTACCCGCCCCCCCCCCCCGGATAACGCTAATGATCGTATTTTTGTTGGGGGGTGGAGGGCGGACCCCCCTCCTCCTCTCAGCAGGTATGGCGCTGTGCTCGCAGGCGTGGCGTGGTGCTCAAAGGCATGCGTAGTGCTCACAAACGTGTTGTGGCGTTCGCAGGTTCCCCACCTGTTGCGGCGCCGAATTCACAGCCATGGCGTGGTGCTAAAATGCATGTTTCTGTGCTCACCTACCCGTTGTGGCGCCTGCATGCTGTTGCAGTGCGCAGACTAGTGTGGTTTACGTCTACAGAACGCCATGCAAGTAAACCTGCCTGGCTCTATGGGTCTAAGGAGAAACAGGCTCTGGTCTCCCCCAGGACGGGCCGCTGCGGGAGCGGCTGGTGTCGTCCTTGGAGGGCGGCTCGCTGGCCACGGAGCTCGGGCCGCTGGGCGGCGGCGCTGCCGCCCGCGCGGGCGCTGAGCTCCGCGCGGGGCGGTTGCGAGCGCTGGTGCTGGACCCCAGCGGCGCCGTGCGGTGGGACGCCGGCAGCGCCCTCGCTGCTGTGGAGGCTTGTGGACCGGACGACGATCGACGAAGAGGAAGCACGTTGCCAAAGAATTCCCAGGTGTTTCAATCATGGCTTAAGCATGTCGTAAGCATGAAAATCATGCTTTGGACGTTTTCGGAACATGTCCCAAACATTTTAAGCACACTTTTAATTTCAAGTCGGGCGTGTCCCTCTACAGGAGGAAAATGCAAAAGTGGTCAAACAATAATATGGGAACGTTTTTGAAACGTTTTTTGGAGATTTTTTTCGGAGCATGTGTGGACGACGTTGGAATTGTCGTGCAAATTCCGCCTGTAGGAGGACGCCCGACCTACTTTTAAGATTCAGTGATCGGACCGCTAGGGTTGTGGAGGACGATCAATGGAGAGGAAGGAAGCATGTTGCCCAAACAGATCCAGATGTCTAGACCATGTGTTAAACATGTCTGGAACATGTAAAAAACAAGTTTAACATATGTTCAGGACATTATTCCGACATGTTTCAAACACATGTTAAGTTCGATGATAAGATTGTCCGGGGGTGTCCATTGTCGTGGCATCCGCAACGTCAGGGCGTCGGCTGTCGTGGCATCCGCGAGCGGAGGCCGACGGCGCAGGAGCGGCGCCGCCGCGCCTGTTCCTCTTCCCGCTCTTTGCGCGCCCGTGCCGGACGCTCGTGGAGGCGCTGGTGCGCATCTGCCGGCGGGAGCGCGTGCTGCCGCCGCTGTCGCTGCTGCTGGAGGCCCAAGTCTCGAGCAGTGGCGAAGCGCCCTGGCTCGCCTGTAGCCTATAGCCCTACCAAACAGTGTTCTAAGAACCTTTGGTGGCTTCCACGAGATGGTCTCGGAGCATTTCTGGTTGAGGCTGTCTTGTTTCAACACATCGGGTCAACGTTCTGAGAACCTTGCCTTTGTTATTCGAACACTCTTTGGTTCTAAGAACATGTCGTGGTAGGACTATAGGAATGCTGGGACGGTCGGTCCCTGCTCAAAAGTCGGGCACGCCCCTCCGCAGAGGGAGTATTCAAAGAGAGTCCCCCAAGATAGCCTGAGGACGATTTCTCTAGAATTCGTGGGCTATGTTTGAATTGCTTTTGGAATATTGTCACAAGGTTTCCTCCAAAATCGGCTTGTAAGGGACATGCCCGACCTGGCTGGAGGCACTGGCGGCGCTGCTGGCGCGGGGCGCCAGCGACCGCGAGGGCGTGGCCTGCAGTCTGCGGGCAGCCGTGGGCGCAAGTCAGATCTTGGAGGGCCCAGTCGACCTGCTTCTGGAAACACCCGTGCCTCGGGCCGATGCCGAATACCGTCCTCACGTCCTAGCCCAAAGCGTCTATGGACACATGGGGTGTCGTGACGTAGACACTTTCGGGGTGGATTCGTCCATGGACAGCGTGGCCGTTGCGTTCGGCGCGGTGCAAGGTCGGAGATAGGGTAAATCCGTCCACGGTACGTGCCTGTTCTAGAGCAGGTGCCGCATGGTATTCCAAAGCATAACCGTATCCGCGGGCTCGCAGCCTGAGCCCGTTCGGCCGCGACCCCGCGGATATACGGGGCGTTTTGTTCGCGGGCGCCCCCCGCGCGGGGCGTATCCGTGCGACCGCGTATCTGCGGGACCGCGCCCCTTAATATAGGCCGTGAGCGCGCGGATGCGGCGGGAGAGGAGGAGGAGGAGGAGGAGGAGGAGGAGGAGGAGGGAGGAGGAGGAGGAGGAGGAGGAGGAGTGAGGAGGAGGAGGAGGAGGAGAGGAGGGGAGGAGGAGGAGGAGGGGAAGGGGGAGGCGGAGGAGGGGAAGGGGGAGGCGGAGGAGGGGAAGGGAGGATAAGGAGGAGGAGGAGGGGAGGAGGAGGAGGAGGAGGAGGAGGAGGAGGAGGAGGAGGGGAGGAGGAGGAGGAGGAGGAGGAGGGGGAAGGGGGAGGGGGAGGAGGGGAAGGGGGAGGATAAGGGGGAGGATAAAGAGGGAGGAGGAGGAGGAGGAGGAGGAGGAGGAGGAGGAGGAGGAGGGGGAGGAGGAGGAGGAGGAGGAGGAGGGGGAGGAGGAGAGGAGGGGAGGAGGAGGAGGAGGAGGAGGAGGAGGAGGAGGAGGAGGAGGTATGTTCGCCGCTCGCGAGGCAGAGCTGCTCGCGGCCGTGAGCGGCGCGCTCGCCCAGCCGGAGCTGCGGGCCCGCCTGTACGCCGCGCCGGGGGGCCGCGTGGTGGTGCGCGACGCTCTGCACGGCGCCGGCGCGGAGGACACGCCCGAGGCTCAGAGGAGGAAGAAGTACTCCAGATTTCGTAATAAAAGGGAGGGGGTCTGGACCCTCCAAGACGAGCCATTTCAGACCTCCCCCGTGGGAGAACCCTCCGAAACATCGCCCCCAGACCCCCTCAGGCCCTCCAAGATAGCCTGGAAGAGACCCCCCCCGAAATGAGACCCCCCTCCCTTTATTACGAAATCAAAAGTACCCGTACCTCTACCCTTCCCTCGTGTTCTCCTTTTGGGGCCTCGTGGGAGGCCCTCGTCGCCACCGCTGGGAGATGGTTTTTCTTTCGGTCCAGGCCAGTTTGTTTGCATGGTCAGGGGGTGGGCTGAGCCTCAAGCAAGCCGAAAACAGCTTGACGTGCGGAAATCACGCAGGTCGATAGGCTTTTGCAAGCTCGTATCTGATTGACAAGAGGGGCGAGGGGTGGGGTGGGTTGGGGGGGAGGGGGGGGCGAACGCCATGCAAGTGAATTCGCCTGGATCTCAAGAAAAGCAGGCTCCAGATTCGCCTCGAAATTCTGGTCAGAACGCACCCCGGGAGTGATCAGGGGAGTAGCGGTATCGGTACCTTTTGATATCCCCAGAGGCGCCGCAGTTCCCGCCGTACGTCGACGGCGACGCGCCCGCGTCGTTGGGAGGCGCTCTCTGCGGCGACGTGGAGCGCGCGGCCGAGCTGGTGGCGCCGAGGCTGAGCGGGCGAAGAGCCGGCATAAGATCATATTTCCGTCGCCGGAGGTGCTTCTCCCAGGGCGGCTTGGAAGTTTATGCCCTGACGTGCCACCGTCGGGGTATAATCGGTGTCATCCCAACACACTAATACTGTGTGTGCGTCGCCCCCCAGGGGCGACGCGCGCGTCGAGAAATCTAATACTATGTGCGTCGTGGCGGGCGCTTTCTGTCCGTAGCGCTCGGGAAACGATGTGCTACAAGATACGGTTATACTTTATGTTTGGGTCGGATGCACGCCTCCACGGGCCTCTGGGGACCGCGGAAGAGCGACTCGGGATGAAAAACCGGCCCCACGGTTTGAAGGTGCGCCTGTACCTCTACAGGAGGAGTGTTCAAAAATAGTGCAACATAGTGTGTCCTGGTGCGTCCCAGATGAACTCTCCAGCCGCCCCTGGACAGTCGGGCCGGGCGAAAGGGGGGGATTGGGAAAGGGGGGGTTACGAAATTTGCTGCATGCAGCTGGTTTCGGCGCCTCCCGGCGCCGGGAGGCGCCGGGAAAATCAGCTACGTGAGCTGATTCTCAAACCCCCCCTTTGCTATCCCCCCCTTTCGCCCGACCCGAGACAGGCGTCTCCGGCGGCGAGCAAAAGTTTGTCGTAGACCATTCCTGCCGCCCGTGAAAATATAGCAGGCTGGCGGCCGTGCAGGCCCTGTGCGGCACGCGGGCGGCGCGGAGGGCGTCCGGTGAGGCCCCGGGGGCTCGACCGAGACACTGCTCTGGCGAGCTGTCGTGGGCGGCTTTCTCGCTTCGATTTCGTTCCCCAGATGGTCTGGTACCGGAAATTTTCGGTAGCGATTTCGACGCACCCCGAATTTCGGTAGCGACCGGATCTTCGTTTGAGGACGTTGAAATAGCGGATTTCAGAACGGTCTGATACTGGTATTGGGCGCTACATTTCGGTATTTCGGTAGCGACCGATCTCTGCGGAGCGCTACCGGAAATTTTCGGTAGCGGACCATCAGGGCTTGCATCGAAAATACCCGGAGACCCTCTCGAGTGGTGAAACAACGATCACGACGCGGGCGATTTTTCCATGCTTTCGGCCTTTCCGGGGCCCTTTGCCAGGCCCCGGGGCCATCGTGGCACGACCTCAGGAGGAGAAACCAGTCCCGGGGAAGGGGTGTCCAGACCTCTGGGGGTCGACGTTGCGAACCCAATCACGACGTCGGGGGGGGGGGTCCGGGAAGGCAGAGTGAGGCCCACTCGAGGGAGGGAGCGACAACAAATGGACAGGGAAGAGCTGTTTGCGGGTCGATCCCTGGTCCCTGGTGAGGCCGTCCAGCTCGGCGCCTCCGCGGCCCGGGGGGCGGAGGCCCAGGACGTCCCGAGCCTCTTCCTCGGCCTCCTGGGCGCCCTGCGCTGCCCGGGCACGGCCGCGGCGCTGGGCCTGCCCGAGGAGGCCTGGCGCGACACGCCTGGGGGCGCCCTGCTGTGGGCCCTGGAGCGCACTTGCTCGCCAATCCGCCAGATCTCAGCATCGTTTCACGGATCCTCCTCCTCCTCCTCCTCCTCCGCCTCCTCCTCCTCCTCCTCCTCCTCCTCCTCCTCCCTCCTCCCTCCTCCCTGCTCCTCCTCTTCCTCCTCCTCCTCATCCTCCTCCTCCCCGTCCAGATCCCCACCATCCCACCACCCTGCTTGGGGATGTGTCCCTCGAGACTCGAAGGGAACAGCCTATACCCCCATCTAATTAGGGGGATACATCGGCCAGTGTGGCCCGGGCCACGCCCGTGGGGATAGGGGTCGGGCAAACGACGCCCAAGATCTCAGATCATCGAGAACAAAATAACCCCAAACCCGAGTCACATAGTGAAGACGTGGCCTCGCTGAGGTCCCCGTCTTCGCATCAGGGATCATAATGCTGGGCGGTTTGGTTTGGTACATCTGCAGGCAAGACCCCCTGCCCCTAATGTTTCTGTTTCCCTCCTAACTAAGGTCCCCTCCCAAAAAGGGTTAGGGGTTCCTTCATTGTTACTCATCAGAGACGTCTGAGTTACCCTCACCTGATTGTCCTCATGCCGGCTTCGTCTGCAAAAAGTCCTGCACACAGCTGTTGTCACTCCAGCACTCCGCCCGAGCTCGCAGCGCGTTGGTCGCCTGCGGCGCCCCAAACGGTGTGGCGCGGGGGGGCGGCCTGCTGTACTTACCAAGCGCCCCCAACCCAACCCACAGGTCCCAGGCGCCCCAAGTTTTCGGGCTGGGGGGGTGCACGGGTTCCGTCGTGCCTCCTCGCTGCTCGGGAGCGTCCCCTCGCCGGAAGTGGACAGGCCCACGGCGGCTGCTTCTGGTCTGGTCGCGGTGGCCTGGTTTGGGAGCATCTCAGGAGCACCTGGAGTTCGCCGAGCCCGTGGTTGGCTGCTGGCCGGGCGCGGCCACGCATCCCGCGGCGGGGGGGGTGGACGTGCTGCCCGTGCAGGCCGACGAGTCGGACGGCGCCGAGAGCCAGGCCGAGAGCCAGGGCTCGGCGGAGGACGGCCGCGAGGCCTCTAGGCCTCCTAACTAGATGGGGTCGGAGTAGATGGGGCCGGAGGATCGTGCCGCATCGCCGATGCATCGGCGATGCATCGCCGATGCGGCTCGATGTGGGGACCACTTCCCTCCTCGCCGACGTCGCCGATGCATCGCCGACGTCGCCGATGCGTCGGCGATACATCGCCGATGTGTCGGCGATGCAGCGAGATCCTCCGACCCCATCTACTCGGACCCCATCTGGGAGGCCTCTAAGGTCTCGCAGCGGCCCGTCGGGGCGGAGGAGGTGCAGCGGGCACGGGCCAGGTTCGTGCAGTGCTTCAGGGACGACTTCTTTAAGGAGCGGCCGCTTCTGATGTCGCAGGTGGGCGACGCAACAAGACATGCAGTCAACTCACACAGCAAGGATGGGCAACCTTCCCAGGGGTACCCTTGCATCCTTGCCTCCTCGGTTCATCCTTGGCCACTTTCGTTGGCCGCGCCCCGCTCGAAAAGCTTCGAAATGGGAGTCTAAGGCCCTTGCATCCTGATCGCGCATCCTTCTGATACGGGCCGGCTGCAAACGGGGTCGTCTTCGCCGACATTGGCGCGTAAGCTGCCCGCGTAAGGTCGCGCGCAAGCTCCCTCGTCTCCACTGTGGCGTGCCGCGCCAGCGGCTCGCGTAAGCCGCCGCGCAAGGTCTCTGTGTCCTCTCGCGTAAGACCCCTTGTCAAATCATCGCTCAGGTGAACAACCTGTACAGGATGCGCAACTCTGGAGAGGCTCTGCCGTACAAGCGACTGGGGTACGAGTCTCTGCACGACTTCATAATGGAAACGCCAGGCCTCGAGCTTCACGGCGAGCGCAACAAGATGGAGGTGCGCATTGGCGACCCGAAGCTGTTCGATGATTTCTGTGACGAGATTGCTGAGGGCATACCCGTGCCTGAGTGCAGCAGGCCGCAGCCGATGCCGGCCACCTTCTTGCACCGGGTGGTCCTCGGACGGGGCCAGGACGAGGATAAACCCAGTCCCGAGCGTTCCGGAACGTTTTCAGGGTGTTCTGGAACTTTCTGAGAAGACCGTGGCGCCCGAGTCATCGTCCAGAGCCGCCAGATCTCAGAGATTTTCGATTGATTCGAGTGTGTGGCAAGGAGGGGTGCCCTAAATTGGGGGTTAAGAAAAGGGCCCTAAAGTTCTTGGGTTTCGATGGTTTTGCGATGGAGAGCGCGACGTTCCCACACCAAAAATCCATGGACTTCCTGGGGTCTCAGGGTCGGGTTTCTCGTGGAAAGTGTCTTGTGGATGGGCCTCCACTGTATCCTCGTCCCGGCTTCGTCCTAAAGGTCTGCGTCTTCCAGCACGTGGGCGAGCATGGGATCGACGCCCAGGGCTTCCGGAACACGTGGAACTTGCTCTTCCCCATGGAGAGGCTGCAGTGCAAGCAGCTCGGCTACCGCGACCTGAAGGTTATGATGTTCCAACCTACTGTAGCCTGGATCACCAGAAATAATTTCGAGCACCAGCAGAGTACCGAAACTTGATGTTTCAGCTGTCGGGTCCTGGGAGGCGACACTCGCTAGACACTGTTTCGATGTTTGCTGGGTGCTCGAAATTATGCCTGGGATGCGGTCCTGAAGTAAGATGGGAGCAACACAACCTGAAGGGCCTTCTCTTGAACGTCCCCTTCGTGGAGAAGACGGGCACAAAGAACAACGCCAGGTTTCAGGGGTCACGAGAAGGGGGGGTGGCATAGGCATTTGGGGGGGATGCATCGACCCCCAATCGCCCATGGATCGCCGATGGGGGCCTGATAGCGCCAACCTGCCCACACAGGTGCGGATTCGCTGTCGGGGTTCTATCGCCGATCTATCGGCGATGCATCGCCGATTCCAGGGGGGCGAAGAAAGAAAGCGGCGTCGTCTGCGCCGACATTGGCGCGTAAGTTGCCCGCGTACGGTTCCGCGTTAGCGCCCCGTCTCCAATGTTAGGTCGGGCATGTCCCCCTACAGGCTGATTTATGACGAAAAGTATCAGCACCCAGAGAAGAGCCACACATTTTCAAAAACAGGACTCGAGCTACATCTGGATAAGACAACGAGTCTCCACAACGGCAACAAAGGTTCTAGAAAAGAAGAAGCACACAGCCACGCAATTGTCAACGGAATGTCAATCGAGATTTTGCCGCCTTACAGATCGACGAAATATCTTGGGAGGAAGCTGCAATTCAGCGAATATCACGTCATCGAACTGGAGAACCGCATTACGACGGCATGGTACATATTCTTTGCTTTGCGAACTGAATTGACGGGGAAGCATTATTCAATGAACAAACGAATCCCGCTCTTTCACGGGGCGATTACACCGATTATGTTTTATGGATGTGAAGCATGGACATTGACAGTATACATGGAAAACCAGCACCGCAGAGCACAGCGACAGGTGCTGCGCATGATGTTGCGTGCGCCACGACGTCGGGACCCACTACAACTTGGACAGGAGGTATTGTTACAGGACGATTCCGACCTAGAGCCATAGGCATAACTATTGTATTCGACGGCCCACCCACAAAGTTGAAGGGATGATGGCGCATCTGCAAATCATTGATTGGATATCGATCCGACGCCAACGAAATTGGCCCAGAAATTCTGCAGCGCGGCAAAATACGAATGGACATCTCAGGCGTTACGGTGAAATGTTCAATTCGATTTACTTTTGGGTGCACGACGGCGACAGGGTCATCCGAAGAGGCGGTGGTCGGATGATACTGTACATTACGCAGGGCCCGACTGGATTTCAAAAACCCTCTCCGACAGTTGGGATTTTTGGGGGCTGCTTATGTAGGGAAGAGCGCGCCCGTACGGAACTCAATGCTAAAAGAGGGGGCCCAGCTTCAAGCTACCCCCCCTTCCTTCGAAAAAGGGGAGGGCTTCCGAAGCTACCCCCCTTTCCCCTTTTCTTTTGGAAGCATTTTTGAGCGGGGGGGCCCTGGCTAAAGCGGGGGGGGGATCGAAACTACCTTCCCTTTCTTCCATTTTCGAGGCCAGAGGCAAGCCCGGGCTTCCATTTGTAAAGGGGGGGGGCTTCACAAACTCCCCCCCCCCTTCCTTTGGAAGCATTTTTGAGCTGGGGGGGCCCTCCCCTTTCTAAAGGGGTGGGGTTCGGAAGCTACCCCCCCCCCTTCCTTTGCAGCCGGGGTCGCGCGGGGGTTCACTATAGGGGTCGCGCGCGCGTGGCGCGGCGCGCGTTGTAGGCGCGGGCCACTGGGCAGCCCTTCGCACATTGAGGTTCCAGGAGGTTTTTCGGCGTTTTCGGTTTCAGGGAGCTGTTTTCGCGCGCCGGGCCCGCTTGGAATCGAGTCGGACTGACGCATCGCGCCGGATGGACACCGGGAGGGGTCCGGGGACACGCTTGAGCGGAATTCGAGGTCGGCCCTTGGGTCGTGGTGTCATTTTTCTTGGGCGCTCCTTAATTTTCTTGTTTTCTCGTGTTCTCGGCCCGTGGGTCGTGGTCTCGTTTTCTCTGACCCTGTTTCGTTTTTTGTTTTCTCGGCCCCTGGATGGTGGTCCCGTTTTCTCGGATCCTGGTTCGGTTTCTCGTGTTCTCCGTTTCTCGGCCCTTGGATTGTGGCTTTGTTTTCTCTGACCCTGGTTTGTTTTCTCGTTTTCTCCTTTTCTCGGCCCCTGGGTCGCGGTCTCGTTTTCTCAGGCCCCGGTTCGTTTTCTCGTCGTTTCGGCCCTGGGGTCGTGGTCTCGTTTTCTCGGGCCCCTGTTCGTTTTCTCGTTTTCTCGGCCCCTGGGTTTTTGTCTCGTTTTCTCGGCCCGCGGTTCGTTGTCATGTTTTATCGTTTTTTCGGCCCCTGGGTCGTGGTCTTGTTTTTTATGACTCTGATTCGTTGTCTTGTTTTCTCGTTTTCTCGTCCCCTGGGCCGTGGTCTCGTTTTCTCGGACCCTGGTTCGTTATTTTTATTTTATTTTTTTCTCCCTCTCTGGGTCGTGGTCCAGTTGTCCTGGACCCTGTTTTTTTATCGTTGTCGCATTCTCTCTGCACCTTGGTCGTGGTCTCGTTTTCTCGGACCCCGTGTCGTTGTCTTGTTTTCTTGTTTTCTCGGCCCCTGGGTCGTGGTCTCGTTCTCCCAGGCCCTGATTCCTTTTTATCGTTTTCTCGTTTTCTCGGCCCCTGGGTCGTGGTCTCGTTTTCTATGACCGATATTCGCCGTTTCTCGGCCGGGGCCGTGGTCTCGTTTGCTCGGACCTTCGTTTGTTGTTATTGTTTTCTCGTGTTTTCGAGCTCGATGTGGACGTCGATGCCATCAAGCAGGACCTCGAAGACATTTACGTCACGAAGGACATGATGAGGAATATCGTGCAGGAGATCGTAGAGGAGAAGTTCAAGGAAGCCACGGCAGCTTCCGCCTCTCTCGGGGGACAGGCCGCTGGAACCACAGAGGTCGATGGGGGACAGGGAGTTGCAGATCCTCGTCGGGGGGTTCCAGGCCGATTCGGACGCGGAGCACATCGTTAACAGCATCGGCTCGTTCCTATCACAGGGCACCCAGAGGCACAAAGTGGTTAAGGTGGATACCTTTTTACCGACCCGGCGAAGTTCGGCGACATCCAGTTCGAGAATATCAAGGCCAAGACGGGCTTTTACCAGAAGATCCGCGACGCAGACAAAACAGTGGCAGGCACGGAGCTCTGGTTCAAGATCAACCAGACGTACGAGCAAAGGATTCGGGATAAGACCCTGGGCATGATCAAGAGTTACCTTATCGAGCACAGGGGGCACTCGAAACAGGACGTGCCGATCATCTGGCCCGAAGGTTTTGTCGAGATACATTTCAAGAAAGCTGCATGGATCACGGACGACAGCGAGGTGCATGCGACAGAGGAGGAGGAGGAGGCGATGAAGGAGGCTGTAGGGAAATCTATGAAGGAATGGCCGGCCAAACGAGAGTAGGGCCTACAACACGGCAGGCCCGGTACACGTACAAGGTTTGCATTGTCATCGAAGGTCAGTTTTGCCGCTGCTGGGGCTGGGCCCAATGAGGACCAGACGCATTTCCCGGTTGTGATGTTATGTAAGAACGTGCAGTCAATAATGAGGGAAGCTCGCTTCACAGACTTATTGGCTGAGGTAGATAGTATACCAAAGTGGGATGTGATATTGCTCAACGAGACATGGCGGGAGGCTACCGAGGAACAGTTTGCATTGGAGAGTGGTTATGTTTTCTGTGGCTTTGGAGGCGCTCCAGGGAAAAATAGGGTGGCGATTCGATTGCATTTGCGATGGTCGTCTTCAATGTTCTCTTTTACGGCGCTCTCGGACCGTGTTTGCTGGATGGACGTGGTTTTCGGCCTCAGTCGCATGCGAATCGTGTCTGTTTGCTTGCCATATGCTTTGTTGCCAGACGCAGAGGTGGAGGTCGTGCACAATGTTCTGTCCAAGTGCAAAGCTGACGCAGATAAACACAAGTTTATATTTATTGTTGGCGGGGATTGGGACGCTGTGATTGGAGCTCAAGCAGAGTATCTGGCTGACGATTGCGTGGGCGAGCACGGGGTAGGACAAGCAAATGACCGGGGCTTATGGATGGCATCTTGGGCCCGGTCTGAGCGCATGGCAGTGGCCAGCACGTCTCCCCCAAAACAGTTTGACCAACAGTGGACACACATCCACGCAGGAGTTCGTCGTCAAAGTGATTATTTCTGCATTGGCACAGGCGATCTGGACATGGTCGCAGACACAGGGGCCACCAATGACATCAACGTCGGAGCCGACCACAGATCTGCATCTTTGAGACTCAGAGCTCGCATGGGCGACATGCGAAGCAAGCCGCAGCCCAGTGGATGGCAATGGCCACCTTCATCTGTAAGCTTGTTCTCCGAGACCGTTGAAAGCAACGTCGATGAAAACCGCCCAGAAAGAGCAGATCCGTCTCACACAGAAGACGCACGCCACAGCATTGAGCGCTCGCTTGTGCAATCTCTGGCAGGTACTTGCGTGCAGCCTGAGCAAGCCAAGAGCAAGCCTGGGCGCTGGAATGCGGACATTCGCAGGCTAATTGCTGAGAGGCGAAGAGCACGACGCGAAGCCACAGGGGCGCAGCATCGGCCAGTGAAGGTGATCAGCAAGGAGTTACAGAAGGAACCGCGGAAGTTTGAACGGACGCAGAAGCAAAAGGACATCGGCGAGATTCTCCGGAACTTCCGCGGCCTTCGCGACCTCCCGGCGATCCGCGCCAAGAGGCGCAAGGCGCGGCTCGCCAGCGTGACTGGCCACGAGGGGCGAGAGCAGACACAAAGGCAAGCTAAAGTAAATGTCTTTGCTACGTTTTACGAGGGCCTGCATTCGCAGCGGCGCTGCCTTGACCAGCCAGGGCGAACCAGTTCAGCACGCCAGGTTCAGCACGCCCATAATGGCAGAAATGGTAAAGTGCGGAGGGCCTCTATTGATCGAGGGAGGCTAGAGCGGCTCTTTTCAACGGTGTCCTGGCCGGAGGGAAGGGGCCGCCTGCGTCGTGGAAGCCTTCCCGCGTTGCGGTGATCTTCAAGAAGGGCGACCCGAAGCTGCCGCATACTTACCGACCAATATCAATTATGCAAAGAAGCTACAAATTGTTCAGCATGGCGTTATTTGAGCGGCTGCAGCCATATTTAAAAGTGCAACAATCTGCCGACCAAGCTGGATTCCGAAAAGGATGTGCATGCGATGACCACCTTCTCACATTGGTGCAATTGCAGGAAAAATTCAAGGAATTCGGCATGGACATTTGGATCGCAGCGGTAGACTTCGAAAAGGCTTTCGACTCCGTCTCGCACAAGAGCCTCTGGGAAGCTCTGCGCGCGCAACAAGTCCCAGAGCCGTATGTTCGAGTCCTCTCGCGTCTGCGCGAAGGGCAGACGGCCCAGGCGTGCTCCGACTGCAACAGTCGAATATATCGCCCCGAGAGAGCGGCGTGGCAGGGGGATCCGCTGAGTCCAGCTCTGTCCAATTCCCCCCTGGAACATATCATGGGAGATCTGAAACAAACTTGGCGCAAACATCGGCGTGGGATACGCATCGACGGCGCGCGATTGACCAACCCTCGATTTGCCGACGACGTACTGCTGATAGGCTCAACAAGGGCAGACGTTCGACGCGTGCTGAGTGGCCTGCAGTCAGTGGCCGGCGCGCACGGGATGAAGCTCCACGCGGACAAGACCAAGATTCTGTCGAATGTCGAGGTCAGGAAGGGCGTTCTCAGGCAAGGAAGCGTGAAGGTGGGCGAGGACTTCATTGATGTATTGCCTTCTGCCGGGACCACAGTGCACCTGGGAAGATTGGTTTCCTTCTGTGATATTCGCGGCGCTGAGATACAGCATCGGATCTCTCGCGGATGGGCAGCCTTCGGGAAGTACAAACACGAGCTGACGAATATCCACTAACCGCTCAGGTACAGGATGCGCCTGTTCAGCGCCGTGATCACACCAACCGTGCTACACGGCAGCGGTTGCTGGACCATGACCGCAGAGAGGGCGAGGCGGCTCCAGACGGCAGAAAGACGGATGTTGCGGAAGATCATACCCGCGCGGCGGATTCAACATGAGCTCGCGGATATGAGCGTAGAGCCGGAACCATGGGTGGATTGGATTGTCCGCGCAACGCATCGGGCTGAGAACGCTGTCCGGCGAGCTGGATACCGCAGTTGGGTTGATCAGCAGCAGTTCAGGAAACAGGCGTTGACAGAGAAAACGGAGAGTCGCACCGACGGGCGGTGGTCGACCAAGCTTCTGAGTTGGACCCCATCAGGGCACCCGCCTGCCCGGCCGCCCATGCAAACGCTTCAGCGATTGAGCTTGATGCCTTCTTTCCCCCACTGCCAATGTGCGCGTGCAGTATCTCACTGCACAACAACCGCCAGGGTGAGGTTTTTTGCTGATTTCACCACGTCGACGGATTCTTGCACATTTGCTTTTCTAGCGAGCCCGACCGCCCTCCAGGGGCCCGGGCGCGGGCGACCCCCGCGCCGCTGCTTCCGCTTCCGCTTCCGCTTTCCGCTTCTCGTGTTCTCGGCCCCTGGGTCTTTATCGGGCTGTCTCGGACCCTGGTTAATTTGTATCGTTTTCCTGTTTTCGTGGCTTTTTGTTTCGTTCGTTTTCTCGGGTCCTGGTTCGTTTTCTCGTTTTTTTCGTTTTCTCGGCCCTTTCGTTGTGTTCTCGCTTTCTCGGGCCCTGGTTGTTTTCCCGTCGTCTCGTTTTCTCGGCCCCTGGGTCGTGGTTTCGTTTTCTCGGGCACTGTTTTTTTTCTCGTCGTCTCGTTTTGTCGGCCCCTGGGTCGTGGTCTCGTTTCATCGGACCCTGGTTCGTTTGCGCGTTTTCTCGGCCCCTGGGTCGTGGTCTTGTTTTCTCGCACCGGGTGTGGACCCTGGTTCGTTTTCTCGTGTTCTTGGCCCCTTGGCCGTGGTCTCGTTTGCTCGGGCCCTGCTTCGTTTCCTCGTTTTCTCAGCCTCTGGGTCGTGGTCTCGTTTTCTCTGACCCTGGGTCGTCGTCGTCGGTCGTCGGTCGCGCGTCGTCCGTCGTCCGTCGCCGTCTTCGCATGACCCCGCCCTCCTCGTGACGACCACGACGAGGTCATGCGAAGACGGCGACAATGACGGCGGCGGCTGCGACAACGACGACGAGGACGACAACGGCGTTGCACGAAGACGTCCAGCGTCGGAGACGGCAACGACGGCGGCGACGGGGGAGGATCGTCCGGCAGGGGGAGTTCACGGGAGGGGGGGGTAGCTTTTTGCATGGGGGGCCCAGGGGGGGGGGGTAGCTAAGCCCCCCCCTTTGGGGGGGGGGGGGGTAGCTTCGGAGCCGCAAAGGGGGGAGGGGGGGGGGGAGCTTTTGGGGGGGGACAAAAAAGGGGGAGGAGGGAGGGGTAGCTTCCAGCAGGGGGGTCCAAGGGGGGGGGGGGGATAGCCAAGTCCCCCCCGCCTTAAGTTTCGAAAGGGGGGGGGGGGGGGGGGGGGGGAGAACTTCCGGAGCGGCAGAAACGGGGGAAGGGGGGGGGGGTAGCTTCCGGGGGGGGGACCAAAACGGGGGGAGGGGGAGCTTCAGCACAGGGCGGCCACGGGGGGGTAGCTAAGGGGGACCCCCCTTTGCGAGTTCCGCGCGCGCGCTCTCTCTTATGTAGGCGGTACGGCGCCTGACCCTTCTTCTTTGTAGTATGTTTCATATTGTAACGTAGCATGTGCACGTGTGTGTTGTTTGTTCATCTGTCCCACAGTTGCCTGTTGCCACGGCGCCTACCTGCGACGCCCCCGCCGGCGACAGTTGCAGGTCCGATGTCATATGATCCGAAATTTGTCCAAACAATTCGTTTTTGTTTGACATGTGTTGGATATTCCTCCTGTATAGGGACATGCCCGAGTTAACTGCAATGTGGCGTGCGGCGCTGGCGGCACGCATAAACGCGGCGTAAGGTCGTCATGCCATCCCGCGTGAGACACGTTTTGATCGTCGCTCAGGTCCATGCGCCCCCCTGGTGCCAGTCCTCCCTATCATTGCCCCTCGAGTTTGGGCGTCGCGTAATGGGAGGGGGCGGCGAAAAATGGGGGAGGGGGGGTGGGAACGAGGGCTGCAGAAAAGGGGCCTTCTAGGGCACTTGAAGGGGCCTTTGAAGGCAAGAGAAGGGCATCCGTTGTGGACCGTTTCCGTTTTGATTTCGTTCCGCAGCAGAGGCAGAGCGAAGACAGGACGAGAGTGGAACGCTGACACAAGACGATGATGAAAATCACTGCTTCGAGCCCTGCGACAGGTTCAGCATCAAGCAGGGTTTCGGCGTGGGTCGTTTCCCGACAAAGGGCAGCGAGGGCTGCAGAATCTGGGGCGCTTCAGGGCCTCTCAAGGGGCCCTTCGGGACCCAGAACGGAGCCCCTAGGGCCCGAGAAATGCGCCTCGAAGAAAGAGGAGGAACAGGAGGAGGAGGAGGAGGAGGCGAGAAATAATTTCTCGCTTCCCCACTCAGCAACGCCCAACCACTGGGGCACCCCGACCGCCGAACGCCGAGCGGCAGCAGCGGCCCGCGCGCCCGGGTCTGACCACCCGTGCGTCCTTCGCGGAGCCGCGCACCGGAGGCCAGCTCTCGCCAAGACCTTCTGGCCCACGCGGCTCCTCCTCTTCCCTCCTCCCGTCCTCCTCCTCCTCCTCCTCCTCCTCCTCCTCCTGCTCCTCCTCCTCCTCCTCCTCTTCTTTTTCTTCCTCCTCCTCCTCCTCCTTCCCCCGCTCCTCCGTCCTTGCGTCCCTCTCCCCCTTACTCCCCCATTCCCTCCTCCACCACCACCGGAAGCCACCTCTCGCCACATTGGGACGCGCCCCCCTTCCTTATCCATACCCCCAACGTCGTGTTTTTTAGCAGCGTCGACTCCCAGAGGTCTGCACCCCTTCCAGGGGGACCGGCTTTTCCTCCCGAGTGGTCTTTTGACGCTCCCGGAGTCGGGCAAAGGCCCCTGGAGGCCGAAAATGGCCCCCAAACCTCCCGTCGTGATTTTTTCACAACGCGAAGGAGTTGGGGTTAATGGAGGATGACGATTAATCAATGACCGGGGGTCGTGTTCACGCGGCGGCGCCCGGGATGACGATTAGAAGAAACCGGCCGCGGGCTGGGAAACGTTTTTTTTGTATTTGTTTACTTAATTATTTACTTATTTATTATTTATTTATTTAATTATTTAATTATTTAATGTTTTATTTGTTCATTTATTTATTATATATATATATTAAGAAAAAACGTTCTCCTCCAGTCAGAAACTTGTGCAGAAATAGCAGAAAACTTGTTTTTCAATCGTTCTCTCCCCTTTTGGTATTAAATCGTCATCCCGCAGTAAGCGACGCCCGACAGGTTCTGCCTCAAGCCGGGCTTCGACGCGGGCAGCGTCTGGAGCGCCGGCGGGGCGCCTCCCTCCGACCGCCCCGCGTCCCCGTGGCGGGTGCGGGCCCCGGCCGCGGCGCCCTTCCCGTCGCCGCCGGGCAGCTGGGCGCCGGCCCCGCCGCTGCAGGCCTGTCCGCAGGAAGGAGGAGGGAGGAGGAGGAGGAGGAGGAGGAGGAGGGAGGAGGAGGAGGAGGAGGGAGGAGGAGGGAGGAGGAGGGAGGAGGGAGGAGGAGGAGGAGGGAAGAGGAGGAGGAGGCGGAGGAGGAGGAGAGGAGGAGGAGGAGGAGGAAGGATGAGGAGGAGGAGGAGGACGCGATGAGGAGGAGGACAAGGAGGAGGAGGAGGAGCAGGAGGGGAAGGAGAGGAGCAGCAGGAGGGAGGAGGAGCAGGAGGGAGGAGAGGAGGAGGAGGAGGAGCATGAGGGAGGAGAGGGAGGAGGGAGGAGGAGGACGAGGAGGAGGGAGGAGGAGGACGAGGAGGAGGGAGGAGGAGGGAGAGGAGGAGGAGGAGAGAGGAGGAGGAGGGAGGAGAGGAGGAGGAGGAGGACGAGGAGGAGGGAGGAGGAGGACGAGGAGGAGGGAGGAGGAGGGAGGAGGAGGGAGGAGGAGGGAGGAGGAGGAGGAGGAGGGGGAGGAGGATGAGAAAGCAGGAGGAGGACGAAGAGGGGGAGGAGGAGGAGGAGCAGGAGGACCAGAAACCCAAGAATTATCAGCGATGTTGGAAGAAGCCCTCCCTCCCTCCAAGCTCCACCTTTATAGGCCCCTACAACAATTCATTACCATTGAAGGAACTCCCTCTTTGGAAGGCAACCGTTTGCAGACCCGGTGCCATACCAAAACATTGTTCTCGGGATTCCAACGTCACGGATCAAGTATATTCTTGCGTCTTGACGATCCTGCTTCGTGACAGAACGCCATTTTTGGGGACTTCGACACAGCGAGCCTAAATAATTGTTACACCCGCATAACCCCAGTTCCGTTCACAATATTTTTCTGGCAAGTTGATGATGGGAATCCATGGAACTTCTGCAACTTACTAAAATGAATGTGCGCCTCGCTAAGGCGAGAGCCATGCGCGGATGCTCTTGCATGGCGAGAGCCATTTCCGGGTCCACGACTCCCAGTGGGAACACCACGGAGAGTCACCAAACGAGACGATCAGACACCTTCAGGTCACCCTGGGTGCGTCGTTCACAGCCGTCTGGCACGCCTTTGCCGTGCAACGCGCTGCCCCTGGCAACACGCGCGCTTTCGACCCGCGTCGGCACGACCAGCGAACCTGCGTCGCCTTCCTGACCTCACTTCGCAGCCACAGCTGCGATGTTCGGGCCATGAGCGACTCATTGGGCCTGGGTATCGAATGGGCGCAGGTGCGTGGACAACACTTGGGACATCGCGTCGGCGCGAACAGGGGGCGCCAGGCACCCTCACGAGATGGTCGGGATCTCGTGGGCGCCGACACTGGCCGCGCCCAGTAGGGTGGGAGTGCTCTGGGCACGGCTGGGAAGAGGAGCCGAGCAACCGATAGCCCATGGACCGGGAAACGGTATCGACAGAAGCACCGAGTGTGGGGCACCACCCAGCTTCGGTGAGATGCGGTTTTGACATAAACCCGTGTATGTGGACCGTCAGCCCGCCGTGATTGTCCCTGTCGTCATCAACTGCTCGAATATATGTTTCTTCCCCCCTCCTCTCACACCGTGTGCCTGGCATGCGCTTCCTTCCCTCCCCTCCTGCATCCTAGTGCTGCAGCGGTTAGCTACCACGCCGGGGTGCCTACCGTGCCTGGCGTGCACTTCGCCTCCTCTCCTCCTGCATCCTTATGCCACAGCGGTTAGCTGTTGCACCCATGCCGTGTGCCTGGCGTGCCTTTCCTTCCCTCCCCTCCTGCATCCTAATGCTGCAGCGGCTAGCTGCCACACCAGGGTGCCTTCCGTGCCTGGCGTGCACTTCGCCTCCTCTCCTCCTGCATCCTTATGCCACAGCGGCCCGCTGTTGCACCGGGGTGCTCTCCCTCCTGTTTCACAGGGTTCTTCCCTGGCGGCTGGGGTTTGCTGCCCAATACTGCTTCCCGATGGCTTTCAGGTGGTCCGGCATTCATGCAAGGATTCACACAGGGAACGGTGCTGCGTCACATTTGCTTAGGTCAGGTGCCCCCTGGCCTGCTCCTGGCTGGTGTCGGCCCCTACTGATGACCAGAAGGTTCCAGCGGGTCTCTCGCTACACTGCCTACCTTACGGTACCTGGACCTCGGTTTCGGCAAGTGCGGCTCCGTACGCTCGTTGGCCGACGTTCTCCTGCACGGATTTCGCTTTCGACAAAAGTTACAGGTTTTATTACCGTTTGTAGTCTTGTCGGTGATGAGGTTGCCCTTCTTCACTCTTGCGCCGACACGATGTTTTGGCATGTGTGTCGCCTAGTTCACGGATGTCGTCTGGGTGTGCCTGTCGGTCCAGTTCGTTTCTGACGGTGCTGTTTGCTTGGCTCGCACCGAGCGATCGACCTCTGCGTGTTTATGGTCGCGCCGCCGCGCCATTTTGGCTGCACTTACTTGCTGGTCGCCACCGGGATTTCCAACGCCACCGGGTTTGGGAGTATCGTTTCTGGCTCTCCTGAGTGTCTGCCCGCTCGCTCGCTTCGCTTGCCTTTCTTTTCCTGCTGCCTAGTCGCGGCCCGACTAGTGTTCGGACGGCTTTCGACCCGCCTCGCGAGCGTGTTGACGAAGAAGTATCCCCACCAGCCGATGACTGGATTGATTTTGGGATCATCTGTCGCCTACTCACGGCAAGCACATGGAGTGCCGCAAGATCAGGGCGGTCCCCGTCTTGTTCCTCTTCTGAGCTGCGGCTCTTCTTTTCTTCTTCCCGCTCCCTCGGCCCTTTCTCGCCGTCGGTAGATTCGCTTTGTGTTCTTCTCTTCGTGCTCTCTCTTGCTTTCGTTTTCCTGTCTTCTTCGCTCGTGTCGCCTTCTCGTGCTTCGCCTCGTTTTCGCCGCTCCTGCGCTGCCTCTGCGCAGTGGCCTTGCACATTTTTCCCGCGTCTGGCCGGCGACGCTTGCGCTGTGACCACCGGCCTTCGCTCGTAGCACGACCTTTCCGACGCCGCGCGGGTGCCCGCTCGCGGTCGCGATCGAAAAGTACCCCCACCAGCCCATCCAGAAACGATCAGCAAGGGAGTCGGTGAATCAGGAGCGGCAGGACGCACGCAGTTGCGCAACCGTCTTCGGGAAAACAAGGATCACAATGAGTTTCCCGTATTGAAGCTTCATATGGAAATCGGTGCGAGCTACGATGGTACTTCGATGAGGGGTGAGGGGTGTTTCGATGACTCGTAATGGCTGTTACACTGATTTGTGCATTAAACTCGCGCGTGTTTCGAAACATGGAGCCATATTGGGGCTCCCTTGGGGTTCTCTTTTGGCCCTCTTGCGGCCCTCCTGGAACTCTTTCTGGGGGCTTTCTTGAGGTCCTCTTAGGGCCTTATTGGAGCCCTCTTGGAGTTTTTTGGGTGGGTATTGGGGCCCTCTTGGGGCTCTTTTGGGAGGGCCTTCCTATTCCCAGGCTCATTCTGAATAACCGGATGCAACTGTCACACACTTCGTGCTCTTCGAGATCCCAGAACGCCATTCCCGGGCCACATTTACAATAACCGGATGCAACAGTCACACACTTCGTGCTCTTCGAGTTCCCAGAACTCCATTCCCGGGCCACATTCTGGAGGGCCGGATGCAACAGTCACACACTTCGTGCTCTTCTATTTCCCAGAACTCCACTCCCGGGCCACATTTTTGGATGCTCGTAGCCAAACTTTAAGGCCACTTCGTGCTCTTTATATTTCCCAAACTCCATTTCCCCCTTCCCTCCCCGGGCCACATTTTGGATGCCGGAGCCACTGTAAGGCCCACTTCGGTTCTTCGATTTCCCAGAAACGCCCTCCCGGGCCCGAACAATTCTGGATCCCGGAGCCAACTGTAGGCCACTTCGTGTTCTTCGACTTCCCAGAACTCCATTCCTGGGCATGATTTTGAATGCCCGGAGCCAACTGTAGGCCACTTCGTGTTCTTCGAGTTCCCATAATTCCATTCCCGGGCCACATTTTGAATGCTGAGGCAGGCTGAGGCTGAGGCTGAGGCAGGCTGAGGCTGAGGCAGGCTGAGGCTGAGGGCCGAGGCTGAAGGCAGACTGAGGCTGAGGCTGAAACAGGCTGAGGCTGAGGCTGAGGCAGGCTGAGGCTGAGGCTGAGGCAGGCTGATGCTGAGGCAGGCTGAGGCTGAGGCTGAGGCTGAGGCTGAGGCCGATGCAGGCTGAGGCTGAGGCAGGCTGAGGCTGAGGCCAAGGCTGAAGGCAGACTGAGGCTGAGGCTGAGGCAGGCTGAGGCTGAGGCTGAGGCAGGCTGAGGCTGAGGCAGGCTGAGGCTTAGGCTGAGGCTGATGCAGGCTGAGGCTGAGGCAGGCTGAGGCTGAGGCCGAGGCTGAAGGCAGACTGAGGCTGAGGCTGAAGCAGGCTGAGGCTGAGGCTGAGGCAGGCTGAGGCTGAGGCAGGCTGAGGCTGAGGCTGAGGAGGCTGAGCAGGCTGAGGCTGATCGGTGATGCTGAGGCTGAGGCTGAGGCAGGCTGAGGCTGAGGCAGGCTGAGGCTGAGGCCGAGGCTGAAGGCAGACTGAGGCCGAGGCTGAAGCAGGCTTATGCTGAGGCTGAGGGCAGGCTGAGGCTGAGGCTGAGGCAGGCTGATGCTGAGGCAGGCTGAGGCTGAGGCTGAGGCTGAGGCAGGCTGATGCTGAGGCAGGCTGAGGCTGAGGCCGAGGCTGAAGGCAGACTGAGGCTGAGGCTGAAGCAGGCTGAGGCTGAGGCTGAGGCAGGCTGAGGCTGAGGCTGAGGCAGGCTGAGGCTGAGGCTGAGGCTGCGGCTGTGACTGCGACTGCCGTCGCCACTGCGACTGTCATCGCGAATGCGACTACGACTGCGAGAACAGCAGAATTCTACAACTGGATTCTCATCCGAATCTTAAGGGGAATGCTTCCAGATATGCTCCTACACATCGCTGTTAGGTTGCTTTGCCGGGATAATTTATGGGATGCCTGAGGAGCCTCTTGGGGCTGTTTTGGACCCTTTCGCTAAAAAAAAGTGGTGGGTTCTAATTCCCATCGCCTCCCCGGAGGCTCAAGAATGCCGTCGTGGGGCCCTCTTGGGCCGCTCTTGGAGCGCTCTTGGGGCCCTCTTGGGCCCGTCGTGGGACTATCTTGGGCCGTCTTGGGGCCATCTTGAGGCGTCAAGAGCCCATCGGAGGCGAAAAAGCGAGAATGCAAACAACATTGATTTCCCTTGGGTGTTTGAATGATTTTGGCATCTTAGGGGGGTCCTCGGGGGTTTCGGAGGGCACTTGGAACCGTCTTGGGGCCGCCTTGAGGCCTGTTGGATGCGTGTCGGAGGCTATATTAAGCCATCTACCGCTATCTTGGGCCATCTTGGAGGCCATCTCGCACTCTCTGAAGCCCTCTTGGGGCCATTTTGGGCGAAAAGGGCCCTCTGACACCTCGCGGGGGAGCCCGTCCAGACGCAGGGAGGGGGGGGGAGGTAAACCTCTCGAGCGGGGAAGGAAGGAGGTTGGAAAAGGAAACGCTCTAGACCACCTGCGCCCAGAGGGCTGATGGGATAACTACACTTCCGTTCTTCGCTATTCTGGTACGAGCCGAAAGCACCCCCCCAGCCTCATGATGGCCGCGCGGAGCTGAGTTTCGTCCGTGGGCGGGTCGCCGCCGAGAGCCTCCTTCCAGAAACCGTGTAGATCAGGTATATCATCATCGTCAGCAGGCTGAACGCGAGGCTGGGTCATTGGTTCTGGCACAGCACGCTCGCTACCTGCAGTTGGACGCTGCCGGGGCGACTGAGGCGGCTGGGCTGCGTCTCCAGCTGCTGAGGCTGCAGCGGTGGCTGAGGCAGCACCTCGTGCAGCACGCTCAGCTGCGGCGCGTTCTGCAGCTTGACGCCCCAGTATGCGCAACTCCTCGAAGTTCTCGGCCACGCTCTTGGCCAGGCGCCGCCGTCGGTGCCGAGCCCGGCAAGGAGCGTGCCCAGGGCGCCCGCGTCCATGTCAATGCACGGGAGCGCCGCGCGCAACGAATGGACTCCAGGCTCTGGCTGAGGCGCCTGCGTGGCCACCATGCGCCGAGCAGCCTCTGCCTCCAGCAGCTTTTTGGCGGTCTCGACCTTCGGCGGCCTCAGCATCCCCGACCTGCCTCTGGATCTCCGCCAGCTCCTCCTTGGGCTTGGTGACGGCAGCTTGCTGGCGCTCCTTCCTTTTCTCAAGCGCGGAGCACCGGTTGGCGAGCAGGTGGAGCCTGGCCTCGATCGGTCTGTCGGCCGCGCACCCTGGCGCGGAGCGTGGCCTGCTGCTGGGCCATCTCCCTGCTTGCGACGTGCCAGCGTAGGGTCCGTAGGGCTACCGATGGCCTGGATCGCCGCGGCGAGCTCAGCCAGCGCCTCCTGGGCATCTGGCTCGACGACCCTGTCCGTGTCCATGTCGTCGACCCCTTGCTTCGCCGCCAGCAGCTCCTTGAGCGTGGCAATCTCTCGGTAATTCCCCTGGAGGGCGGACTTGGTAGCGCGCAGCCTTGCGCTTAAGCCCGGTCTTCTGCTTGGCTGAGACCGACAGGGCGCTGCCTGCTGGCCTCTCCCTTGGCCCGAAGAAAATGAGCCCTTTGGGCAGACCGCAAGACCCGCACTTCTTCCTGTCGGCATGGTTCGACTAACGCTCGCCAGACTTGGGATGGGTGCACCACTTGCAGAGCCACTGCTGCGCATTCTGCAAGCGCTGCTTCTGTAAACCGTTGGCTATCATGTATGCGGCCTCGCCGGTCTCCGTCGTGCACAAAATTGGCTCGTGCCCCCGCGCCGTTTCGAAGTACGCGGACACAAACTCGAGCTTCACACACATAAACTCGAGCAGAAACGGTTCAGGAGGACAAGGAGCAGGAGGAGGAGGAGGAGGAGGAGGAGGAGGAGGTGCTGCCCGGCGCGGTGCAGCTTGGTGCCGATCAGCCGCATGGCGTCACTCAGCTCGGCGGCGAGCGATGGGAGGAAGTGAGAAGGGGCGGACCTTCTCAGAAGGCTCAGACGTCCCTGGCCTTCCGAGAAGCTTCTAAGCCTTCCCCGGAAACATGTTACGTCGCAGCGCGGCAGGTGCAGCCCGCATGCGCGCTCAGGCGGTCCCGGAACGCGCAAATCAACCGGCGGCAGCAGGAGGGAAAGACAGGCGAGAGCGGCCGCGAGGGAGCAGGGAGGGAGGGTGGGGGGCACACACATGGCGAGGTGCGTCGCCGAGGAGCGGCCAGGGTGGCCCGAAGACACAGAAACTTCTCAGAAGGCTGGAGGACTTCTGAGAAGCCCCGCCGCCTTCTGAGGAGGCCTTCTCCTTCTCATTTCCCCCCCTCGCCCGCCGTCGACCAGCCGCCCCGCGTGCTGCCCGGCGCGATGCAGCTTGGTGCCGATCATCCGCCTGGCGTCACTCAGGTGGCGGTCAGGGAGGAACAGGTAACAGTCAACGCGCCTACCAGCCCCTGGATTAACAAGTTGTGATCGGGGCGATGCGAGGGGGCCGCTCCTGGGCCCTCCCTTGTTGATTGACCCTCGAGCGTCGACCTTCGACCGACCACAAGACGACTCCAAGACAGGTCCATGGACTGGACCACGGAACGGCACCGCAGAGCGTTGAGCATCGCAGCGGGACGTTCTGTTTAGAATCGTTCGCGCCCTGGGAAATAGTCTACCCCGAACAAGGCCAAGACGCGCGCCTTCATCTAGGTCGCCCTTGTGGCCTTGCCTCTGCGGCCCGTCCTTTGCCGTTTGCACTGGTCGCCCGCCGCCCTAAGAATCCCAGCTTCGGCCTCCAAGGGTCTTGCGTCCTTGCCACCCGTCCTCAATACACGTTCTGACTGTGCCCACGCCGCTACCCTTCCCTCGCTTTCCCCCATTTTTGGACCTCCTGTCGCCACCGCTGGATTCGCCTCGAAATCCTGGTCAAAACGCACCAGCCTGGGAAAGGTTCTGGGGAGTATGGTAGGCTCGCAGTCGAGTCGACTGGCGGCGACCCAGAATCGGTCGATGTTGAACGATCTGACGTTTCGGTCACGGCCGATCGCTCAAGGTTGAACGACCCAGCGCGGTGTCAAAAACCAACGCCAGGATTGGCCTGCTCGAGCCGTTTATTGACGGTCCCGGGGCCCGGCGAGGGCCCCCGAAGGCTGAGAATGGCCCACCTCCCGTCGTTTTTGTTTCTTTTGTTCTGTTTTTCTTCTTCTCCTTTTTTTGTCGAAAGACGACGCGATCATGTCTGGGTTGTTTGGTGCCCCCAAAGGTAGCGGGGGCGTGGCCTGGCGAGGCGTCGCAGCAGCCCGCCGCGCACTGGCCGCCCGGCGGGCTCCGGATGCCCGACGGGTTCCGCCGCGCCCCGCGGCCAGGCGACGAGGCGAGTTCCAGCGCCAACGCCGCCGACCGCAGCCAGCCGCCTAGTCGGCAAGTCTCCGAAGGTCGAGGAGGGGATCGACTACAGAATG
>CAUYUJ010019154.1:67112-89612 GCA_963575745.1 Prorocentrum cordatum
TCCCCCCTCCTCCTCTTCCACCTCGTTCTCGGCCCCCTCCTCCACTTCTTCTCTCTACTTTTCCTCCTCCTCCTCCTGCTCCTTCGCCCCCGGGCCCTCGTGTCCGAGTAGTGCCCCTTTGCGATTGGACCGCGTGCGCACCGACGGGGCCGCCGACGCGCGCGGCCGAGCTCAGTCTCTGTCGGCTCCTCCTCGCCCTCTGCCTCCTCCTCCTCTTCCTCCTCCTCCTCCTCTTCCCTCCTCCTCATCCTCCTCCTCTTCCTCCTCTTCCTCCTCCTCCTCCTCCCCCCCTCCTCCTCCTCCTTCTCCTCCTCCTCCTCCTCCTCCTCCTCCTCCTCCTCCTCCTCCTCCCGAGAATCAGTTTGCTCGTCGAATGTGCACAAACTGCGTAGACTCTTCGTCCATCTACGAGCAGTCGGCGCATGTCTCATGGATGCGGCGAGAAAAGCAATTGGCCTTGGCGGTCAACGAGTGGGGAAAATGAATAGAAACAGGCTCAGAAGGCGGAGGGGCTTATCAGAAGCCCTCGCGCCATCTGAGGAGTCCTTTGTGTCTTCGGGGAAGGCTCAGAAAACTTCCCAGAAGGCCCGGGGACTTCCGAGCCTTCTGAGAAGGCCCGCCTCTTCTCGCTTTTCTTCCGCGCTCTCCGTTACAAGGCAGCGCCTGGGCCGAGCACCACATGCGGCCCCAGGCGCTTCCGACGCCGGGCGGCGCATTCTGCCGCACTCCGCCCAGAGGGCTCCAGCTGAACCTGCTGCAGCCGCCGCAGCACCCGGGCTGGGTGGAGGCAGCGGGCAGCGCTGCCGGCGCGCAGCCGCACCGGCGCCCGCCGCAGATGCCCCCGCAGAGCGCCTCCCGTCCAGCCCACGGGGAGAGCCGCCAGACGCAGTACGAGGCGGTGAGCTTTGCGAGCGCGGGCAGCTTGAGCGAGGGCCGCCCGACGCAGTACGAGGCGGCGAGTTTCGCGAGCGCGGGCAGCTTGAGCGAGGGCCGCCCGACGCAGTACGAGGCTCATGATGTTCCAACCTGCTTTAGCCTTGGTCACCAGAATTTCGAGCACCAAGAAAGTACGGAAGCTTGAGGGCTTTCACGCGTTGGGCCCTGGGAGGCGATGCTCGGTCGGCACCGTTTCTGTACTTTCTGGGCGCTCGGGATTCTTTCTGGGACGATGGGAGCAACACAATACAGGCGGGCCGCATTAGTAGGTCGACCCTGCCAGATCAAGGGTACCCTCGTGTCCTGTGTCCTGCGACCCATGCCTCTTGCATGTTCTGTGGCAACGTGGCCCCGGGAAGGGTCTTGTGTCCTCTCGCGTGTCCTCTCCAATCAAGTCCGACTGCACGAGGCGGTGAACTTCGTGAGCGCGGACTGCTTGAGCCAACACAATACAGTCGACCGGCATAGTAAGGATAGGCACCCCTCGCAAGGGTACCCTTGCATCCCTGCCTCGTGGGTCCATCCTTGCACACTTTCGCTGGCCGCGCCCCGCTCGAAACGCCTCGAAATGGGCGTCCAAGGCCCTTGCATCCTCATCGCGCATCCTTACTGTCGGGGGAGCGTAAGACCCGGGTTTGCCAGGACTCGGGTTCGCCATCGTTTTTTGACGACCGCGATTCGGATTTTGACGAGGAGGAGTTTCGCGGGATGTCTGCAGCGGGAGGCCTCGTCAAAATGCAGGCTCGGCCTCGCCATTTTTTTGACGACCTCGTCGGGGAGTTCCGAGCCCCCCGTACCCGGGTCTTACGTCTCCCCGATACTGTACGGGTCGACTGTACGAGGCGGTAAACTTCGCGAGCGCGGACAGCCTGAGAAGGGGCGGGCCTTCTCAGAAGTCTCGGAAGTCCCCCGGCCTTCTGAGAAGTTTCCTAAGCCTTCCCGGAAGACAAGACAAACTTCTCAGAAGGTGCGAGGGCTTCTGAGAAGTCCCGCCGCCTTCTGAGAAGGCCTTCTCCTTCTCATTTCCCCCCCTCGCCTGCCGCCTATTATCGCGCCTCCTTACTGTACGGGTCGACTGCACGAGGCGGTGAACTTCGCGAGCGCGGACAGGAGGTGGGGGAAGGAGGTGGAGGATGAGGAGTAGGACGAAGAGGAGGAGGAGGAGGAGGAGGAGGAGGAGGAATAGGAGGAGGAAGAGGAAGAGGAGGAGGAGGAGGACCCCCATCCGCCTCCTACCTCTGGTGGTGGTGGTGGAACACAAGCCCACCACTTACTGTACGGGCCGACTGCACGAGGCGGTGAACTTCGCGAGCGCGGACAGCCGACCTGAAACCTCGGACCCCGAACCCCCGAACCCCCAGCCTCGATCCTCGAACCTCGGACCTCGAACCCTCGAACCCCGAACCCCGATCTTCGAACCTCGAGCCTCGGATCCTCCTCCTGGGAGGGCTGCCGGCAGGCGGCGGCAGCCGCGGAGACGCCGCGAGCGAGCCCGGGCGCGGCCGCGCCCGCGCCCCACCTCGCCGGCGTCCACGCCTCGCCGGCCCTGGACGCCCGGCGGGGCCTGCGCCCCCCCCCGCGGGGCCCGCGGCTCCCCGGGGGGCGCGCCGTGGCCCTGCCCCTCCAGGATCGCAGGCCCAGAGATTGACACCAACACCAAGATCGGCGGTGTGCATCCACCGAGGGAGGAAGATCCCGATCTCGGTGACGGTGGTGATATTCTGGCTTCCAGGGTGGCCGAACTGTTGCCACCAGCACCGAGATCGAGGATCGTCGCCCCCCTGGGGGAGGCAACCCCCTGTGTTGGTGTTGGTGCCAATTTCTAGGCCTCCAACAGGAGCCCATGCAGGTGCCGAGCAGGGGATGGGCTGCAGAATCGGCTCACCCCCCTCGAACGACGCGAAGAGCGGGACAAGATCGGATCGGGATGACTCGAAATCTCCGAGAATCGGCGGGTTTGGAGGATGTGTTGGGCGCCGCGGCCGCTCCAGAGCGTTCCGGAACGCTCTGAGAGCGCTCCGGAACGCTCTGGAGCGATTTATTCCGATCCTAGCCCTGTTTTACCCCCAGAATTGGTTTTCCCGTGGAGTCCAAGAAAGATGTCGCAGCAGGCTCGTAGATTTGCGGACATCATGCATGTTTTCGCCGGCAGACTCGACGAGGAAGGCAATATTGGGGCAATCGAGTCCTGAGCGCTTCGCGTAAACCCACCAGCTCATCCAGAAACGATGCCCAGGAGAGTTGCCCGGATCAGGCATGTGGGGCAGACACAGTGGAACAAAGGTGAGGAAGCCGTGATAACCCAAGAGGGAGAGGATGGAAGAGTAACCAGAAGAGGAGGAGGGCGATGGAGGCGGAGGAGGAGGAGGAGGAGGAGGAGGAGGAGAAGGAGGGGGAGGTGGAGGGGGAGGAGGAGGAGCGAGAACGTGGAGGAGGACGAGGAGTAGGAGGAAGACGTCGGGGAGGGGAGGAGGGAGGAGGGAGAAGGGAGGAGGAATAATAAGCGGATTAATATGATGATGACGTTAATGATGATGATGGTGACGATGATGATGATGCTGATGATGATGATGATGATGATGATGATGATGATGATGCTGATGATGATGATGATGATGATGATTATGTTGATGCTGATGGTGATGCTGATGGTGATGTTGATGCTGATGTTGATGATGATGATGATGATGATGATGATGATGGTGATGCTGATGCCGATGCTGATGCTGATGCTGCCTCTGATGATGATGATTATGCTGATGCTGGTGCTGTTGATGATGCTGATGATGATGCTGATGATGATGATGCTGATGCTGTTGATGATGATGTTGATGATGATGCTGGTGATCACGATCATGATCATGAGCAGGATTGTGATGATGCCGATGATGATGATGATGGTTATCATGGTGCTGGTGATCCTGATGATGATGAGGTTGATGCTGATGTTCATGATGATGCTGGTGCTGATGTTGATGCTGATGCTGCTGATGATGCTGATGATGCTGATGCTGATGCTGATGCTGATGCTGATGCTGATGCTGATGCTGCCTCTGATGATGAGGATGATGAATCTGCAAATGCGGATGCTGTTGATGATGATGCTGATGATGCTGATGCTGATGCTGAGGCTGTTGATGCTGCTGATGATGCTGATGATGATCATCATCCTGATGGTGATGCTGCTGCATCTGATGATGCTGATGTTCATGATGTTACTGATGCTGATGATGATGAGGCTGATGCTGATGCTGATGATGATGCTTGTGCTGCTGCTGCTGATGATGATGATTGTCATAATGGTGGTGGTGGTGGTGGTGGTGATGGTGAAGCTGATGAGTGTGATGATGATGCTGATGATGATGATGATGATGATGATGATGATGATGATGATGATGATGATGCTGATGATGATGATGAGGAGGAGGAGGAGGATGAGGAGCAGGAGGAGGAGGAGGAGGAGGAGGAGGAGATGAAGAGCGAGCAGAAGGGCCAGAGGCCTTTTGAATTCCTCTCAGAGTCTCCTCGGATGCCTCTTGTCAGCTTGTTGGAGGCCTCTTGTTGCGTGTTGGGGGCCTCTTGACGGTCCCGGGGGCTTCTTGGAGCGTCTTGGGTGCCTCGGGGAGCCTCTTGGAGCCTCTTGGGGTTCTCTTGGGAGCCTCTTGGAGGCCTCTTGCGGCCTCTTGGAGCCTCCTGGGCGCCTCGGGGCCTTCTTGAGTCGCTCTTGGGAGCCTTGGGAGCGCTCTTCGGGCCGTCTTGGGGGAGCCCCACCCACAAATCGCCCCTTGGGCTCCTCTTACGACGCTCTTGGAGCGCTCTTGGGCGCTCTTGGGGCCGTCTTTGGGTCTCTTGGGTTTCTCTTGGGGCCCTCATGGGCCCTCTTGGAGCTGTCTTGAGGCCTCGGAAGGCCATCGAAAGCGAAAGGGCGAGAAGGCAACATTCACGGATTTCCTTTAATTTGGTTTTTGAAGGATTTTGGCCTCTTGGCGGCCTCCTGGGGAGGCTCCGTGGCCACCTGGGGCCGTCTTGGAGCGTTCTGAGGTCCTCTTGGAGCATCTGGGGAGCCATCTTGGGGTATCTTGGGCTATCTTGAGCCATCTTGGGGGATCTTGGGCTAGCTGAGGCACTCTTGGAGCCTGGACGCTCCGACGCGTCGCGGACCCCCCCGTCCAGGTCCGGGGGAGGGGGTAGGGGGAGGGGTCAAGACACCCTCCAGATAGCAAGCCGTCTAGCTGAATCCCACCCGCCCTCTCAACACAAAAGTAACACCAGAGCCTCAGCATGTTCAGCGGTCGTCTTTTGATGGGTAGCTACTGGCAACCAAAGCCGACCCCAGGTGCGCGACGCTTGGGCGAGGTGCGACACGCGTTCCAGGCGCGCCACGCGCGCCAGGCACCCCTGGGGCCCGAGCGTGCCAGGCACGCCTGGTGCGCCAGAGGCGCCACGTGCTCCGAGTGCGCCAGGTGTGCTGCACACTCCAGCCGCGCCAGGCCCGCCATGTTCGGGGCACGTGCAGAGTGCGTCAGGTACGCCTGCGCACGTGACAGAACACATCGGGAAACATATCGACCCCCGCCATCCTTGTCGAAATACAAAGCCCATCATTGTGTCTGGTGGGCCTGTGCACAGCAGGCAGGCCACGCGCCACCACCCCCGCAGTCCCTGTCAAAAACAACTTGACATCTATTGCGTGATGGCCGCGCATGATCCAGATTTAGTCGCGAGGTGCATGCTGTATTGTTTTTAGTCCGAGATGGTAGCCCTGCGCGCGCCAGGGAATATGCTGGCACCCCCGCCGTCCCTGTCAAAAACGGTACAAAGTGTTTGCGGGCCTCACGAACATGACTCCAGACTTTGCCCCAAAGTATATTTTGCATTGTTTTTTGACTGGGTTGGTGGGGGGGGGGGGGGCGCATCGGATTGGCCGCGAATGCTTCAAATGTACTGGCACAGTACGTTTTGCATTGCTATCTAACAGGGATGGTGGGGGGCGGGCCCTCATGGAGTCGGCATGGTTCCTGGTTGGACGCCGGCCAGGTGGGGGAGGGGGTGTATCGGAGGTGAGGGGGTGAGATCGAAAAGGAACGGAGAGCCCCCCTACCGGGAAGTCGGTTTTGGTTTCGTGTTCGTGCGTGCCGTGCGTGCGGGCGAGGCGAAGCTGCGTGGGCGGGCGAGAAGTGTCCCGCCTCTGGCTGAGGCGCGGCCGGACCAAACGTTTCCTGTCTGGGGGCCGGTGGCGCGCGGTGTCCCGCCGGTGTCCCGCGGGTGTCCCGTCGGTGTCCCGATGATGATGATGATGATGATGATGATGATGATGATGATGATGATGATGATGATGATGTTGATGCTGATGTTGATGCTGACGATGATGATGATGATGATGATGATGATGATGCCGATGGCCATGGTGGTGATGATGATGGTGTCCCGATGATGATGCTCATGATGCTGATGTTGCTGATGATGATGATGATGGCGTCCCGAGGATGATGCTGATGATCCTGATGATGTTGCTAATGATGAGATGATGAGATGGTAATGATGATGAAGATCATGATGATGGTGTCCCGATGATGATGATGCGGCTGATGGTGATGCTGTTGATGATGGTGGTGATGATGATGATGGTGTCCAGATGATGATGATGTTGATGATGATGACGATGATGGTGTCCCGATGATGATGTTGATGATGAGGATGATGATGAGGTGATGATGATGATTTTCATGATGGCGGCCCGATGGTGATGATGATGCTGATGATGATGGTGTCCCGATGATGATGATGATGGTGATGATGATGGTGACGATGATGATGGCACCCCGATGATGATGACGTTGACGATGACGTTGACTATGACGACGGTGTCCCGATGATGTTGATGATGATGTTGTTCATGATGATGATGATGAGATGACGATGATGATGATGATGATGATGATGATGATGATGATGGTGGTGGTTATCCGATGATGATGAGGGTGTCCCGATGATGATGATGATGATGATGATGATGCTGATGATGATGTTGATGATGTTGATGATGCTGATGATGAAGACGATGATGGTGTCCCGATGATGATGTTGATGATGATGGCCATTGTGGTGATGATGATGGTTTCCCGATGATGATGCTCATGATGCTGATGTTGCTGATGATGATGATTGTGTCCCGATGAAGCTGATGATGATGTTGGTGATGATGATACTGTTGATGATGAGATCGTGGGATGATGATGCTGATGAGGATGATGATCAGGATGGTGTCCCGATTATGATGATGAGGTTGATGATGATGATGATGATGGAAATGATGATGATGGTGTCCCGATGATGATAATGATGGTGTTGATGATGATGACGATGATGGTGTCCCGATGATGATGATGATGATGATGATGATGATGATGCTGATGGTGAGGATAATGATGCAGTGATGATGATGGTTTTGATGATGGTGGCTCGATGATGATGATGCTGATGTGGATGATGATGGTGTCCCGATGATGAGGATGATGGTGATGATGATGGTGGTGACGATGATGATGGTGCCTCGATGGTGCTGATGATGACGATGACGATGCTGAGTATGATGGTGCCCCGATGTTGGTGATGGTGTTGATGATGTTGTGCATGATGGTGAGATGATGATGATGATGGTGGGTTTCCGATGATTATGATGATGGTGTCCCGATGAGGATGATGTTGATATTGATGGTGGTGACGATGATGGTGTTCCGATGATGATGATGGTGATGATGATAATCATGTTGGTGATGATTGTGATCAGGTGATGATGATGATGATGATGATGATGATGATGATGATGATGATGATGGTGCCCCGATGATGCTGTGGATGATGATGATGATGATGACGTTGATTTCGTTGATGATGACGATGTTGATGATGATGATGACGTTGATTGTTAGATCGATTGTGGTATCAATAGTGAGATCGCTAGTGAGACCGAATGTGAGATATATTGTGAGATCGATCGTGAGATCGATAATGGGATCGATTATGAGATCGTTCGTCAGATCGAGTGTGAGATCGATCGAATGAAATAGATCGAGTTAGATTGAGATTGATCGAGTGAGATCGATCGAGCGAGACCGATCGTGAGATCGACGGTGAGATCGATAGTGAGACCGATCGAGTGAGACGTTGGTTCCTCCCCCCCCGGAACCTCCTTATCACCCTAAGGGTGGTCGTATAGGTATTAAGAAGGAACAGTGATAAATTCCTCCCCGAAGGGGCAGAAGGGGGTTGGAAGAGGAAGTTCTCTAGACCACCTACGCCCAGAGGGCTGGTTGGATTCTGTGGTCGATCCCCCACTCCAAGGTCAGCTCGGCCGCCTCCAGCATGTACATCGGGGAGGACGAGCCGCCGCCGCCGCTCGGGGTCCCCGAGAGACCGCGGGCGCAGACGGGCACGCCGTCTCCGATGGAGGGCAGCGCCCTGGACGAGACCGTCCTCTCCATCCCGAGGCGCTCGGCGAAGCAGAGGGGGAACGCGATGTTCATCTCCACGCCCGGTGCCATCAGCTGCCCGGAGCGCGACGCCTCGACCAGGCAGGGCAGGTTTGATTTGGGCTTCGTCTACCAGGAGTCAGAGCGTGAATTACCTACCCCGCTTTCGCTTCCAGGCAAAACCAAGTCATACCACGCGCCTCATCGTCAAGCGGCCTGACCAGTACAGGCCGTAGTTTGGCATCGCTTGGTATCTCTTGGAAGCGAGGGTGGTCAAAAGCGAGGTAGGTTTATTTGCCCCCTAAGGAGAGGCTCCGCACCGACAGGCCGTGCTTGATAGCGGACCTGGCCTCGGGCCGCGTGCTCTTCACCAACGAGGCCTGCGACCGGCTCTTCGAGACGCTGGCTCCGCTCCCACAGAGGGAGCTGAACGACCTCATCTTCGAGGAGGACCGCCACCAGTTCTCGTCCTCCGTGCTGTATCTAACGATCGGGAGCTTCTCTGTGATGGAGCCCCAGGATCTGGTTGACTTAAAAATGGGATCCAGGTGCAAGGGGGGTGGTGCAATAGACCTGGTGCAACAGATCTGTGGGTTGCAGTAAACAGATCTGGGGCGTGCATTACATTTTGGGGCGCAAGTGTGTTGCTGGATTTCCGCGAGCTATACATTCGTCGCAGTCGAATGCAGTCCAGTTCTCCAGCGCAATGCATTGGCAACACGATTGCCCCAAATCTGCTGCACCTCCCGCTCTCAGCTGGACTCCCTTTCTGGGTCACCCCAAGCAGGAGTTCCGCGTCGCGGCCGCGGCCCGCGCCAGGCGCGCCACGGTGACCGGGGAGAAGCTGCTGGACTCCAAGTGGTGGTTGGCCTTCGACCCCTGCGAGGACCGGACGGGGCTAGGATCAAGTCGGGCATGTCCCTCTACGGGGGGAAAGCTCAAGACTAGTCAACAAATAGTCTGGGGACGATGTTCGTGCTCTTTGAACTCTCGTGCCCTCCGGGCCAGATCTAATTTGTCATCGAAAATCCGCCTGTAGGAGGACATGCCCGACCTAAGGCCAGGACGAGGCTCAGTCCGTTCCAGAACGCTCTCGGAGCGCTCCAGAGCGCTCTGAGAGGGCCGCGGCGCGGGAGGCATCCTCCAGAGCCGCTGGGTCCCAGCTGAGATCCGGCGATGACGATGACGATGAGGACGAGGACGATCTCCCAGACCCCCGAACGTCGTGATTTCGTCACAACGTCGACCCCCCAGGAGGTCTTCACCGTGCCCCCCCGGGACCAGCCTCTCGCCCCGAGCCTTTTTGTTGACGGTCCGCGGGGCCCGGCGAGGGCCCCCGGATGCCGAACATACAGTGGGGCCCATAAACACCTTGCTTGCCTCCAGGGTGCCCTGGGTTTCTTGGATTTCGATGGTTTTGCTATCGAAAGCGTGACGCTCCCACGCCAAGAATCAGTGGACGTCCTGGCGTCTCAGGCTCGGGTTTCGTGTGGAAGGTTTCTTGTGGACTGGCCTCCACTGTAGCGAGAAACCTCCTGTCGTGTTTTTTCCCCGACCTAATCATGTCTGGGGATGCCGATGACGATGACGATGACAAAGTATCCTTCTCCGATTTTACCCTCGTGGCTTTCTGTCGCCTTGATGACCAGAAGGAACTTCGAGCACCAAGGCATGTTACCGAAACTGGAGGGTTTGCCAGTGTCGGTCCCTGAGAGGCGATGCTCGTTCGACATTCTGCCAGCGTGTTGGACAGACACTGCTCCGATACTTGTCTGGGTGCTCGAAATTACTTCCTGGATGCGGTCCTTAAGTACGGTGGTGATGAGGACGGCGGTGATATCCATTGCCAATCCACGATTGGCTTTCCACTGGATTCCAGGCACTGGATTCCTTGTCGAATGTTTCATTATCCAGTGCCATCACCGTACGATGGGAACACCATAAGTCCTGGCTTCGTCTTGCGTCGGCGCCTGCGAGGATCCATACGCGGCGCCCGCCCCGCGGCAGCCTGGGCCCCCCGGCGGCCTGGCGCTCTGAGCTGCGCGCGCGCCCCGCGCGCGCGCCCCGATGGGGCCCCGCCGCGGCGCCCCTCAGGGCCCGCGGACGAGCCGGCCCCAGACATGCTCGCGGCGTGACAGAACTCACGACGGGATGGTTTTCGCTATTTCCGGCCTCCCGGGGCCCTCGCCGGTCCCCAGGACCGTCGAAAAACGGCTCGGGATGAGAAGCCAGTCCCGGGCAGAGGGTCAGGATTTCCGGGTATCGCGCATCGAAGAAGTCAGGACGTCGCATGTCTGGGGCCGCCTGCCCTCCTCGTCCCCCCCCTCCTGCTCCTCCTCCCCCTCCTCCGCAATTGCTTAATATGAATACTACTCTCCCTCTTCCCCTGATGACGTCCAGGGAGTAGTAGTAGACCCCCCCCCGCGTACTGTTTTTTTACACACAGGATTCCCGGGAGTTGGGTTTTCGCCTGCGTTTTTTTTCAAAATGCTGCTCTCGCTGAGGCGCAGGCTTCATTTCTGCTCCCGAATCGTTCCGAATCGTGCTCCCGCTGCAGCGTGGGCCTCATTTTCGGATCGGTGTTTTGCCTCCGTCGTTCAGGATGGCGTTCTCGCCCCAGCGCGGGCCTCTTTCTCGCGCGCCCATCCGCCCGCCACCACCGCGCCGCACCACGCCCCGCCCCGCCGCACGCACACCCACCGCCACTTCCACCCACCAACGCACGCACGCACGCACGCGCACCACCACCGCGCACCGCCACCACCACCGCACTACCCCACCCACCACCACCACGCTACACCGCGTCACACCACATCACACGCGCGCACACACAGACACACGCACGCACGCACACACGCACGCACACGCACACACACACACGCACACACATACATACATTACATACATATATACATACATACATACATACATACATACATACATACTACATACCGCACACACACCACACACACCACCATCACGTACGCACCTGGCCCACCACCAAACCACCAAGACGCCACACCACGTCACACCACAGCACACGCGCACACACGCACACACACACACATACACACCACCACCACAACAACCACAACCACGCACACACGCACGCACGCACGCGCACCACCACCCACTACGCACACGCGCGCGGAGCCACAGGTCCGCTACGACACGCGTCCGCGGATAGAGAAAATCAGCGCCATGGTAAGGGATGGGAGGGAGGGGTAGGATGTCAGATGTTGACGCGAGCGCACCTAACTTGTCCTCCCCCCCATCCCCCTCCTCCTCCTTCCGTTCCCCCCTCCTCCTTCTTCTTCTCCTCCTCCTTCTCCTTCTTCTTCTCCTCCTCCTCCTCCTCTTCCTCCTCTCCTTCCTCCACAATTACACAATATTAATACTCTCCTCTCTCCCCTGGTGACGTCCAGGAAATGTTCGACCCCCCTCCGCGTATTGTTTTTACTAAAGATTTCCGGGAGTTGGATTTTCGCTTGGGTTTTGTTGCAGCTGCTCTCGCTGAAGCGCTGGTCTCATCTTCGGGCTACCACTCGTTCCGAATCGTGCTCCCGCTGCAGCGCTGGCGTCATTATTTCCCAGCGCCATGCTCCGGCATGGTTTTCAGATCCTTCCAAAGAGGCCCAAAATCTAGAAAATGGACCCCCGAATAAACCATCGGAAGTAATTACACAGTCGGTGTCGATTCGTTGATTCTTGGGGCCGCAGAAGCCCCCTCCCTCCCACTTTGGGGCGTCGCCGCGCCATGCTATGTCAGGCTACGCGTTCTCATTTCCGCGCTTCCGCGCTTGTTTTTTTTCAAAATGCTGCTCTCGCTGAAGCGCTGGTCTCATTTTCGGGCTACCGCTCGTTCCGAATCGTGCTCCCGCTGCAGCGCTGGCGTCATTTTCGCGCTTCCGCTCGTTCCGAATCGTGGTCCCGCTGCAGCGTTGGCGTCATTATTTTTGCCCTGCCCTGGCATGTTTTTCGGTCCTGCCAACTAGGCTCCAAAATCTAGAAACTGACCTCCCGAAGAAACCATCGGAAGTGATTACACATTCGGTGCCGATCCGTTTGTTTTTTGTACCGCAAAAGACATTCCCCCACCCTGGGTCGTCGCCACGCCATGCTATGTAATGCTAAGCGTTGATCTTCGACACCATGTTATGCCGTATAATGCTATGCCATGCTGCGACACTCGACTGTGCGAATAGAGAGGAGATCTACTCCATGGTGAGAGGTGAGAGGGAGAAATATGACGTCGGATATGACGCGAGCGTACCTAGCTTATCCTCCTCCTCCTCCTCCCCCTCCTCCACAATTGCACAGAATCTGAATACTACTCTCCTCTCTCCCCTGGTGTCGTCCGGGAAAGTTCGGCCCCCCTCCGCGTACTGTGTTTTTTCACTTGATTCCTGGGAGTTGGGTTTTCGTTAGTTTTGTTTTGTTTACCTGTTGCTCTTGCTGAAGAGCGCTGGCTTCATTCTCGGGCTACCGCTCGTCCCGAATCGTGTTCCCGCTGCAGCGCTTGCTTCATTTCCGCGCTGGCGTCATTATTTCCAGCGCCATGCCACGGCATGGTTTTCGGTCCTGCCAAGAAGGGTTCCAAATTTAGAAAATGGCCACCCGAAACACCTATCGGAAGTGATTACACCTTCGGTGCCGATTCGTTGTTGTTTTTGGGCCGCAGAAGCCCCCCCACTTTGAGGCGTCGCCACGCCGTACTATGTCAGGCTACGCGTTGATCTTCAACACCATGCTATGCCATGTAATGCTATACCCTGCTACGACACCCGACTGTGCGAGTAGAGAGGAGATCTACGCCATGGTAAGGGACGGGAGGGAGGGGTAGGACGTCAGATGTGACGCGAGCGCACCTAGCTTGTCTCCCTCCCCCTCTGTGAAGCGAAGCTTCACAGGGCAAACTTCCTCGTGCCTCAGAATGCACCTCGGGCAGCTCTCGTTTTCCTCGTGGCGCTCTGTCTCCGTTAGCGCCACCAGCACACGCACACACCAGCACGATTATATGAGAGAGAGGGATAGGAAGTATATTGTATTGGGCTCAGTTGTATAGATGTTGGAAGTGAGGGAGAAAGGCGGGGCCTCTCTGGCCCGGGACTCCTGCGGTCCCACAATGAGGGTCTGTAGCCAAATGGCCATGGATGGAGCGAATCAGCAGAATAATGAAATCGACAAGGATCGATTCAAACCGACCCTAAAATATCTTCGCTCCAATCCATGGCTGAACGGACTGCACACTACATACTTACTTGGCTGGAAATCTAGATCACCCCACAAATCTGGGCGAACATCGAGAGTCTGGACAGTCTCTAAAGCATCGATTCCTAGGCCCTTGCTTTTCTTAGCAGCCTCAAACATTTGATCATACCCTTTGGTGAGACTATTTGCTAGCATTGCGTTACTATGTACCGACTGGACAGGACATTCGCAGGCCTCAATCCCGTTCCTCAGCGCTAGGAGTTCCAGACCCGTCCTGAACTTTTTGCCTCCAATTCGTTTTTCTGGACACCGAAGACGATCGTATAGGTTCTTTGAATCGGCCACCAGACATCCAGGAACTCTCCGAACTTGGACCCAGGGATCTCGAAGATCAGGTTTCCATCTAGATAACTCCGACAACAACAAACGAACATAGGTAACTTCATCCTCCGTGTTGACTGTCGCTGAGACCTCTACTGCAGGGGGTGATCTGCACGTCCGTTCTAACCTTCCTGAGCGCCAACTCATCAACGAAACTCCTGTCTCCTTGCCCTCGAGAAACGACACCGGGACAACTCCTATGATCCTCCCCGCCGTCGACGTCCCGTCTATCCTGTTCGCGAAAGCTGCATCACCCCAGCCGACGACCGCCAGCTCCTCAGCAGATTCGAAAGCGAAGATTCCGATCGTTTTCTCTCGGGCCTCCGTGGCCATCTTGATGAGCTTGTTAACCTTCAGTAGGTCCTCCACCGTACACGACTCCGTCTTGTTCTGAAGTAAACTCAGCTCGGCCAAGATGTCGGGCCCCGTCTGGGTCCCTTTCCACTGGAGTCTTCCGGTGGCCGCCCGGAACTGACTCTTCTCGGCTGTCGTGACGGGAGACGAAGGCTGACGACGACGCTTTGGGAGAACCTCTATTTCCTCGATCTGTTCCAGGTCCGCCTTCTGGCTCAAACTGAAACTGAAATCTGGGCGCTGGAAGATGTCAACACCGCACCGTTTGAAAGATCCGTATTCCCATTCAGTCAATCGACACGCATCCATGATCTGTTGTTTGGCCCTGTCCCACGTCTTGTCATGATCACGACCTGAGAATAGAAAATCATCAACACGAGATAACGCCATTCCGATGGCATGGGATCGACCATCTGAAACATCAGGCTCAAGAATCCAGACACACGGATCTGCTTCCAGTTGTCTCCAGCCTAGGTCCTTCAGCTTCTTGTTCGCCGCCTTGTGCCACGCCCTCGGAGCCTGCACCAGACCGTAAGCCGACTTCTCGAGGAGAGCGGCCTGGCCCGGACGGAGACCAAGAGTCTCTGCTGTGTCACCCGTCGGCTTCACACATGGCATCTTCTTTGGCAGCTCTCATCTTGAGATGGGCCGCCTTCTGCAGGAGGACCTGTCTTGCTGTCCTGGTAGCCGTTGGTGCACACGACTCCTGCGTAGTCAGATCAGGATCCTGAAAGCCCAGAATCACGAGCCGCGCCTTGGCCTTCCTGCCACCAGGTTCCGTCGGCTCTATCTTCCAGGTCAGGACCCACCGTAAACGCATCAGCCTGTCTTGAGGTACGTCACATGTGGAGGCAGTCCCTCCAGGACCATCTCCTTGATCCACTCCTGCGCCTCCTTGGTCTTCGCACCCTTGAACCTGGTCAGGTCCTCGGCAGACAGGGCCCGTTCCTTCACCTCGGCTCTCTGCCATCGCAGCTAGGTAGCCACGAACGCGTGGAGGTCTCGACCTGCGCGTCCACCACCAGCTCCGTGGGGAAGTCGATCCCCACCTCGATCGCACTGTCCTCCGGCTCCAGAAGCATGACGCATCGGTGGACTCAGCCTCTAGCGCCTGCTGCTCCTTCCGGTCGTTCGCCTTCTGCCGCTCTGATCCTTCCTTGCCGTAAGTCGCTGCCGTCTCCTCTGATTTCGGCAGGCCATCCCAGGCATACGGAGATGCCTTCGCCGGTGGTCGTCTCGAGTGGTTCGGTGGCCTAGCCGGTGTTGCTGGGAATGTGTCCTCTAGCTGTGACGGCAAGGAGCTCGAGCTTGGAACAGGTTCTTGCACTTATCTCGACATCCTCGCCATTATGGACCGCTGATCGTGATCTGCTTGACTTCGTTTCCCTTGCAGTCGTTGTCGAGGTTGAGGTCGCTCACCGTCTGGGTCATGGTGTGACTGAGCTCCCGCCGGCTCATGACCGGCAACTTCCGACGGCAGTGGGGGTGTTGCCGCCGCCTCGTCGTAGTCTCGGTCGCTAGGGATCAACCTGGTGTCGTCCGCCAGGTCCTCGTTCTGTCCAGGTCGCAGATTGCTCGTGAGATTGTTAAAAGTCCAAGGAAGCTCTGCTCCGTGTATCACTCCGTGCTCTGCGATCTCTCTGTCCGAAGCATCTCTTGGCTGACATGGGTCACAACGAATGAGACGTCCGCAAGCATTGAGCCTCACTCGAGGCCGCGCCTGCGCATCTCCATTCCTGTAAACTGTCTCTGTAGCCAGGGCGCGAGCTGGTCCGTAGAACCTCCCAGTCATTGAGCTGCTCTTGGGGTTCTAGACCAGCGTCCCAGGCGTGAAGATTCGCAACTTCCGAGATCTCGCATTTAGAGCTCGACGCGCCCGATCGCCGTAGATCCACCGCAGGAGTGCTTCCTGTGCCTTCTGCATGAGAACGAAGTTGTTCCCGAACTCCTGATCGGCAGCCTCTGACTCCAACGCCGGCAAGTTCACCGGGTCCCCTGTGATCTCAAGGAAAGATCCATCTCGATCTGGTGCTCGTCCACGTGCCACCTGCAGTGGTGAGAAACCTCTGTGTCTGTCGAACTCGTTGTATGCCGCCATAGCCCTGGCAAAGTATTCGTCGCACGTCCGGCCTGGGTGGTGCTTGACCAGTACCGTCATCGTGTCCTTGATCATTCTGATGAGACGTTCGACTCCACCGATCTGCCAGTGGGACTGGCCGGGGATCGGATCCATCTGAGTACCGCTGCTCTCGAGATTCTCTCGCATGGCATTGCTCATCCAGCCTCCTTCGGGATCCACTTGAAACACCCGTGGCCGCCCGAAATAGGCAATCCACCGGCTCCAGACCGAGTTCTTGAGATCCTCCGCCGTGGCGTTACGACTCTTCTCCATCTTCTGCATGTGGCCCACACCTACCCTGCTGCCAATGTTCAGGTAGAGCACCATCTTGAACTTCTCCTTGGTGACCGGGTTCTCCCACTCGGCTAGGTCGCTCTGAAGAACTGCCCACTTCCTCGGGACCTCGTCTGCAGATCCGACGGGACGTGGCGGCCCGACGTGATCGACGATCCGCTTGTCCGCACCCTTCGCCGCCAGAGACTTCGCCACCTGCGAGAACGGGCAGCGACCACATGCCGAGTGGATCCTCCTAGCTGCGATCTCGACCTTCCTCGAGGTGTTCGCGTCGATCTTCTTCTCTGACGTCGTCGCAGCGCAGCTCGTCTCGCAGTGGTGCCCAGGATCCTCCGTCTCGACGTACTTGTTGATCTCCATCAGGTTTGGCTCGGACAGCATCGCTCTGGCAGCACGCCTCACGAACTCCTCTGGGTAATACGCCGTCGCCGCCGTCCTCGAGCTACCGACACACGGTGTATGACTGTGTCCGCCGTCGCATCGAATGAACATCCGCTGCCGCATCTGACCTGAAGTACCTAGTCCAGATCTCCCACGGCTTCTGGATCGGTAAAACCGTGTCCTTCGCCTTGACTCCGAGCATGCAACCGGCACATATCACCGATTGTATACCACATTATCTGAAAACGTGTTGCACCTCTGACCATCGATATGGTGAAGGATCCTTCGGCCACTCCCAGTGAACGTGACCTTGATCTGCCACCTGGTCCGTGACAAGCGTGAGGCAATTCCTGATGATCCGCTTGGACTTCTTACGGCTCTAAAGAACCTGAGCCCACACCTCTGGCTTGTGATAATTGAAGTTCTGATTGCCACTCCAAGGCCGTGTGTAGGTCTCGTCCGACTTCTCTCTGCTCGTACTTTGTGCAAACCCGCAGTGGTCGATAGATCGAGACCATTCCAACCACCAAGTCGTACTGCTTTGCCCGCTCCTGACTCCTGCTGCATGAACGCGGTGAGGGCCGACGCTGGTGAGCGACACAAACCTCCATTAGCTTCACGCGAGCAGTGTCCGTCAGGAGCGTCCAGTCCGGCGTGATGCTCGTGTCCAGGCCCCCCGCCAGCCAGGCAGCCTGGGAGTTGCCGAGGGCCCCCAGCGGCACTCGCCGCCCGGCCCTGGCGGGCCCGACGTCGACGCCGAGGACGCCTCCTCGCCCATCTGCACCCGCGGTAGTCAGGGCGTGCGTCTGGTTCTGCATGCCCCCAAGCAGGTCGATGATCTTGTCCTCCTTCGTCTTGACGTCCTCCATCCTCGTCGGCTCCTCGGTGTTCCCGCGCTTCGCCGCAGTTCTCGCAGCCGGCCTCGATGGGCCTTCCGTCGGCTTCTCGGCTTCTCCTCCTTGATCACCACACACGCACTCTCCTGCTTCTCGGACTTGACCTCCGGCTGGGACAGCTCGTAGTTAGGGCGGTTCATCATGTCCTCTTGCTTGATCCCCTTCGTGATCAGCCAGCTCGTGAGCTTCTGGCAGCGCACATCCCGCAGGCTGACAAGCCAGCCCGCGTACTCCCGCTCCCTCTGCATGAGCTCCTGGAACGTCATGCCTCGATGCCGCCCGAAAGGTACGATGTCCTCTGCCTGGCCCTGGTCCTTCTGCTTGTTGATTTGCTCTGCGATCAGGATCTGCAGATCGCCCCACGTCTCGCGGCCAGTCAAGTCGCATCCAGGGCCCTGAGCTGTTGTCGCCAGCTCGGTTTTCTTCTTGTGAAGCGAGGGCGGCTTGGTCTCTAAGGTCATTGCCCTGTAGATCTGCCTGATCCTGGCCTGGAGCATCTCCACCGTCACATGTTTGCCGTCCTCGTCCCACTGGCATATTTCCCGCCGAAGCTCCGCCTTGCGCATCCGTGACGTCGGAGGGCACAGCACAGCAACATCTGAAGCCGCAGGGTTGGAGGGAACGCCCGATCTTGGGACCGAGAAGCCTTGAGCCTCTCGAATACAGTCAAACATTTTATGAGACCAAGTCGGGTTCAGGTGAGCCTCCCTGAGCAACTCGGGGTCCCTTGTGTAACTGTCTGGCCTGGCATCGCTCGGACGTGTGCTTTTTTTCTCGGCGAGAACCATCGAGGAGCATCCTTGACCATTTGGCGAAAAAACCACGCACGAAACAGAAAAAACACACACAAAAAATGACGTCCAAGCGATGGCGAGCTGGTGTCTCGGGCCCCTATGGACCTTCTCCTGACCGAGATATATGCCGGGGCTCTCCGATAGCGCGGGCCCCGTCTGTGAGCTCTTGGGAGGTGCCCTCTGAGGCCCCGCAGGTGTCTTCTGGAAACCCGTTGACGTACTCCAGATTTCGTAATAAAAGGGAGGGGGTCTCATTTCGGGGGGATCTCTTCCAGACTATCTTGGAGGGCCTGGGGGGGTCTGGGGACGATGTTTTGGAGGGTTCTCCCACGGGGGGGGGTCTGAAATGGCTTGTCTTGGAGGGTCCAGACCCCCTCCCTTTTATTACGAACTCTGGAGTACCCTGGGTCCCCGTTGAGCCTATCTGGATCCCCGCAGGTTTACTCCGTGACCCCGTACATGTGCTCCGTGATCCTGTAGACGCTCCCGAGGTCTCCGATGCTGTACCTCACGTACCCGTTGCAGAGGTTGGAGTGCTAGTCGGGCACTTTGGAATCCCCTTGGCTATTAGAGGCCTCATGGAACACCGACAGCACTGTATCCTCTCCGCCGCCGTCGTCTGTCGAGGTGTGAGGCGACTGAGATGACGATGGAGGAGATGAGGTAGGGATGTAGGGCGCACACTCTGGCTCCCCGTCCACACTGTCTGCTAGCGCCTGAACTGGCGCCTTGTCGGCAAGGGATGCCACGCCTCGGCTCAAGATGCAATCCGCCGGCCTGACGGGGGCCTCTCCGTCGCCCAGCAAGTCACACGTTAAGTCGATCAGGAGGTGGCCAGTTCTCGACCGAGGGAACGTCACAACCCTCGAACAGTCGATCTTCTTGAAAACGCCAACCGCGGCTTCGAAGTCGATCACAGCCCCCAGGCTGTTCAGGTTCTCGATGGACATCAGGATCGGAATGCCCGGCGCGTCCACGGCGTGGACCATGCCGCGGACCACCAGCGAGAACTTGGCCCTGCACAGGACTCGCTTCACCTCACCGTTGCCGGACTTGAAGACTGGGCGGTCGCTCAAGTCGACCTCCATCGGCGGGCGGCCGCGAGCAATGAGAATCTCCTTCAAATGCTCCACCGCCTCGATCCCGCCGATGGTCTTCGTCGCGCCGCTGTCCATGATCCCATGGCCACTCTCTGTGGTGCGCGACACGATCTATGCCATCCTGACCTCCGGGTCGTCTAGGTCCACGGTGTTGTTCAGATTCTCGGGGCCGTTCTCCAGGGTCACACACGTTGCTGCCAAGACCAGGCCGTTGATCTTGTCAGCTCCTGTGGCGCCAGTCCGGGGCGCGCCTGGACGCCCACTCAGCAGTCGAGCATCGCCACGATCAGGACATGCTCCCGTCTGATGCCCGCCGCCGCACTTTGAGGCACGGTCCCTGACGTCCATCGCCCCGTGAGCCGCTGCTGTTGTTGTTGTTGTTGAAGAACTTGCGGCCTGTCCTGTGCCTGTTGATCTGCTGTCGGGCGTCCTGCAGTCGCTTCTGGCTGGCCTAGAACTGTGCGTAGGCTTCTTCCTCCTTGTCCACAGCTGTAGCGAAAGCTTGGTCATCGCCCTCATCGCCGCCTTCCTCCGAGACCTGTTCCGCCACCGTGTTCGCCAGCACGAGGTTCCTGTCGTCGTCACTGTTCCAGGTCTGGGCATCCTCGCCATAGAAGGCCGCTGCTGCCACTTGCTGCCTGATGATCTTCGACTTCCTGTAGTCACGATCCTTTAGATTCTCGTCGCTGGGCCACTGCGTCCGGAGTTCCGACTCGACACTCTCCACAGTGAAGTCGCCCTTGCCCGAGCCGATGACCGCCGCTATCTCACCGCCGTCCAGGCCAGCCCGATGCAGTAGGTACCAACCACTGACGATGCTGGGCAGTACCTCAGGCAGGTCCTGCGTCGGGAACGTGCACACGCTATGCGAGCCGTAGCCGTACTTGCGCCAATCGTCGCCGTTCCAGCCGCCTCGCCACCAGTTCTGAGGTGCCCACCAGCCACGATCACTATCAGCCTCGACCATCCCAGTCTTGGACTTCGTCAGCGTCAACATCACCAGCGGTACCCTCTCCACCGCTAGGTATCTGATGCCATGACGTCGACCCCGAGTCCACTGGCCACTTCCCGAAAGTAGTCGATGTCGTAGTCGGCGTCTTCACCACCTCCGTCTTGTCGATCGTCCTCGCTAGTGCCACTCGCAGCCTCTGGTAGCACTCGTGCACACGCAGACAGTACTCGGCCATACTTTCGCCGCGCTTGCGCCGCAGCTTCACGAAGTACTCCTCCATGTAGTGGCCGACATCCTCCACAGGCTGCCGCATCACATTTTGTTGCAGATACTCCAAAAGGCGATCTGCTCCCCACATGTTCAACAACCATCCTCTCGGCCTGCCTATGCATGCCGTCGCCCCTGGGCCAGACAAGCGCGCGACCAACCTGGGGCCGCACAGGTACCTGTCCTCCCACTTGGTGCCGTCCACGTAGTTCATGACATCTTGCTGGTATCGCTCCCAGGTGCCAGCACTCCCGTTCAACATCGGCATGTTCCCGTGAATATTCTCCATGGAGCAGAAACCTGCTCCGCTACCATGTGAAGCGAAGCTTCACAGGGCAAACTTCCTCGTCTCTCAGGATGCACCTCGGGCAGCTCTCGTTTTCCTCGTGGCGCTCTGTCTCCGTCAGCGCCACCAGCACACGCACACACACACACCAGCACGATTACCCACCGGTCGTTGAAAGTAGGTATTTTTGGATTTCCAGATTCCAATCTACTTTCAGCGCCTTCCTACTTCAAGAGTCGAGTGGTTTTCCCTTTTCCTTCCTCTTCAGGAAGCGGGCGGATACCCAATCTATTTCCAACGCCTTCCTACTTCATCTTTCTACCTACTTCTTCCGACCGATGGGTATATGAGAGAGAGGGATAGGAAGTATATTGTATTGGGCTCAGTTGTATAGATGTTGGAAGTGAGGGAGAAAGGCGGGGCCTCTCGGCCCGGGACTCCTGCGGTCCCACAATGAGGGCCTGAAGCCAAATGGCTATGGATGGAGCGAATCAGCAGAAGAATGAAATCGACAAGGATCGATTCAAACCCTCCCCCTCTTCCTCGCTGGAGCCCCCCCCATCCCTCCTCGGCGTGCGCGCCGTGGGGTCATTTCGGCCTGCCATGCGCCTGCTGGGCGTGCGCGCCGCGGGCACCGGCGCCCCGCGCGCGAGTAGCAGCGGCGCGCCCTCGGCGCGCGCGGCAGCGGCGGCTGCCCCGGCTGCGAGCGGGGAGCGTTAAGGAGGAGGAGGATGAGGAGGAGGAGAAGGAGGAGGAGGAGGAGGCGGAGGAGGAGGAGGAGGAGGAGGAGGAGGCGGAGGAGGAGGAGGAGGAGGAGGAGGAGGAGGAGGAGAGAGGAGGAGAGACGAGGAGGAGAGGAGGAGGAGGAGGGAGGAGGAGAGATGAGCCGACCTAAGGGGAGCGGCGGGAGCGCCGCTCCCCGGCGCCCCCCCAGCGCCTGCGGGCCCGGCGGTGCTCGCCTGGGCGCTTGCCCAGAGATCCGATCGAGATGTTTTTTTCAACCCAGCGGGTTCTCCTGGAGTTCGGTCGGCCTCCGGGGCCCGGGATCGGGCCCGAG
>CAUYUJ010019154.1:94093-186160 GCA_963575745.1 Prorocentrum cordatum
GGAGGAGGAGGAGGAGGAGGAGGATTGCAAAAATCACGTCGGCGCACGTCAGGGCCGCATCTCTGTGGCTTCCCAGCCTCGGTGGCCCTCGCTCTGGCGGGCCGAGGGCGCTCCGCGGGGGGGGGGGGCCGCATCGTCCCGCACGGCGGCCAGAGGTCCGAGCTCTGACCCGCATGGGCGCGCCGACCCAGGGAGCCGAGGGCCCAGAGAAACTGGAGCGGCCAGCGTTCGGAGCTTAAGAGACAGGGGTCAACCCAGAGATTCAGCGCATTGAGACACTCAAGACGGAGGTTGTTCGCCTTTTTCGGCCTCTTGAGGCCCCCACAGGGCCCCGGGGCTGTCAATTATCTCGGCGAAGGACTCAACCATATGAAGTCGTGGGTACCGCCATTGTGAATATCGTCTTCAGAGAAGCTCCCTATGGGGCCACGAAGCGCTGCGCTGGGCGGGCGGGGAACGCATGCGGGCGATTGCACTGGGGCCGTCGGTGAAGCTGCCTATGAGGCCACGAAATGCTGCACTGGGTGGGTGAAAATGTAAAATTAGGCGAGGGGCAGCATGCGGGCGGTCCCATTGGGGGCTTCGGTGGAGCTCCCCATGGGGCCGCGAAGCGTTGTAAAGGGTTGGTAACATGCCAAATTGGGTGCGGGGGACGCATGCGGGAGGTCCCACTGGGGACTTCGGTGGGGCTCCCTATTGGGGCCACGAAGCGCTGTACTGGGTCGGTGAAAATGCCAAATTGGGTGTGGGGGACGCATGCGGGCGGTCCCACTGGAGGCTTCGGTGGAGCTCCCTTTGGGGGACGCATGCGGGCGGTCCCACTGGGGGCTTCGGTGGAGCTCCCTATGGGCCACGAAGCGCTGTACTGGGCGGGTGACAATGCCAAATTGGGCATGGTGGCCGCATGCGGGCGGCCCCATTGGGGGCTTCGATGGAGCTCCTTATGGCTGATGGGGCCACGGAGCGTTGTAATGGGTGGGTGACAATGCCAAATCGGGTGTGGGGGACGCATGCGGGCGGTCCCACTGGGGGCTTCGGTGGGGCTCCCTATGGGGCCACGAAGCGCTGTACTTAGTGGGTGGCAATACCAAATTGGGCATGGTGGCCGCATGCGGGCGGCCCCATTCGGGGCTTCGATGGAGCTCCTTATGGCTCATGGGGCCACGGAGCGTTGTAATGGGTGGGTGACAATGCCAAATCGGGTGTGGGGGACGCATGCGGGCGGTCCCACTGGGGGCTTCGGTGGGGCTCCCTATGGGGCCACGAAGCGCTGTACTTGGCGGGTGACAGTGCCAAGCTGGGCGTGGGGGACGCGAGCGGGCGGTCCCACTGGGGGCTTCGGTGGGGCTCCTTATTGGTCCACGAAACGCTCTACTGGGTACGGTAGGTTTGCGTCGTGTCGACCAGCGGCGACCCCAGCGCGGGCGTCGTTGCGGCACCGCGGCCGATCGTTCAAGGTTGAACGATCCCTGCGGTGTCAAAAACCAACGCTGGGGTCGGCACGACACGAACCTGCCGTAGGTGGAATTGCAAAATTGGGTGTGGGGGACGCCTGTGGGCGGTACCACTGGGGGCTTCGGTGGAGCTCCCTATGGGGGGTCACGAAGCGTTGTATTGGGTGGGTGAAAATGCCAAATTTGGAATGGAGGACGCATGCGGGCGGTCCCACTCGGGGCTTTGGTGGAGTTCCCTCTGGGGCCACGAAGCGCTGTATTGGGTGTGCGAAGATGCCAAATTAGGCGTGTGGGACGCATGCGGGAGGCCCCACTAGGGGGTTCCGGTGGAGCTCCTTATGGGGCTTCGAAGCGCTGTACTGGGTGGGTGACAATGCCAAGCTGGGTGTGGGGGACGCATGCGGGCGGTCCCACTGGGGGCTTCGGTGGGGCTCCCTATTGGGCCACGAAACGCTGTACTGGGCCTGGCGTCGTGGTTTGTCCCAGGCCTCCTGTGCTGGAGGAGGAGGAGCAGGAGAAGGAGGAGGAGGAGGAGGAGGAGGAGGAGGAGGAGGAGGCTCGTTCTGAGTAGAGCGCTGTGGTCTCCACCTCCCCTCTCTCCTCCCACCTCCTCCCGCCTCCTCCTGCCTGTCTGCTGCTCCCTGGGCGGCTGAGACCTGCGCAACCTTCGCCACTCTCGTGGGCCCCCGGGAGGTCCAGCGGAGTCGGGGTCCACGCGGACCCAGGCGGCACCTCGCTGCTCCCTGGGAGGCTGCCCACTGCGCAACTATCGCCACTCTCGTTGGCTCCTGGGGTATCCAGCGGAGTCTTGGGCCACGCGCGCCTTTCGTGGGCCCCTGGGAGGCCCAGCGGAGTAGAGGCCCACGCGGACCCAGGGTGCACCTCGCTGCACCCTGGGCGGCTGCGACATGCGCAACCGTCGCCACTTTCGTGGGCCCCTGGGAGATCGGCGGGGTGGAGGCACACGCGAACCCAAGCGGGACCTCGCTGCTCCCTGGGAGGCTGCGAACTGCGCAACCATCGAAACTGTTGTGGTCTCCTGAGAGGTCCAGCGGAGTGGAGGCACATGCGGACCAACGCGGGACCTCGTTGCTTTTTGTGTGGCTGCGGACTGCGCAACAAACAACACGTTCGTGGGCTCTCGGGAGGTCCACCGCAGTCACTGGGGGAACGCGGACCCAGACGGGACCTCGCTGCTCCCTGGGTGGTTGCACATCGTGCAGTTGTCGCCTTTTTCATGGGCTCCTTGGCGGGTCCAGCGGAGTCTTGGGCCACGCGCGCCCAGATGAGACCTCGCTGCTCCCTGGGAGGCTGCGAACTGCGCAGCCGTCGCCACTTTCGCGGGCTCCTAGGAGGTCCAGCGGAGTCGGGGGGCACACGGACCCAGGCGGGACCTCGCTGCTTCTTGGGAGGCTGCGAACTGCTCAATTGTCGCCACTCTCGTGGGCTCCTAGGCGGTCCAGCGGAGTCGGGGGTGACGCGCATTCAGACGGGGACCTCGTTGCTCCCCGGGTGGCTGCGGACTGCGCAACCGTCACCATCTTTGTGAGCTCCTGGGAGGTCCCGCGGGGTCGGGGGGCAAGCGCACTCAGAGAAGACCTCTCGGCTCACTCGGTGGCTGCCAACTGCACAGCTGTCGGCATCTTCATGCGCAAGCCTGTTGCGTATCTCCTTATGTGTTGGTTTGTAGAGAACCCTTCTGTTAGTAGTTGCCTTGCGTGGAGAAGGGGATGAGTACGTCACGGGTAATCTTAAAACGTCGACCCCCAGAGGTCTCGACCCGTCCCCGGGACCGGTGTTTCATCCCGAGTCGCTGTTCGACGGTCCCGGGGCACGGCAAGGGCCCCCCCAGAGGCCGACAAAGAGCAGAAAGCTTCCCGTCTTGATTTTCCATGGCTCGCTGTGTGGGGGGGTTTTGGGTGGAGAGACAGGTCGAGGGAGGGGCCCCGCTCCACCCAGCGGCGCGCGGCGCTGTGTGCCTGGGCGGCAGCTCCGCGGTCGCGCCCCCTGCCAGGTCGGTGCCGGCATCGGCCTCGTGGGCGGCGTGGCTGCTGCGCTGGGTGCCGCCCCCGCCGCCCCGGCCAGCTGGCTGTGCATGGTGGGTTTTTGTCCAGCAACCCGCGCTTGTCGCCGTGAAGAGAGAGAAGGAGGAGGAGGAGGAGGAGGAGGAGGAGGAGGAGGAAGAGGAGGAGGAGGACCAGGACCAGGAGCAGGAGCAGGAGCAGCAGGAGGAGGAGGAGGAGGAGGAGGAGGAGGAGGATCTGGCTGTACTGCATGATTTTTCCAGCAGCCCGCGCTTGTCGCCGTGAGGACAAGCGGGTCCCGAGGGAGACGGGGTTTGTTCTGTGTGTGTGTGTGCCCTTTGTGCTTCTTATGCAACGACTAAACATATGTAAACGAAGAGGTTTTTGACTTCACAGGGGCCTCCGCGGGCCCCAGGACGGTCAGAAGCCTGCTCGGCACAGAGAAGCGCTGCTCGCGTGGGATGGCCCGGTGGTCCAGGGCCCGCTTCTACCAGGGCATGCGCGCCCCTCGTGCCAAGATCTTGGCCCGGCGAAGTTTGACGCTTGGAGTACGGTCGAGACTTATGTTGCTTCCATCGTGCTTACGGAGCACATCCCACAAATAATTGCGAGCACCCAGAAAAGTATCGAAACGTGTCGAACGAGGATCGCCTCCCAGGCCCCACACGTGAACACCTTCAAGTTTCGGTAATTACGTTCTTGGTGCTCGAAATTTGTTCTGGTGATCGAGGCTAAAAAGTGGATGGAACATCATAAGTCAAGACGCTGAAGTAAGGGCCGCTTTGGGTTCGGAAGGGGTTCGCTGTTCCGTAGGGCATTCTGTGGTCATCCCTTCAGCCCTCCTCGAGCACCCAGGCACGTTGGTGCCAAGAGGGGGCTTCGTCGTTCCTGATATGCCGCTCCGTATTTCAGCAGCCCGACTGTATCGATACCAGCCCATCCAGAAATAATCCCCGGGCGAGTGGCCTGGATGCAATAGCCTTCGTGGGTCTGTCGGTCTGAGAGTCGATGTGAGGCTTCCTCGGGCCATACAGTTTAAACGAGCAAATTTGATATGGGAGGGGTGCCCTCCGGGATGTCTGCGTAGCCATTTTGGCGCAACTTGTGTTCGATTGTTTTTTGTTTTCATGCGCTCCAGGGTATCGGCCCTTCTATTCGCTTGTGTAGATGCGATGGGTTAGGCGTCCTTGGCCTCTTTCGGCCTCTTCGGCGCCTCTTGGGGCCTCTTGGGGGCCTCATGGGGCGGAAGGCTCGGACTTTTGACTCGTCTTCCCGCTCTTGTGCCCCTCTTGGGCCATCTTGGGTGCCTGTTGGGCCGTCTTGGGGTGCTCTTATGCCGTCTTGGGGCCCTTTGCGAGGCCTCTTGGGCCGTGTTGGGGTGGTCTTGGGTTTTTTTGGGGGTCGTTTTGGAGCGCCGGGAGACAGAAGAAAAAACGATAACGCACACATCCGCCTCCCCTTCCCCTCCTGGCGGCAAGCCGCTTTCGTCCTTTCGGCGGCAAACCGCCTACTCCCTCCTTCGGCGGCAAGCCGCCTCCCCCCTCCTTCGGCGGCGAACCGCCTCCCCTCCCCCTCCTGTCGGCAAGCCGCTTTATACTCCTCCCCCCTCCTCCTTTCGGCGGCAAAGCCGCCCACTCCCTCCTTCGGCGGCAAACCGCCTTCCTCCTCCCCCGGCGGCAAACCGCATTTCCTCCCCCCTCCCCCGTCGACTGCAAAAAGCCTTCCCCTTCCCTCGCGGCGGTCGGTTGCCCGCCTTCGCCCCGCTCCCCCCCCACGTCGTCGCCCCTCATTCCGTCGCGGCGCCTCTGCCGCCCTCGATCGTCGCGCGCGCGGGGGGAGAGGCGGGGGGGCAGGGGGAATGGCGGCGGCGGTGGGAAGGAGGAAGGAGTGAAGGAGGGTGATGATACAGATCAAGAGGAGGGAAGGCTTAAGGATCAAGGAGGGTGATCATACAGATTGGGTGGGAGACGGAGGGGGGGAGGAGGAATGGGATTTCCTTTGCGCGCGCGCGTTGGTTCAACCTGTTTTTGGCCAGCCCTCGACCGAGGGCTTCGGGGGGGGGGGGGGGGCGCGCGCGGGGCGAGTCGCGCGCCCCGCTCGGCGCGCGCGAGCGCCGCGTCGCGGCCGTGGAAGCTACCCTTCGAGGCCGCCTGGAGGAGGCGCGCGCGGCGTCGGCGGCAGGCGGCAGTGCGACGAGCCACCTTGCTGCGTGCATCCGGGCGGCGAGGCCCCAGCGATGGGCGCAGCTCCAGATATCGCAGTTCGCTGCGTTGGCTAGCAGCACGGGGTGGGTCGGTGTGTGTGTGTGTGTGCGCGTGTGTGTGTGTGTGTGTGTGTGTGTGTGTGTGTGTGTGTGTGCGTGGTGTGTTGGTGTGTGTGTGCGTGTGTGGTGGTGCGTTTGCGTGTGTGCGTGGTGTGTGTGCGTGTGCGTGCGTGCGTGTGTGTGTGGTGTGGGGGGGGGGGGGGGGGGGGGCGGCTGAGTTGGCAGATTTTTGGAGGCCAAATTATGTTACCAGCGAGCACGTGGCGTGGCTGAAGCAGAGATACAAGGACACCCCAGAGGAGTTCTACACCGAGACAGGCTACGAGGTCGTGATTCCAGGCAACTTCGACAAGCGGTTCCACATCCATCATGGTCTTCAATTGTTGGGGCCTTTCAAGAGCAGCGGTCCGGATCAGGGCGACTTTCCTTGTCTGCAGCGAGGTCCGGACTCACAGTGCTCTTTCCAGTTGACTACCGCTGCGGCTGGGACCTCATGAACCCTGCGCATCGGAAGCTAGTGAGCAAGGTCCAGTCCGTTTTCAAGCCCATAGTGAAGCTGTCGTCTCCATATTGCAGGCTCTGGACGGCCATGAGCAACGTGCGAGGAGCTGGAGTTGCGACAGCCGAGCGATAATCAGAGTTTCCTATGTTAGAGTGGCTTTATCATGACAATTTCGTTCAATATCAAGACGGGCATGGCTACATCGACGAGAATGGCCTACGCTCTCAGCTCCGGGCGCAGTCACCACTGAAGCATAATCAGGACATCGTCAGCGAAAGAACTCGACAAGTTGACGGATGCGCTCACGGCTGCCGGAACACAAACAACGAGCTCTTGGAGAAACCCTACAGGCTCAACTCCAACATCCAGCTTAAGAAGACTATTCGACGATGCCCTGGCCGTGGAGTTCAGCGACATGCAGTTGTTGTGGGCTCAGAACCAGGTTCAGCTCCAAGAATGCAGCGTTGACTACAGTATATACTCGCACCATGTGCCGGGCTCTCATCAGCGACATCACCTCCTTCTCGCACATGTTCACCTGCGCCCTGATGTCGGCTGCGCTCGTCTGCAGCAACATCGACATGCACCGAGGAGGCCCGAACGCAGAAGCAGTGCGAGCTCAGTTACTTCACCCCAAGGCGACGGCGCCTCGACTTGGCAGCGACGTTGCGGCCGCATACGACATCACTACGGTTGCTGATGGCTTTCTTGAACCTGGACAATGGCGTGGATTGCATACCGAGCTCACGCTGGCACTACCTTCAGGTGCCGCTGGCCAGCTGCGGCCTCGGTCGGGCCTGGCGCTGAGGCAAGGTCTCGGCATCGATGGGGGAGTTATCGACGCTGACTACAGAGGCGAGCTCATCGTGATACTGGAAAATCGTGGCAAGACCCGCTTTGCATGCCAAAGCGGCGACAGGATTGCTCAGCTCATGATCGCGCAGACCCAGGCCCCGCCAGTGCAGCTCAAAGATCGCATCGACGACAACGAGACCGAGCGCGGTCATAATGGCTTTGGCAGCGCTGGACTACATACTCTGGTGAACGACGCCGAGGCTTTCTGGGGCAGCCCGAAGTGCAAGTACGGTGGAGAGCGTGAGCGCAGCAGAATTCCTGGGAACTGCAAGCTGGCACCCAAAGCAGATCCCAAGCGGGCGTTGACACGATCAGTGGCCAAGGCACCAGCAGCAGCAAAGGCAGCAGCGCCAGCAGCGTCAGCTCCACGTCGACAGCTGGCACCATCGATTCCAGCACCCGGTCCAAGACCATGAGAAAAAATTGAACGAGAATATCTTACAACCACCAAATTCGGCTTCTGCATCGAGTTCAGCAGCACCAGCAGCAACATCAGAAGTAGTTGTAGGTCCCACGGCGCGAGAAATACAACCGTTACAGCGACCAGCCAAAGGCGCCGTCAAGATGAAGTTGGCTCACGACAGACTAGGGCGAGTCACGGTGAACGACTTTCACCATGAACATTCACGAGCAGATGAAGAATCTCGATCAGGTATGGTTGGCTCGCATCTAGGACAGCATACAGGCGCACTTACGGCGCCCAACGCAGCAGCAGCTCAACCTGGACGACAACACCGACGGCACCGCTCAGATGTTGATCGAGCTGTTGAGACCGCTGGTGGACGTCGACTCTTTGCACGTCACCTTCTCAGCCGAACAGCTTGGAGACATCCAACACCGCCTCGATCGATGACGGCCCGTTTCGAGTTACCTTCCTCGGCGCGGACATGGATAAGTGGGAGTCTTCAGCACTGGAGCGGCTCGACGCACTCACTTCAGCACCGCAGCATCATGTCATTCGAGGACGCAAGTGGCTCATCGTGGCTCAAGGTCATGCACCACCCCCCACGATGGAGGAAGATGCAGAACGGAGGATCTTACCGAGGCTGAAGCTCATCACTACACCTCCGAGCTTCGACTTCGCCAAGTTGAGGCAACAGCTGAAGGAGACGAAGACCGACGCCGAACGTTTCCGCCTGCTCAAGAGCCTACGTGAGCGATTGTGGCACGGGCAGCTACTGGGCATGGAGAAATTCCTGAGACGGCTCGGCGTGCCGGACAAGTGCCTGGAGTTGCCGCAGCAAGTTATTGCAGCATGCGAGGAGTGTAACGACTGGGCACCTACCGCATCCAAGCCGAAGTATCGAGCAGAGTTGGCAGGATGGTTCGGCGAAGTCATGGTGTGCGACCTCTTCTGCATCTTCGGCAAGACCTTCTTTCTCATGGCCGACGAGGAGATCAGATGGATGTTGGCTGAAGTTCTGCCCAAGAAGGGCGCCTTCCGTATTGCTCAAGCAATGCTGCAAGCCTGGTTTCGTTACTTCGGACCTCCCAAGTGCATCGACTTCGACCAAGAAGGCGGCGTTCGTTCAGACGACTTGGCAGTGGTGTGCGACCGCTACAGCATGCGCAGACAGAAGGGTGGCTCGGACGACTCAGGCAAGCACGCATCAAGACACATCGGTCTCATCAAGACATCAGCTCTTAAGTGCAAGGCCAGCGCGGCCAGGCAAGGACTTGCGGTTCCGGACGAGGACAGTGTTTGAGTGTACGATGTGCCAGAACTTTATGCTTGAGTACGGCGGCTACACACCATCTTAGTGCCTAGAAGGACAGAGTCCTCGTGGTTTCTTTGATCACGGCTCCAACTCCACTCTTTGCCATTGACGGTGCGCGGGACTCTACCCCAGACACCTCTGAGTCTTACCTCGGGCTCAGGATGATGGCCAAGGCGGCAGTTCAGAAGGCAGTTATCGACAAGTGCATCGCAGAGGCCAACAACACCAAGGTGCAGATTCTCTCGGACGTGGCAAAGTTACGACCCCATTCAGGACTTTGTCGATCTGCACCGAGTTCCTGACCGCAAGGACGCACCCGGGCGGAGAGGACCGTGCGACTTACTGGACATCAACCTGCAGGAGAGAGCGGCTATCGTCAAGCACCAGTCCATGCCGTACATCGTTCCGCTCAGACATGTGCGACCACATCAGGCACGATCGTATGCAGTCATGGCAGCGTGCCCTCCGACACACATGCTGATGGACGGAGAAGGCAAATGGCAGGACAACTTGCGCGACGACATGCACACGACACTACGCGGCCTGCTTGACATCGTTGATGGCCAGGCACCGGGCCATGCAATCACGGTTGGATTGGTTCACGACGCCAACGGCATGCATATTGTTGTGCAGGTTCGAGGTTAACTCTCCCGAGGTCTTTCGTCTGGCATCTCAAGTGGGCGAGGTGTTGTTGCAGCTGGCGGCCCCCAGAGCTATCAGGTTTGGCACGCAGCTGCATAGCATCAACACCTACCACGGCATCAAGCGAGGCGTTTTTCTAGCATGGGTTCGACGAGATCAACTCAGCTATCAAGTGCGACAAGTGGATATGGGACATACTCTGCGGCTGGCTACCATCTTGCCAGACACGCCGAGTAACTATTCGTTCGTCATCTATGTCTCAGAGCAGTACGAGGAGACCGTGATTCAGGACGCAGTACCAGACCGATCGGACATCTCGAGCATCGAGCAGATGGACGACGGTCCCTGGACACCTCCTACGCTGTTTCTACCATCGCCACCTCCGACGGAGTGGTGGAAGCCTCCAGGCTACGACGATACAGTCATGGAGACTGACGACCAACCACAGCCTCCTCGGCCTCCACAGCCTCCTGGGCGACCACCACAGATACCTCGACAGCCTGTGGTACCTCGGTTTGCCTTCCCACCGACTGATCAGTCACAGCACATGGACAGCACGCTCGAAACGGCGTCGAGGTCAGGCACTTCTATATTGGTGCCACCTGCGCCTCCTCGACCTCCTGATGATCGTCCAAGTCGACCTGTGCCAGATGGCGGTCAAAAGCGAGCTGTGGCGGTGGATCACGATATCAGCATATCTGATGAAGAATTTGTTCCGCGAAATCCAGCACCACGTCGAGCACCGACCTCGCCTAAGGCATCGGCACCACCTCAGCAGATTCCGACGACACCGATATTTCCAGCACCTCAGGCTCCAGCTTCACCGGACTGGCGACAAGTGGCGCTTCTTGAAGTACCTGTGGACATGGACGCAGCTCGTTCAGGACATGCTGCACCAGAGGCAGAAGTTCGTGAACACGACGGCGACAGATCTCGGACACAGACATCCATCCTGAAGCGCGGCTCTACATCAAGGCTCAGTCCACGACTAAGGGCCGACGGCGATTGGATACGAGAGCGACGAGGTCAGCGCGTCAAGTTCGACAGCCCTGACACGAGCTCACCGCCAACACCTGCGAGTGACTCGCAAGCAGCAGCATCGTCGGGGGAGCAGGGCCCTGTGCGACCTATTTCCGGATCAGATCAAAGTGAAGGCACCGACCCGATCGGCGACCACGATCGGGGCAGACCACGCAGGCTCGACAGGGACTCGAACAAAATACAGGACGCGGCGGAACAACCTACCATGGAGTATCCAGCTCCACCAGAACAAGTACGAGAAGCAGCTGATCAACCGACTACCGAGCATCCACCTCGCGCGGATCGAGCAGCAGAGGCAGCAGAGCCGACACTGGAGCATCCACAGCATGATGACGAGCGGCCCAGATCGGTTCACCTTCCAGTACATTAGGACTCACCGGACGCAACCATCGAGCACCCCCTCAGAAGCAGTCTCGTAACCACGACGAGGACAAGACCATCGACTACAATCCTGAGCACGATGACAGGTCTTGGTCTACTCATGGTATCAAGCGTGAGGAATTGCACTCTGGATCGTCTGATGTGTTCTACTGCTCGGCTTGGCAAGAGCTACTTGAGCATCACCAGTTCTTCGCCAAGCGTGTCGACTTAGTTCCCGAACTGAAGGGCTACGGGGGCGAATATCACAAGTCCATGATGGAGCAGCAGGCGCTTGTAGCTGAACATTTTTGCTCAGACGTCGAAGGCTTCAACCTCGCTGGCGGCGACGAACTACCAAGCAGCTGGACTCGCAGTCAGGCTTACATATCCTTCGATGGACCGTTTCCTGGGGACCACTGCTTTTATCTCAGCATCTTCACTGGCGAGTGCTTCGCATCGGCCACGGGTTCGCTTATCCTCGAGCCGAACGACGCGGTGGAACACTTCGACCTGGTCGAGGCAGCAGACCTCGAGGATATCAAGCAGTTCGTCGAGGCTACCGCGTGGATGCCGATGCCCATGAGCAAGTAAAAGCAGGCTCCAGTTGATTGCGTCTGGGGTCGCAAGTGGAAGCAGATCAGGGTTGGCAACGAAATGAAGTGGATCGTCAAGAGCAGACTGTGCGCCAGGGGCTTTCTTGACGGCCAAGGCGCATCACTCCCGAAGCGAGCTACTACGGCGACTCGGTTGTCACCGCGGCTGTTGGTCCCGTTGGCAGCGCTATATGCCCTTACCATCGAGAGCTGGGACGTCACAGGTGCATTCCTGAAGGGCCTACCCTTCAAGGACATGCACGAGGTTCTGCGCAAGCGCGGCATCAAGACACCAGAGCGGCAGGTGTACATCATTCCACCAGCCAACGTCTGGCGACACCTCAGGAACATCGACCCTAAGGCGTTTCATGTTCCCTCGCTGCAATGCAGCTTGAGCGCTTGGGTTCTGGAGTGTCTCAAGGCAATGTACGGGCTGAACGATGCACCTGGCGTTTCCGGTGGCCATGCAGATATTGTGACAGAGGCGGTTGGCGGCAGACCCTCAGCGTTTGATATGTTTTACTGCTGGATGGAATCCCCAGGAGAGCTCAAGGCAATCGCGACTTCCCATGCGAACGACAGCAACAACGCGAGCAATAACGAGTGGCTCAACGAATCCCACCGCAAGTTCTCAGACATATTTGGGGGAGCTACGCGACAGCAGCCACCTATGAATCATGTGGGGGCCAGACACGAGCAGACCGACTTCGGCATTCGAATGTCCCAGGACGAGTTTTGCCAGAACTGTCAACCAGTTCCTTTCGGAAGGACTAAAGCAGCCCAGGACGACTCGCTTCTTGCCACTACGGAGCTCAAGGCATTCCGTGGGCTCTTGGGTGGTTTGCTGTGGCTATGTCAGACACGATTGGATGCGATTGCAGACGCAGTGATTATCCAGCTGAACACGGCATCAGCAACGATCAAGAATATCAAGATGACCAATTCACCACTGGCTCGCGTGAAGAAGTACGCGGCTAACGTCGGGCTCTACTTCCCAAAGATCTCACAGCCATTCATGATCGACACGGCGGCGGACTCAAGTGGGCTACCTCAGGAAGCTCTTATGCCCAAGAGGCAGTGCTTATCTTGTTGGGTTCGGACAAGCGCGTGCAGGTCGTAGAGACCACGTCCGTTCGCTGCCAGCAGGTGTGTGACTCCAAGCAGCAGCTCAGCAAGTTTTGTCACATAGCTTCGCTGTCTCACAAGGCCAAGAGAGTTTCAGGTAGCACACCACGGGCAGAAGCGTCGGCAGGCGAAGTTGGCAAAGAATTGGCTCAGATGATTGTTCTGCGACTGACGGAGTTATTCGCACCAGGCATCCAAGTACGGTGGCGCAGTTGATGCAGATTCAGGATTACGCTGAGTTCGCAATACCAACAGAGCATTTGGTCAGATTGCAGGGACTTCTTCGCGCTCAGCGTCGGACTCAAGGGCGTACCTCAAGACCGGCATCAACGACTGTATGTGCTCTCGGTTCGAGAAGATAGGCTACGCGGCTACATCGGGCTATTTTTGTGTCCGACGTCAGCCATGGTGGCAGATGGGTTGACGAACCGTATGATATCGGAGATCCTCTGCGACCTACTCACCTACGGCTACTGGTGCGTGGAGACCAAGGGCATGGAATGCTTGGTGGCCACTATCGACGCTCCCGCAGTGACAGTGACCGAGGGCGACCTGATCAGCATGAAACCATCATGGGCAGAATCTCCATCGGTGTGTATGGCGACAAAGCTCCAGGATTTGGATTAAGACACAGAGTACAGGAATCTCTTCGAGATTGGAGGCTTCTTATATCGAGATATTATCGCTGACCGACATAGTGTACATAAGGTCGGCGGGCTGTAGTATGGTTTCAGAATTCAACGCACTCCGCATCTGTCTGCAGTTAGACGACCCGAACAGGATATATCACGTTTCTCATGGCACATGACATGATGGGCAATTTTACCAGTTATGGTTATAGTTCAAGCAAGAAGCTGCCGTTCGACCACGACTATTTTAACTTCGATATGCAATATATCGTTTTCTTAACGTACCCGTAGGGTAGAAATATTGCTCTACCCTCTTTTGTCGGGTCCGAGGAACGGTATTTTTGCATTTTGTAATATTTAACTGTTAGTTATATTGATCCTTCTTACAAACCAGGCGGACCATAATCATGATACAGGTAGCGCTTAGCAGAGATGTGGTAGCAGTCAGACTAGCATGCAAACATCGCAGACGTCTTGGGTCACGCTCGCCGAAAATTGGACTCGGGGGGAGGGATCAAAGGGAAGGGGCTCAGATTGGTCCCGTTGCTCAGATTGGTTTCCCTCCCGTGTCGCTCGCGGCCGCTCCCCTCGCCCGGGCAGCGCAGATGGGCTTCCCCCGGGTCGCGGCCGCTCCCTTCCTGCCGGGGGGAGCCGACCACTCCCCCTCTTGGAGCCGACGTGGCGGTGTTGTGGGCAGCTCCCCTCCCCCGAGGGGAGCCGACCACCCCTCCTGGAGCCGACGTGACGATCTCGTGGGCGGCGTGGGCGACGACGACGACGACGACGACGACGACGACGACGACGACGACCCACGCAATATGACGAGACCAGGATACGTGTTCCACACGCCGATAGGGTCGGCGGGTTTGTATTTTGTTTTTCCAAGGTCCGCCTGCAGGAGGACATGCCCGACCTGACCGTATCTGCGGCCTCGCGGGCCGGGCCCACAAGCCGCGACCACCACGCGGATGCGGGACGCTCTTTCGCGGATGCCCCGCCGCCGAACGCATCCGTACGACCGCACGTATCCACGGGGTCGTGCCCCGGGATCCCGACTGCGAGGGTGCGGATACCGGCTTGTTGGGCGCTCGTGAAGGGGCACCCGAAGATGCAACGTTCTAGGTCTCCTAGATGGGGTCGTAGTAGATGGGGTCGGAGGATCGCGCCGCATCGGCGATGCATCGCCGATGCGGCCCGATGCGGGCCCGATTTCCTTCACGCCGACGTCGCCGATGCATCGCCGACGTCGCTGGTGCATCGCCGGTGCATCGCCGGTACATCGCCGATGCATCGCCGATGCATTGCCGATGCATCGCCGATGTGTCGGCGATGCGGCGCGATCCTCCGACCACATCTGCAAGGACTACATCTAGGAGGCCTCTGAAGATGCAGCGTGCTCTCTTCTTGCCACCCCCCGCGAGAGCAGGAGCTGCGTGCACCGTGCTCACCGACTGCGACTGCGCGATGCCCGTCCTGGAGCGAGCCGGCGGAGCGAGACATAGCTGCAGGACCCGTGCTCGGCGACGAGCCCAGGGGGAGCTTCGGTTTCAAATCGTGGGAGCCAGAAGTCTTTCCTTGAGTTCGGCCTCCGGAGCCCGTGATCGGGCCCGGGGGCCATCCCAAATGGATCCAGGACGAAAAACTATCCCCTGGGAAAGGGTTGTTGATGGGACCGTGATTTGGTCCCAGAGGTCGTGACGAGGTGATGATGGGCTGTTTCATCACCATCATCGCTTCGCCACGACCTCTGGGACCGCGGATTGAAAAAATCAGATCGGCGGATGTCTGGGTAGCCTCTCGACTACACGTAAGAGTGACCCGTCGCCGGAGTGGCCTTTGGTGCGGGCCAGGGGGAGTCCCCCGATCGCTGATCGCGAGGCGCCAGCAGCGACTTGCGCGCCCTGGTTTGACCACCCCGCGTCCCCCGTTGAGTGGCGCACCAAAGGGGCACTCTTGCCCAGCATCGCGGGATTTCGCCCAGGGAAGGCGATCCCAGAAATCCAGGAGGTAGGAGCCTACCCGTTGCTGGTCAGAGAGGGTGTTTGGCCTTTTTGGATGTTGCCTCCGACGGCGACTGCCACCCAGTGGGTGCCTGGCATGCCCTTAGGGCGGACGCGCTCTTACATGTAGCCGAATCGTGGGAGCCTTGTGTACCCTCGCAGTTCGGTCTTTACGGTGCGTTAGCGTAGATAAGCGCTTGGCTATAGAGGTAGCGCCGATTTAGGATACATCAGCGCCCATTAACGTAGATCTAGCGTCGATCAGCGTTTAAAAAGGTCGATTCGCAAGGACCAGCAAGATGGTATGGGAGGCTTCCATGAGCTGCCACTTCAGAAGGCGGCGTGGCTCTTCAGAGGCCCTCGCGCCTTCTGAGAAGCCGTCCGTGCCTTCAGAGACGGCTTAGATCGGATATTGGAACCTATACATTACCAGTGGCGGGCTGTTTTTCAATCCCAGGACTTTTTTAGGGTCGAGGACGACGTCGGGGTGGTGTGGTGTATACTTGTTTCTCCGTTGTCTTGGGGAAACAACGAAAAATGTATACACCAGGATCCCGTATACACCAGGATCCGCTTTATTGTTTGCAAGTTCCAGAGAAGGCCCGGAACACGCGTCGGTGCAGAGTTCGGCTCCTTATGGAAACACTTCTCAGAAGCTTGGCATCGCTCGGACGTGTGACCGTGTGCATGTGTTCTCGGCGACGATCATCGTGGAGCATCTTGGATCGCCCTGCGAATAATACACGCACGAAGTGGAGAACCACAGGAAACGGACGTCCGAGCGATGCCAAGCGCGCGAAAGGGCTTCTGGGCAACCCCGCCGCCCTCTGAGCAGGCCTGCCCTCTCGCGGCTCCCACCCGGGCTCGTCGCCGAGACCGGGCATCGCCAGAGCTCCCCTGGGAGGACTCCCCCGTGCATTCACCCCTCCGGCGCAACGTTAACTACGGTAGGCTCGTGTCGTGTCGACCGGCGGCGACCCCGCCAGCCGCGTTCAACGTTGAACGCAACGGGCGACCCAGAATCGTTCGATGTGGAACGATTGGGATGTTTCGCAAACGGCCGATCGTGTAAGGTTGAACGATCCCCGCGGTGTCAGAAACCAACGCCGAAGTCGACACGACGCGAACTTGTCGTAAGGACCGTCGAGACAACGGCGGTTGTCCCTTGCTTTTTGTTCGCTCCCTCATAGGGGGGCCCTCCGCGCGGAGCGTCGACAGATTGCGTTTATGCAGCTCGTTGAATTCTCATTTCTGAAGAATGATTACTGTTGATCCCCCCCACCGGTGCATACTGTTTTTCTCAATAAAAGTGTGCCCCTCGACGCTCGCACTCTGTTTTTTGACAGGGAAAGTCTTCCTGCTCAAACTGGGCCCCTGGCCCCCGGGTTACAAAAACAACGGCTCCCGCCTGAGATTCCTTACAATTTAGCCAGGGCCCCCGCTCCCGCCCGAGACTTCTCCGCATTTTATTCAGGAAGCGCTCTCGCTTGGGACTTCCTAACAATTTATCAAGGAATCGCTCTCCCGGCGCTCTGGAGTCGTGCTCTCGCTGGAGACTTGCTTGCAACTTACTGAAGAATGGCCTTGCGTTGGAATTTCCTGCAATTTGCCCAAGCGCCGCGCTCCCGACACCCAGGCACCCAGGAGTCGCGCCCGTTGTGGCCCCATGTGCATGCCCTTCGTGGCCCCGCTGTCGCCATTCGTGTCCCCCTCACTGTCCTACGTGGCCCAGTTGCTACCCTCAGTGGCCCCATAGTTGCCTTCTGTGGCCCCGCATTATCTGCACTTCGTGGCCCCCGCTCGTTCGCGCTCTTCGTGGCCCCGTACGCATTCCCTTCGTGTCCCCGCTGTCGCCCTTCGTGGCCTACTTCGTGCCCTTCGTGGCCCTGCTGTCGTTTTCTCTCGCTCTCGCTTTCGCTCGTCGTCGCCGTCGTCGTCGTCGTCGTCGTCGTCGTGGTCGGTCCCCTGTCCGTCCCTCTTGGGGTCGGGTCGACGGTCCGCGGCCGCCCCGCCGATCAGCGCTGCCGCTGGCCAGGCCGACGGTCCGCGGCCGCCCCGCCGCTTGCCGGGGCCCGGCCTGCAGGGAAGAAGGTATACCCCCCAAAAGGGGTTCGATCCAAGACGAAGAGGGCGGGTATCGAAGGTTTGGGAAATACGCGTTATTGGACGACACGCGAGCATATAAGGGCGAACAGTCTTAACATGATTGTTGTTGTTGTTGTTGGTTGTTGTTGTTGGTTGTTGTTGTTATTATTATTATCATTATTATTATTATTATTATCATTATTATTATTATTAGTATTATTTATTATTATTATTATCATTATTATTATTATGTTTTACTTCCCCAATTGAGCAGTAATGCAAGTCTCGCAGGTCGCGTCGAAGAACAGTCCGGGGGACTTCCCCGGGAGTAGTTTCATCATGTGTGTCCGTTTCTTCCATCCCCAGGGCCCGAACAAAAAAACTACCCCCAGAGGCCAAGCACGACGAGACCTCGAGGGCGACGACACCACGCAAATCGACGGCGGGAGTTGCACTGGTCTCCCATGGCAGTGTAGTGACAACGGGAAGAAGACAAATGGCAAGACCAGGAAGGCGCATCCAGAGGCACAAACCACGGCATGCACGTACAGTCGACCCGCATCGCAAGGATGGGCAACCTTCCCAAGGCACCCTTGCATCCTTGCCTCCTCGGCCCATCCTTGGCCACTTTCGTTGGCCGCGCCCCGCTTGAAAAGCTTCGAAATGGGCGTCCAAGACCCTTACATCCTTATCGCACATTCTTCTGATACGGGCCGACCGTGGATTTCCGAACATCAAGAATCGACAACTAGAGCTGTACTCCTTGTCAAGGGCAGTGTCGGGAGGGGCGCCGCGGAGCCCCCCCCCCCCCCCCAAGGCCGCGCTCCCCCTCCCTGGGTCAGGGGCAGCGTCGGGCGGGGATAGGCTCAGGGGTGGGATAGGATCAGGGGGACGTCGGCTTGAGGGGGTGCTCGAGGTCTGAGGTTTTTTTGTCGGTTCTCGTCGGCCCTCAGCGGTTTTCCAGCCTCAGGATGCTCTCCAGCAGCTGCGCCTCGCCGAGGGCGTCCCGGGGGTGCCAGGCTCGTTCCGAATGGCCGTCAGAGGCCCGAGTCATGATCCGAAAACCACCGGGGCAGCATCCGGGGGGATAGGCTCAGAGTGGGAATGCATCGACCCCAATCGCCCAGTGATCGCCGCTAGGGGCCCGATGGCCCCACCCCGCCCTGGAGCGTGCGGATTCGCCGGCGGCGGCCTACCGCCGTTCTCTCGGCGACGTCTCGCCGCTCCCAGGTCGATGCTTCCCCCCTGCTCCTCCTTCTCTTCCTCCTCTTCCTCCGCCTCCTCCTCCTCCTCCTTCTCCTCCTCAGCCGCACAGGAGAAGGACAATCTATAGGAACATACGTAAAACGCCACGGATTCGTGCACCACAGGACGCCCAATCTATAGGAGCATACGTAAACACATGGGATTGGAGCCACAGGAGAAGGGCAAACCATACGAACATAGGGAAAGGACTAAAGATTCGTGCCCCAGGTGAGGCCTGATCTATAGGACCATACGTGAAACCGCTCTAGACTTCCTGGCAATCTGGGCCCCCTGGGGTGCGAAAACCAGCGCCTCGCAAGCGACATCCTCCAAATCTGCTTTCCGAAAGTAAAGGATGTTGGGTCAGGAAACACGCAAACCGCTCGAGACATCCCCGCAATCTGGGCGCGAACGGAGGCCGTGCAACACCCCTGACGCCCCCCCCATTGGGAGTGCTAAAACTAGCAAGCCGCTCGAGACATCCTCAGAATCTGCTCTGAGCGCAGACGAGTCTGGCCACCAAAACGAGCACGCCGCTCGAGACATCCTCGTAATCTGGGCCGCCTGGGGTGCGATAACCAGCGCCTCGCACGAGACATCCTCAGAATCTGCTCCGAAAGCGGGGGACGTTCGCGACCAAAACAGGCACGCCGCCTGAGACATCCCCGCAATCTGCGCGCGAACGGAGGCCGTGAGATACCCTTGGCGGTTCCCCCTTACGAGGCGCCTCGCCTGAGACATCCTCAGAATCTGCTCCGAAAACGAAGGATGATCGCGACCAGAGAAGGCAAACCGCCTGAGACATCCCCGCCATTTGGGCGCGAACGGAGGCCGTGAGATACCCCTGGCGCCCCCCCCCTAGGAGTGCTAAAACATAGCAAACTGCTCCAGATATCCTCATCATCTGCTCATCGTCATCATCATCAACATCATCATCATCAACATCATCATCATCACCATCATCATCATCATCATCATCACCACCATCATCATCATCATCATCGTCATCGTCGTCATCATCATCATCATGCTCATCAGTATCATCAGCATCATCATCACCATCCATATTTCATCAGCATCATCAGCATCATCAGCATCATCGTCATTATCATCATCGTACTCATCCATCATTCACTATCGCTCAACACAACCAACGAGGGAAGGAAGGGATGATGATGAGGGGTCCGGCGCGGTCAGAGAATTATTAATTGCGTGGAGCTCCTTACATGTGCATCTATTCGCATGGACCTGTCCGCCGTGATCGTCTAGGCGCAAGAGATTTCGAAGATAAGCGGGCTTGAGTTGTGACGGTCTGGTCATGAATCTAAGTGCGAATGAATTGGAGTGTGAGTGAGTCTCAGTAGTGCGAGCGCGTCTCTGCGCATGAGCCTGGGGCCTCCTGGGGCCTCCTGCAACCTCCTGGGGCTTTCTGGGGCCTCCAGGAGCATCTGGGGGCTTCCTGGGGCCTCTTGGGGCTTCGAGTGGCCTCCTGAAGCCTCCTGGAGCCTCGCGTGGCCTCCTGGGGCCTCCTGGAGCCTTCTGGGACCTCCTAGGCAGGATTCGTGCCCCAGGAGAGGCCCAATATATACGAACATACGTAAACCATTCGGGATAGTATACGCTGGAGAAGGACAGCACATTTAAACCTACGCATAACATCAAGGACTCGTGCTCCAGGTGAGGCCCGATCTATAGGAGCACGCGCAAAATACATGGGTTTGGACTTATATCATGGGGCCATTGCGGGGTGCACGGGGGATCATGATGTTGTTTGAGGATCATCGGGCCGGGGCGTACGGAAAATCAATGTTTGAGCAGTGTATTAACTTCCATGTGACATCCCACAATTGCCTACAATTTTGCCAGCTGCCATGGATGCCCGCATTAATCGCGATCTCCTACGCAGCACGGCACGGGAAGGGGAGGGCGACGAGGAAATGGTGAGGGAGGCAAGGGGGGGGCAGATGGCCGACAGAAATATGTGAGGAGTGTAAGATGTACGTTGGCAAAGACCCTTGGTAAGTTGACAGGGCCCCCATGTAAGTTGACAAGCACCTTGGTAAGTTGACAAGCCTCGACTTCTGGCAAGTTGACAAGCAATGTTGCGACGGATGCCTCCGAACCAGCATCGCGGCACGGCTTACAACAGGCCTCATTTATGATGCCCTTCCAGGGGGCAGGGGGGATGAGGGGAGGGGAAGGGCGGATGCATGAGAAGACGAGAAGGGCAACATGAGGGAGGCAAGAAGGAGGGACACCGAATCCAGATACACATTCACATGATGATTCGCATGGTACCCTTGAGCGCGGCTCCTTTGCCAACGTGTGCAGTCTTCTTTTAGCCTGCAAGGGGTAAGGTCTGTTACTGAAGCGGCAGGCTCTGTTACTGAAATTGTAGGGTCTGTTACTGAAACGGTGGTTCCTGTTACTAAAACGACGCCGACGACGACGCCGACGCCGCCGCCGACGACGACGACGCCGACTCCGATGCAGACGCCGACGCCAACGACGACAACGACGACGACGACGACGGCGACGCCGACAGGGACGCCGACGACGACGCCGACGACGACGACGCCGCCGACGACGACGCCGACTCCGATGCCGACGGCGACGCCGACGACGACGACGACGACGGCGACGCCGACGAGGACGCCGACGAGGAGGCCGACGACGACTCCGACGCCGAGGTTCGGCTTCCCCCGCCGGCGTCGCCAGGAGGCTAGACGAGCAGCGCCGCGCGCGCCACTAGCCATTTTGGTTCAAGTAAGTTTGGCACCGGCGAGGCTCGCCCGTTGCCGCCCCCTGTTGATTCATCAAAGGGGTGCCTGGCGTGTTAGACCCTCTCGGTTTTGGCTTTGGCTTTTTTTCTAAATGAACTCCCCCTGGGGCTTCGGCCCGTCCCACCGGCCACCCGGAAGACCCGGTTGCAAACGCCAGAAACGGCCGTTTCGCCCGGGGCATCCTCAACAAATCGCGAAGATGGTCCAAGACGGCCTCCAAGTCCGCCCAAAATGGTCCAATACGGCCTCCAAGACGGCCCAAGAGGCCCCCCAGAGGCCTCCAAGACGGCCCAAGAGGCCTCCAAGAGGTCGTCCAGGAGGGCCCGAAGAGGCCACAATCATTGATTTTCCTTTGGTTTTTGAAGGATTTTGGCATTTGCCTCTTCTCGGCATTCCAACGGCTCAAGACGGCCCAAGAGGCCCCATAGATCGCCCAAGAGGCCCCCAAGAGGGCCCCATGACGGCCCAAGTGGCCTCCAAGACGGCCCCAAGAGGGCCCCAAGAGCCTTGGAGCGTCGGAAGCCCGAAAACGCGAAACCGCGAAACACATAGAACAACACATGGGAAATTTATGATTTTGGCCTCTCTGGGCCCTCTTGGGGCTCCTCTTGGAACGCTCTTGGAGTTTCTTTGGGGCCTCTTAGAGCTTCTTGGGGCCATCTTAGGCGTCTTGCAGCGCTCTTGGGCTGTCGTAGAGGCCTCTTGGACCCTCTTTGGGCGATTGCTGGGGCCCCCTTGGCCCGTCTTGGGGTCCTCTAGCTTCTGGAAGAGTCTTGCGGGGATGTCCGAGAACGCGCGGGAACGCCCGGGAAGTTTGAGAATTTGGGTTCCCAGCCTTTAAAATATCATAATCCCAGGGTGCTGAGCACGGAGAAAAAGGACCTCGGGAAAACTCCACGTCGTGCCTCGAGGAACGGTGGCGGATAAATCACGCCTGCGCATCGTACCACGGGCACTGCTCGGCACGCGTTGGCTTGCCGAGCAGGCGCGGCGGGAGCTGCCCACCCGCCCGCGATGAAAACAAAAAAAAGAAGACGTCCACGCGGGCGCGAGGAGGCCAACGACATGGACTTCTCATAGGTTCTTACAGGTTTTCAGGGTTCTCCCCTCTTCGGGCTTTCCAATTTCCAGAATCTGGGGCCGCCCCCTGGTCCCAGGACCGTCCGGAAACGTCCCAGGATGAAAAAATCCGTCTGGGGAAGCGGGCGAGATCTCCAGGGTCCGGACATTCGAACGAAAACAAACCGTTGGAAGTCTGTGTTTTTGTCTGCCAATCTCCTTCTCCTTCTGCTTCCCTCCTTGCCTCTCTTGCCCCTTCCTGGCTCTGTTGCTCTTCCTTGTCATCTGCCTGTCTCTCTCTCGATCTCTCTCGCTCTCCTCCCTCCCCGTCTCCCCCTCCCTCTCTCTGTGCACGGAGGGGCCCAGGGCCCCTGGGCCAGACCCCCGACCGCACGTTGGTGGACCGGGGCTTCCCGCGCACACTTCGGGAGCCCCGAGTCGAATCCGAGGGCGCTCAGACAGCCGTCAGGACGGTCCACGACGACGCCGATGCCGAGGACGACCCCGACGACGACGACGCCGACGACGACGACGTCGATGCCGACGCCCAGAAAAAAAGACGTCGCCCTCCACGCTTGAAACGGCTGCAGACTTCTAGAACGAATGGGCGCAGCGCTAAGGCGAGAGCGACATTCTGAAGAGGACCCGCCCTCCAACTTTGAATCCACATCGGTGCTACGAAAGTTTGATCCGTCTCGCGGTTCCACCGAGACGCGTTTTAGGCGGGGGCGCCGCGGCGAATTCGAGCTGGAGAAGTGTCGACCTTTACTTTTGAGGAAGTCCTTGGCGGGGGCGCCATTCCGAAATCGAACCAAGGGGTATCGAATTCCAGTTTTCAGGAAGTCCTTGGTGGGGCGCTATTTCGAAATCGAACCTGGAAGGCTCCGAATTTTGTTTGTGGGGACTCTTGAGCGGGGGGCGCCATTTCGAAATCGAACCAGATATGTTTCGAATTCAAGCGGTTCAGCCAGCGCACCATCGTAGAAGTCAAGAGCCCACCCGAGCATATTCGAGGAACAGCGGGGACTGTTCGCATCAAGTGCGGCGAGCTCGACCTCTCACCGAGGACGGGATTCGCTGCCAAACACAACCAGTGGGTGACGACGGTCAATAATCGCTCAAGTGGTTCAACAACAGTATTCCCAGTGCTACGCCGACGAGAAGCACCCCGCTCCCAGGCCTCGAGTTGAGCGAGCACCACGGAGAGGACGGCCTCGCCGCAGCAGACATCAACGTACGTCTTCGGAGATTCTCAGCCAGTAGGCAAACCATGTGAAGCTGCCGCGGCGTTCTGAAACGCATGTGTCTAGTCAACACGTTCTGGCTTGCTGGGCCCCCGTTTTTCGGGAGCGAGGGCCGCGCGGCGAGCCCCGACTACGGTAGGTTTGCGTCGTGTCGACCAGCGGCGACCCCAGCGTGGGCGTTCAAGGTTGAACGCCGCTGGCGACCCAGAATCGATCGACGTTGAACGATCGGACGTTGCGGCAGCGGCCAATCGTTCAAGGTTGAACGATCCCTGCGGTGTCAAAAACCAACGCTGGGGTCGGCACGACACGAACCTGCCGTACCCCATCACCCCACAAGCGCTACTTCCGCATATTTCCTCGCGTGGAATTTGGTGGCAAGCCGCTAGAGCAGTGCAGCTCATGGAAGACAGTGTGCCAAGAGACCGCGCCACCCTCATTGCCAGCGCAGGGGTTATCATGCCATACAGTTTCTTCGACGTGCAGCGTGCGCGATTGGATGTTGACAACGTGGCGGAATCACTACAGACAGGTGCTCATCGTCACGCGTTCATTGCATTATTGGGCACGACCCTCTCGAGCAACGCCGACAATGCGAGCACTCAAAGCGCAGAACACGACAGATGCGCGCTGGACCTTCTTGATCGGTACCCTCAAGTTCACGGCCAAACCCTTCTTCGAGCGCAACGACGCGAGCCAGGTACCAGTCAGTTGCTTATGGCAGAAAGCTGGAACTATTGGAGCGGAGAGCCGAGCTACGCGAGAAGTGCATTGGCGCTGGCTTCGCCGACCTGGGAATAGAAGAGAAGCTGGACATCCTCACGCGGGCCGTCAAGAAGCATAAGCAACCCCACGAAGCGGAAGAGATGCGATCACTCGAGGCAAGCGCATCCGAAGCATGGCAAAAGAGGCAGCAGGCAGAAATCCACGGACTCTCCAGGTGCGTGGCAGGCAACATGGTTGGCAACCATAACAGCAAACACAGCAGGGCGACTCTGTCGCGCCCCAGCCTCGCAGAGTGAACGCAGCACGTACCGCAAAGCGTCGCGTAAGGAGGCTGCGCAGCGCAAGCCATCGACCTCGGCGAGGAGAAGAGACTCTTAGAAGAAAGCACCAACGCCTTCGCCGAGGACCCCGCGCAGCAGCCCAAGGCAGAGTGCGAGGCCACCAAGGAGAACATCGGGCCGCTCTTCAACGGGGTAGAGAAGCGTCACAAGCACCTCAAGACGCTCGCTTGCGTGACAGAATGGTCGCTCCCAGCAGAAACTGTCCAGAGCATCTTGCAGCCCGCGGCCGTCGCGAGGAGAAAGCCGCAGACCCAAGGCCTCGGCTTTAACGAGGGGCTTATTTAGGCGCCGTGGACTGACGAATGCTTCGAAGGTATCTTCGATCACGCGCACCGGGTCGGCCCCGCTCCGCTGGGTGTTCATCACGGCCAGAGTTTCACGCTCGACGAGATGAGCGCCGCGCCCTCCATGCGAGGATTATATCTACTACGCGTGCCCTGCCCACTTTGGCGTTTCGTGTGCCGTCGCCAGCAGTGCCAGTCGCTGCCCTGGGCTCCACCGCCTCATGCCCACGGCTGCCGTCCCCGCCGTAGGCGCGAAGTTCCCATGACACCTTCGCGAATGGTCCCCTCCAGAGTACAGAGGGGCCGCCTCGACTTGACCGTCGGCGGCAAGGGCGCAGCCGACGCTTTCCCGCTCGCCACGATCGACAAGGCATTGGAAAGCGCGGAGCAGAAGCTTTATGCGCAACGGTGTCAGTGCGCCTCTGTCAGGATTGGCGGGTTCGACCAGTATCGGGGGGTTTTCGCGCGGGTCCAGGGTTTATGCTGGGACGCAGTGCAGGGCCCGCCTCCTTCAACTTCGTTTGCGGGCAACCTGCGGGCCGGTGTTTAGACCCTACTATGAAGGATTCGGAGCCCTTCGCGGCCCCCTGCCCCATCGCGCACAGCATGATCGACCCCTCTGCCCACCTCTACGTGGGCGACATTCCTAAGATGCACTTAGTCCCTGCAGGCCCCCCGCGAAAAGCAGCGGCTATCCTGTGCTCCAGCAGCGCCGCGCTGGACTCTAAGTTCGAGCAGCACGGCTACTCCCAGAACAGGGACAAGCGCGATATCGCCGGAGACCCCCGCGCGCGCCAAGAGAACTGCAAGCTCGCAGCCCGCGCGGCGGGGGGGGGTAGGAGGAGGAGGAGGAGGAGGAGGAGGAGGAGGAGGAGGAGGAGGAGGAGGAGGAGGAGGAGCAGGAGCAGGAGGAGGAGGAGGAGGCGGAGGAGGAGGAGAATGAGGAGGAGGACGACGAGGAGGAGGAGAAGGAGGAGGAGGAGGAGCAGGAGGAGGAAGAGGAGGAGGAGGAGGAGGAATAATAATAATAACATGAAAAAACCTATTGGTACTAATACTAAGAAAAATATGAGTAAGAATTGTAGTAATAATTTCTACTCGTACTAATAGAAATAATAAAACCATTAATGCGAATAATAATGAGCATAATAAGAATACGAATAAGAACCATGAGAAGACTAACACAACTAATAATTAGAGTAATAATAAGCATAAGACGAATACTAATAAGACGAATAAGATATCGAAGAAACACACTAATGATATTAGTAGTAGTAGTAGTAGTAGTAGCAGCAGTAGTAGTAGTAGTAGTAGTAGTAGTAGTAGTCGCAGCAGTAGTAGTAGTAGTAGTAGTAGTAGTAGTAGTAGTAGTAGTAGTAGTAGTAGTAGTAGTAGTAGTAGTAGTAGTAGTAGTAGTAGTAGTAGTAGTAGTAGTAGTAGTAGTAGTAGTAGTAGTAGTAGTAGTAGTAGTAGTAGTAGTAGTAGTAGTAGTAGTAGTAGTAGTAGTAGTAGTAGTAGTAGTAGTAGTAGTAGTAGTAGTAGTAGTAGTAGTAGTAGTAGTAGTAGTAGTAGTAGTAGTAGTACGACTAATAATACTACGAATACTAATACTAGTAATACGAATAATAATAGTATGGATAATACTACTACTATTACTAACAATAATAATAGTAGTAATGGTAATCATAGTAATAATAATAATCGTAGTATTAATAATAATAGTAATAATAGTAATACTAATAATAGTAATAATAATAGCAATAATAGTAGTATTAATAATAATGATAATGATAACAACACTATTAATAATAACACTAATAGCAATACGAATAATAATGTTATCATTATTAATAATAACAACACTAATAATATCACTAATAATAATAGTAATACTAATAATGATGATAACACTATTAATAATAATAATAAAAACAATAGTAATACTAATAATAATAATAATAATGATAATAATGATAATACTGATAATACTGATAATACTGATAATCATGATGCTAATGATAATACTTCTAATACCAATAATAAAAAGAGGAGGAGGAGGAGAGGAGGAGGAGGAGGAGGAGGAGGAGGAGGAGGAGGGAGCAGAGGAGGAGGAGGAGGAGGAGGGAGAGGAGGAGGAGGCGGAGGAAGAGGAGAGGAGGAGGAGGAGGATGAGGAGGAGAGAGGAGGAGGAGAGAGGAGGAGGAGGAGGAGGAGGAGGAGCGGAGAGGAGGAGGAGGAGGAGGAGGGAGGAGGCGGAGGAGGAGAAGGAGGGGGAGGAGGAGGAGGAGGAGGAGGAGGAGGAGGAGGAGGAGGAGGAGGAGGGAGGAGGAGGAGGAGGAGGAGAGGAGCAGGAGCAGGAGCAGGAGGAGGAGGAGGAGGGTGAGGGCGGAGGCGGAGGCGGAGGCGGAGGCGGAGGCGGAGGCGGGGGAGGAGGAGGAGGAGGAGGAGGAGGAGGAGAGGAGGAGGAGGAGGCGGCGGAGGAGGAGGGGGAGGAGAGGAGGAGGGGGAGGAGGAGGAGGAGGAGGAGGAGGAGGAGGAGGAGGAGGAGGAGGAGGAGGAGGAGGAGGAAGGGGACGAAGAAGAAAACGAGGAGGAGGATCAGGAGGAAGAGGAGGAGGAGAAGGAGGAAGAAGAAGAAGAAGACGAAGAAGAAGAAGAAGAAGAGGAAGAGGAGGAGGTGGAGGAAGAGGAGCGGGGGCTGACGAGTGCAGCAGCGTGGCCCCGAACTGCCGCCGCGGGCTTTCAAATGGTGCGCCATGCAGCAGATGACGACCTCGAGCCTGGGATCGGGATGCAGTGGGGGCCCATGCCAAGAAACACCCTGCTTGTCTCCAGGGTGCTCTGGGTTCCTTGGGTTTCGATGGCTCTGCTGTGGAAAGCGCGACGTTCCAACACCAAGAATCAAGGGACGCCCTGGGTCTCAGGGTTGGGTTTCTTGCGGAAGATTTCTTGTGGACCGACCTCCATTGTAGCTGATTTTTTTCCAAACCATCCTGTGGTGTTGGGTCTGCGTTCTGAAGAGACAGCGCCCCGCGTCCTCCTTTCCTCTCCTCTCCTCTCCCTCTCCCTCTCCCTCTCCCTCTCCTCTCCTCTCCTCTCCTCTCTCCTCCTCTCCCTCCTCCCTCCTCCTCCCTCCTGCCATCACCCTCCTTACTTTGGCCCACCCTTCACGCGTTTCGCGCCCCATGGGGAGCTCCGCCGAAGGTCCAGATGCCAGCGTTCGCATCCGCCCACCGCGCCCAGTTTGGCGCACATCACACGTTTCAAGGCCACACAGGGAGCCCTATCGGAGGCCTAGATGTCAGCGCTCGCATGCGGCCGCCGCACTCAGTTTGGCACACCCCTCACACGTTTCGCGCCCCCGTAGGGAGCTCCACCGAAGGCCCAGATGCCATTGCTAGCATGCGGCCACCGCACCCATGCCGGCACACCCCTCACGTTTCGTGGCCGGATGGGGAGCTCCACCGAAGGCCCAGATGCCAGCACTCGCATGCGGCCACCGCACCCATGTCGGTACACCCCTCACACGTTTCGTGGCCCCATGGGGAGCTCCACCGAAGGCCCAGATGCCAACGCTCGCATGCGACCACCGCGCCCATTCTGGCTCACCCCTCACACGTTTCGTGGGCCCATGGGGAGCTCCAGCGGGTGCGGTGCATAAAACGACGGTGCCCACAACTGCATATGGTTAGGTCCTCCGCCAGGCTGATTTCAGGCGCGTTGGGTGAGTTCTCGGCGACCACGTCGCCTCCTGGCCCGAGTTAAGATGGCTATGGCCCTCTCTCCTGCCAGTGCGCGCGCAGGAGCAAGGAAGGCTCCGAGGAGGAGGAGCAGGAGGAGGAGGAGGAGGAGCAAGGAAGGCACTGCCTTACTGCTCCGTTCCACTTCGAGAAGCCAGCGCCAGACACGAAAAACTTTGTTTCGGAAAGGTGCACGCTTCTTCTCGGCGTCGCGCCCGGGGGGGGGAAGTCAGAGAGGGGCAGCCTTCTCAGAATGCGGCGGGGGCTTCTCATGAGCACTCACGTCTTCTGAGACTTGGTTCACGCCTTCGCCGAGGACACGGACGGCTTCCCAGAAGGTGCGAGGGCTGCTGAGAACACCCGCCGCCGTCTGAGAAGGCCAGCCCCCTCTCGCTGCCCCCCCCCCTTCGGTGGCAACTCATGGGAGCCTTGCGAATCGACGCTCGTCGACGCTAAATCGACGCGAGTCGACGCTAATCGACGCCAACTCGGCGCTAATCACTTCTTGGCTCGCCGCCGATCTTCGCTCCGCGTTTATTGCCCCCCCGTCATCTTGACATCGCTCGGACGTGTGCCCTTCTTTCTCGGCGAGGACCATCGAGGAACAGCTTGCGAAGACATATCCTGGCGAAGGCCCCCCACACACAGATGCGTTGGTGAGTGCCGCGGTTGCGAGTATCGTCTTCGGTGCAGCTCTTTATGGTGCAGCAACGCGCGTGTGGGGGCTGTGCCGGGACGGGTGCGGCGGAGCCATGCGGGCGCTGCCACTGGAGCTTTTCTGCGCGTCCTACGGAGCCACAAATCGTGAGAGGCGCGTGCCGGAATTGGCGTGGTGGTGCCATGCGGGCGCTGTCACTGGGGCCGTCGGTGGAGCTCCCTATTGGCCACGAAACGCGTGAGGGGTGTGTCGAAATGGGCGCGGCGGTGCCATGCGGGCGCTGCTACTGGGGCTGCAGGTGTAGCTCCCTGTGGGGCAGCGAAACGTTCGAGGGGTGTTCCGAAACGAGTGCGTCGGTGCCATGCGCGCTGCCCCTGGGGCCGTCGGTGGAGCTCCCCACGGGTTCACGAAACGTGTGAGGGGTGTGCCGACACGGGTGTTGCGATGCCATGCGGGCGCTGCTATTGGGACGGCCTTCGGTATAGCTCCCTGTGGGACCACGCAACGTGTGAGGGGTGTGCCGAAACGGGTGCGGCGGTGCCATGCGGGCGCTGCCACTGGGGCCTTCGGTGGAGTTTCCTATGGGGCCACGAAGTGTGTGAGGGATGTGCCGAATGATTTACATGTGGCGGGCATGGGCAGGGATGGAAGGAAAGGGGAGAGGAGGAGGAATGGGGATTGGGATGGGGATGGGGATGATGATGATGATGATGATGATGATGATGATGATGATGATGATGATGATGATGCTGATGCTGATGCTGATGCTGATGATGATGCTGATGATGATGATGTTGGTGATGATGATGATGATGATGATGATAATGATGATGATGATGCTGGTGATGATGATCATGCTGGTGATGATGATCATGCTGATGATGATGAGGATGCTGTTGTTGATAATGATGCTGATGATGATGATGATGATGATGATGATGATGCTGACGATAATGACGATGCTGATGTTGATGAGTATGATGATGATGAGGATGCTGGTGGTGATGATGATGCTGATGCTGATGCTGCTGATGATGATGATGATGATGATGATGATGATGATGATGATGATGATGATGATGATGATGCTGATGATGATGATGATGATGATGATGATGATGATGATGATGATGATGATGATGAGGAGGAGGAGGAGGAGGAGGAGGAGGAGGAGGAGGAGGAGGACGCGGGGCGCTGCTGATTGAAAACGAGCACCCAACTCAATACAGGATAGTTGGGGACAAATCCGCACGAAACTGAACATTCACGGGGAATGGACGGCCGAGCGAGGGCGAGTTCACGAACACCCGAGAGGAGCAGAACCGGGCCATGCTCCAGGAGTGCGGCGCGGCGGTGGAGGCCCTTGCCGCGGCGCCGACCCCCGGGGGGTCTTTTTTAACGCGACACCATCGGGGCTCAAGAGCTGGGGGTCAATGCAAACCTCCACCTCCACCTCCTCTTCTCTTCCTCCTTCTCCCCCTCCTCCTCCTCCTCCACCTCCACCTCCTCCTGCTCCTCCTCCTCTTCCTCCTCCTCCTCAATGCAAGCGGGGTTCAGTCAGAGCGCCGGATCTTGTAGGATCCTGCAGGGCCAGGGTTGCACTGACCCAGGACGAGGAGGTGGACGAGGAGGAGGAGGAGGAGCAGGGAAAGGAGGAGGAGGAGGAGGAAAAAGAGGAGGAGGAGGAGGAGGAGGAGGAGGGGAGAGGAGAAGGAGGAGGAGAAAGAAGAGAAGGAGGTGGAGGAAAAGGACGAGGACGAGGGAGGAGGAGGAGGAGGAGGAAGAGGACGAGGAGGAGGAGGAGGAGGAGGAGGAGGAGGAAGAGGAGAAGGAAGAAAATGAGGAGGTGTCAGGAGGAGTTGGAGGAGGAGGAGAAAGAGGGAGAAGGAGGAGGAGGCAGAGAAGGAGGAGGAGGAGGATAACAATACAATGAAAAAGGGGAGGAGGAGCAAGGCTCCCAACTGAGAGCGGTGACGTCGCACGCGCCCACCAGCAAGGCTCCCAAGAGCGAGCGGTGACGCAACAAGCTCTCACCACCAAGGCTCCCAAGAGCGAGCGGCAACGCAAGCATCACTGGGCACGCGGACTCTGAACAGAGAGCGGTGCCGCAACAAGCTCTTCCCAGCAAGGCTTCCAACAGAGAGCGGCGACGTAACACGCGCTTACCAGCAAGGCTCCCAAGAACGAGCGGTGACGCAATAAGCTCTTGACACCAAGGCCCAAGAACGGGCGGCAACGTAAAATTCTCTGAACACCAGGGCTCCCAACAGAGAGCGGTGACGTGACTAGTTCTTAACGGCGAGGCTCCCAAGAGCGAAGGGTGCTATGAGCCATCACGGGCAGGTTGCTGAAGCGCTCTTTCCGTTTCCGTGCCGGCCCCGGGTGACGGAAAGAGCGAGGTACGAGTGATGTACAGTAAGTTGAGTTGGGGCGAAGCCCTCAAGGGAGGCCCCAGAGAGGCCGAAAATTGCCCAGGAGGAGCCCCAGACGGCCTAAGACGCCCCAGGACAGGCCCAAGCTGGGCCACAGAGCGGTAGCGGGAGGCCCCAGGGCGCTTGAAGACGGCCCAGATGGCCCTGGCCTTCCCCCTCTGCGTCCCTCCTTCCCTCCCGCCCCCTCCCCTTGCCTCCATTCCCTCCTCTCTCTCCTCTTCCTCCCCTCACCCCTCAGCTTTCGTGCTCCTCCCTGCTCTCCTGGGACGGCCCCGCCAGAGCGCTAGACAGGCCCCGCCACAGCGAGCGGGGCATCGGTATACCCCATCATTTCACAAGTTGCTTTGCCCCTCCCACCCCTCAAGGGCGGCCCCTGCAGAGCGAGAGTGGTGTTGCTAGACCATATACAGTCCCTGCTCTCTCTTGTCCTCCGACCGCACTCGAGGTAGCCCCGTCAGAGAGCACGGGGTGTGGCTATACCATAAGTGTTCTCAAGTTTCGTGCTCCTCCGTCCCCTCCTGGGCAAGCCCTCAGAGACAGCAGGGCATCCTTACACCATACTCATTCGCGCGATTCTTGTTCCCCCCACACTTGCAGGGCGGACCCGCCCGAGCGAGTGGGGTGTGGCCAACTATGGTTTACAATTTCTTAAGTTTCGTGCCCCTCCCTCACCTCCTGAAAGGCTTCGCCAGAGCGCCAAGAAGGTTCCGCCAGAGGCCCCGTCAAAGCTCCAGGCAGCCCCATACATGGTTTTGCCAGGCATATCATTGAGCATCCCCCGCGAGCTCGAACCTTCTGATCCCACGGGTGCGATTGTCGCCGGCATGCGGTTTGGCATCCAGCACAAAGAAGCTTCCCCACTCCTGTGGACGGATTCGACAACAACTGGCTTCAGAAAAGGGCACTGATAATTGAGACATTTGCGCGCGCCCTCTGCAGATGCCCGACAGCTGAACGACCGCTTAAGACGAGAAGACGGGAACACAAGGAAGAGGAAGCAAGGCAACGCGCTCCCGCGCGCACAGCGAGGCCCCGAACCAACCCCAACATCGGGAGCCGGTGGATATCTGCGTGATCGGGCATTGGGAGACCGAGCGTGCAAAATCATCTTCAGACACCATCTTGAGCCAATCGCAACCGGACACCATCGTCACTCTACACCTCCCCCGCCCGCTCTGTCAGGCCAGACGTACCCAACCGTCGCATCCATCAGTGGCCCCTGTATCCACTTCGCAAGCCCCACGGTGACCCAAGTACCATGGCATGGGATACGACGTTGCGAACAAGTTCCGGCAGCGCACAAATCACGACCGGAGCCCGAGACCACACTTTTCCGCGGCATTTTTCCAGCCATATCGATCTCGGAGTAGGCCAAGGGCGGGCCAGGAACCACGCCCCCGGCGTGGCATGTGAGGTCTGGGGGCCCCACGAGCACATTCGTGGCCTCCATAGTGGCCCCGTGGGCGCACAGATCACCAACAAAAATTGTACAATAGTTTACCGAACCGGTCCATCACACCCCGAGGGCGCCGAAAATGCTTAGTAAACGGCTGCGCCAAAACGGCCTCCGGCAGGCTTCAGTGGGCGCCCGAGGCCCCAGACGAGCGCCCCGAGAGCCGCAAATCGTTAACGTCCTTCGGGCTTTAAAATGTTTAGGGGTTCTTTTTGTTTGAGTTTCCGACAATCGCAGACGGCCCAAGAGGGCCACAAGACCGCCCCAAAACGGGCCAAGAGGCCCCCAAGAGAGCCCCAGGACGGCCCAACAGGGCCCAGGTGCGCTCACGACGGCCCAAGTGGGCCCAAAGACGGCCCCGAGAAAAGCTCAAGAGGGGGAACATGAACCGAAAGTCCGAGTCTTCGCCCCAGGAGGCCCCCAGGAGGCTCCCAAAGGACCCCGAGAGGCTCCCACAAGGCTTACAAGGGTCCAAAAAGGCCCCCACAACGCCCCAGGAGGCCCGCAAACAGCCCCCCAAAGGCCCAACAACGGTCCCCAAGAGGCCCCCCGCGATGCCTCAAGAAGAGCCGTGAACCCCCCAAGACACCCCAAGACAATTCCTTTTATAGCCATTTTGGCTCAAGTGCTTCGGTCCAAGCCGTGGATGTTGCCACACGTCTGTTCTTTACGTTCGTGCCAAGCACGTCAGCCGACACGTCGCTAGAACCTAAGACAGCGCCAGATAGCTTCAAGACGCTCAAAGAGGGGGTCTCCAGGCGGCCCAACGCTTTGACAATTCGACCAAGAGGCCCCAAGAAGCCCCAGGATGCCACGCTCAAGACAGCCCCAGGGGGCCCCAGGAAGCTCTCTAAGAGATCACCGACAAGCCAAAAGTATTTACACACACGCACAGGGACCCAGTGATTTTTGCACTGTTGCCTTTGCGCCTCCGATGGCCTGCTGAGGCCCCTCGATCGCCCCAAAGCGGCCCCTCGACGCCCCCACAAAGCGCGCAAGAGGCCCCGTGACGCTCCAACACACCCTCAACGGGGACCCGAAACCGCTCCCGAGAGGTGCCAGACATCCATCAAGGCCGCCCAAGAAAAACTCCAACCGCACCCAGGCATCTGCGTCAGACCTCCGGTACTTCCCTCCTGGGTTTCCAGAAGGGTTTCAAGATGCCTCGGGGCGCTTCCGACACAGGCAAGAGAGCTCCAAGACAGCCCACGAGAGCCTCCAGACGGCCCGCACCAGCCCCCAAGTGAACGCCAAGAGACCTCCCAGAGGTTCCCAAGACTGCCGACGAGAGCGCCAAGGATTTCCAAGCACCTGAGAAGGAAATCTACGACTTTTGCCATTCCGCTTTTTTGCCTCTGGTACCCTTCAGGGGCTGACGCATGACCCCCACGAGACCGCCAAGATACCCTCCAAAGGCCGCCCAAGCAGCCCCAAGAGATCACAAGAGGCTCCCATGACGCCCGAAGAGGCACTCGATGCACCAAAAAGGCTTCCAAGAGCTTCCGACGAGCCAGGAGGCGCTGACGAAGGCCTCAGAAAGATTACAAGATATCGGCATTCTCGCTTTTCTGAGCTCCCAACGGCTCAAGATGCCCACATACGGCGCCCAAACGGCCCCAGTGACCCCGAAGAGAGCCCCAAAACGGCCCCAGAGGACCCCTCCACGGCCCAAGAGGCCCCACGAAAGGGCCCAAGACGCCCCCAGGCGAGCCCCAGGAGCGGCAGCACAGACGCCGACCCCGCCAGCCAAGCCCCAAGACGCTTCCCAAAGGCCCCTAGGGGGTGCAGCTGCCCCCTAGGAGGGCCCCCAAACGGCCCCGAAAGGGCCAAAGGCGGGCCGAGAAGGCTCCAAGACGCCCCAAGAGGGTCTCAAGACTGCCCCAAGAGGGCTCCTAGAGGACTCCTCCGCGATTTCCATTGAGCTCGTCGTCAAGTCCTTGAAGTCACACAACATGTGCAAACGCTGTATGCTTAGCCGCGTGAAGCGAAAAGTTCATATTCCCCAGCGCCTTACTATGTTTCGAGTGACAAGAACTTCTGTTGCTGACGGCAATGAGACGAGCCAGCGACCCGCGGGGCCACAGAATGTTTGAGGCGAGGGGTGTCCCCAAATGGGCGAAGGGGCGCTATGCGGCACCTTGCCAGAGGCAATCGGTGGAGCGAAGACCTGTGGCCACCGGAAATACAACGCGCGCGAGGAACTCTACGAGGCTTCCGGCGGTGACCAGGTTCACGACTCACCGTTTGCATCCAGTTGCTTCGAATTTGGGGTTTCGGTGCCGGGCCGCGATGATTTTTCGATCGATACAGATGGGATGGCCGCGCTCTGGAGGGCGCGAGGATTCGGAGGCCGAAACAGTAAGCTGTTAAATTCGATGTTCCATGTTCTGTTAGTAAGGTGCCCCCTTCTGAGGCCCCTGTCGTTACGGAGCTCGTGAGGGGTCGTCAGGATGCTCTTGCGCGGCTCTTCGGTGGTCTTCCATGAGGCCTTTGCAGCATGGATGTAGCTCCTGGGGCCACGTTGCCAAATGGGCAGCCATTCGGGGGGGTGGCCGTTTGACAGAGAGGTTCCACTAGCAAACGTGCAAGCCCAGCCAAGGCGGGGGGGAGGGTGTGGCTACCGCATTTGGTAATGGGGCCCCATTGTCAAATAGTTTGTTTGGGGGCCAGGTCTGGGCGGCCAAGTTAGTCCGATTATCGATTTGACAGCGGGGGCGCACTGTCACATGGGCCATCGGGGAGGCAGGCCGAGGCGCGGGAGTTGAGCTCCGATTGCCCATGTGTCAGTGGGGGCCCACTGTCAATGGGGGGGGGAGGCCAGACGCAGGAATTGGGCTCCGATTGCCCGTTTGACCGTGGGGGGCCACGTTCAAATGAGCAATCAGGGGGGCTAGGCCGAGGCTGGTGAATTGAGCTCCGATCGCCCACTTGGCAACGGGAATCCCATAGTCAAATGGGTCATCGGTGTTCCCTGTTGCCCATTTCATAAAGGGATCCCCATTGCCAAATAGCCAATCTGAAGGGAAGTGTGGCCGATTGCGCGTTTGACACTGGGTATGCCATGGTCAAACGGGGAAAGTTCGCTTAGTACTTTCCGCTACAATTTTATTTTGCCCCCCCCCCCCCACACCCACACCCCAACACACCCCCTGTCCTGGGAGGGATCGTGGGGGGGGCCCGAGAATCTCACACGCCTTGATGACCCCAGAGGGGTCGACGGACCCCGCCACTACCCCACGAGCCCGTTGCTACCTCTCAGAAAGCATGGCACCACGCGCTAAGGGTGGCCTACGCTCGGGGCACTTGTGCTTTGGTAAATTCGGATGTGTGGAATCGTGCAAAGCCTACTGACAATGACTGTGGAGTCGGCCAAAACCTAAGCGCGCGCGTAGAGCGCGTGATTCTAGTACATATGTATATATGTTTCTGTATGTGTATATGTATGTGTACATATACAAGTGTATATGTATTTGAGTAGATGTATGCATATGTAGATGTATTTGTGTATGTACATGCAGATGCATGTGCATCTGCAAGTGTACAGGCAGTGTATGCGTACCGGTATATGCATTACTACGCTTATTCATACTTGTATGTGCATGTACATGTTTATGTGTGTAGTGTGAGTTATGTGTATTCGCGTATGTGTGTAGATGTCCCTGGCCGTACGTATGTATGTGTATAAGTAGATGCATATGTTGTTGTAAATGTATGTGTATGTGTGCATGGATGTGTCTATGCATGTGTGTCCAGGTATATGTATACGTACACGTATGTGCTTATGTATACGTACATATGCACGTATGTGCATAGGTATATGTATGTGTATGTGTATATGCATGTATCGACGTGTATGTATAAGTGTATGTGTATGTACTTGCATGTGCCTGATCATGTTCACATGTATGTGTAAGCGTACATCTGTGTTTATGTTCGTATGTGTATATGCGCAGGTATATGTATATGTATGTGCATATGTATATGGCTATGCGTACGCATCTGTTCGTGTACACGCACATGCATATGCATATGTATATGTCTATGCACATGTGCACGTCTCTGTCAATCTACATGCGTATGTCGTTGTATGAGTCGGCAGTTGTGTTTGCACATGTATATATATATATATATGCATGTTTGGTTGATATGTAAGTGTGTATGTGTAAATGTATTCGTATTTGCACACATATACCTATGTAGATGTATGTACATACATGTACAACACTCTATATATATACAAACACGCATATGCATGTGAATGCGTATGTGTACGTGTGTGTGTGTGTATATGAGTATGTGCATGTGCATGTGCATATATGCACATACACTTTCAGTACTTGGCCTCTGGCCCCCTACTCTGGGCGGCTTTGGGCCCTCTTGAGTACGTGCGGCAATTTTTCAAGTTGATCCCAGGCGCCCCGAGGTCGCTGAACTATCGTTCCACGACGCCCAAGGGGGCCTCAAGACGGCCCAGAAGGCCCCCAAGACGCCCCAAGAGGGCCTCAATAAGCACAAATGGCCCCATTCCTTTCGGAAGACGTAGTGTGTTTAAGAAGATTCGTCTCTGGAGCCTTCAGAGCATCCAAGACGGCCCGCAAGGCCTCCACGATCGCCTCAAGACGGCCCAAGAGGCTCCCTACAGGGTTCCAAGACAGTTCAACAGAGCCCCAAGAAGACCCAACAGGCCCCCAAGACAGACCATGAAGGCCCCAGGACGGCCCCAAGAGGGAGCCCAAAGGGGGTACCCGAACGGATATTTCAGTCCGTCGGCCCCAGGACGCCCCCAGGAAGCCCCCAACAAGTCCCCAAGATGCCCCGAATAGGCCCCCAGAGAGCCCCAAGAGGCCCCCAAGAGGTCCCCAAGAGCCCCCTCCCCAGACGCCCTGAGGCACTCATAGCGATCCCGAAGCTTCCAAGGAGGAGAGGCGATGAACGGCCGTCCTGACGCGATCTTGGACCGTCTTCGAGCTCAAGGTGCCATTTGGAGCCCTCTGTCCGAAGAAAATTCCAGAGGTCGCCTAAAGGGCCCCACAGGACAGGCCCCAAGGGGCCCCCGGGAGGCCCAGCAGAAAACACAAAGAGGCCCCTAATAGATTCCAGGAGGTCTCCAGGAAGCCTCCAGGAGACCCCAAAAAGGCCCCAAACCGGGATCCGAGAGACTTCGGAAGAGACCCAGGCCCCACTATTCCCCAACATGGCTGGTATGCTATCACAGCGTGAGGAGACAACACGAAAACGGTCCGGGCACGTCCCAGGATGACCCCGAGACGGCTCAAGAGAGCTCCTCTTTTCCTCCATATCCTTCTGCCTCCTGTCTCTGTCCTTCCTCGTCCCTCCTGCACGTGCTCCGCCACCCGGCGTGACAGCGCGCGCATGCTGTTTCAAGGCAGTTTTCTCTCCATGCTCCGTTACTACTCCTTCATGCAGCGCGTGCTCCGCAAACTGGCGTGACAGCGCATGCATTTCATATCACGGCTGTGTTCTCTCCTTCGCCCGTCTTTCTTCGATACTATTGCAAGTGCTCTGTCACCCGGCGTTACAGCGCGTGCATAATGTTTTAAGGCAGTTTGCTCTCCGTCCTCTAGCATTCCTTGTTCGTTCTGCACGCTTTCCGCCAGCTGGCGCGGCAGCGCGTGCATTCTATTTCAGGGCAGTTGTTATCCCGTCCTCCGTTATTCCTCGCCCTTCCCGGACATGCTCGGCCAGATAGGCCAAGAACATGTGACGACATCCAAAGACCAGCTAACTACGACCTCGACATTTCATCTGAAAGCCAATCAATGCCCCAAGCCTGTTCAGCGATCTCCCCGACGATCCCGCAAGCCAAGACCTGCGCGTCGTGACAACGAAGAGGCAACCCTGGACGACGCCATTGGGGCCCAAGACACCTGCCCCCCCCCCACACAAGACAGCGCCTGAACCGCGCCGCGCCTTACGCTCTCGAGAGCGCCTGGGCCCGGGCGCTGGGAGCAGTGCGACCACATCCACCACGCCAGGCCCGCTGGTCGTTGGGCTTCGCCCGAGCCGCCATGCCCCGCGTTCGTGGATCCAGATCCGCCAGCGAAGGGTGGCTTGCAGCGAAGCGGGGGGGCCCGTGGCCCGAATGGCGTCAATGCGGCTGCTGAGGTCTTGCCGGGCTGCCTCTTCAGTCTTATCGCTGGCCACGGGTGGGCGGGCGGTGGTGGCAAGTGCACGCCGCATGGCTAGCGGGGCACCTTCGGCAGGACGACGAAGCGCGCTCCGCTCGCGGGCGGTCGCGGTCGCCGAGCCGAGTGGGGCCCGAGGATGGCCCCCCTCCTCCTTCTACCTCCCTCCTCCTCCCTGGGCCTCGTCCTCGTTCCTCCTCCTCCTCCTCCTCCTCCTCCTCCTCCTCCTCCTCCTCCTCCTCTTTCTCTTCTCCTCCTCCTCCTCCTCCTCCTCCTCCTCCTCCTCCTCCTCGCTCCTCCTTTCTCCTCACCTGGAGATCCTAGGCGCGGAGGGGGTTGCCACGGATGAGACGCAGGCAGCGTCGCGGGAGGATGGCCAGCCGACAGTGGGCGCGGCGGAGGCCGGACCGGGTCCGGGGACTGCCCCCTGGCTGGGGTGTGATTGAGCTGGTCGAGGGTGCGGAAGGAGCCGTGCAGAGACGGGAGCCAGCCCACGCTGGAGAGCCCGGGGGGGCTTGGCGGCGCGTGCTCGCCCAGCGGCGCGCCCACTCTGGTGCGCCGACCGCGCGCCGACCCCAGCATTCCTTTGCGGCCGAGCAGCTCGGCAGTTTCCTCGGAGTGCTAGCGGTTCCGAGTCGTTTCATTGAGAGAGAGAGGGGGAGGGAAAGAGAGAGAGAGAGAGTGGGAAAGGCTCCTCCTCCTCCTCCTTCTCCTCCTCCTCCTCCTCCTCCTCCTCCTCCTCCTCCTCATCCTCATCCTCCTCCTCCTCCTTGTCCTCGTCCTCCTCTGCTTCCTCGTCGCCGGACTGCGTGCCCTAACGGGCGGGATGGGTCTGGCGGGCGGACCCTAACAGGCAGGCGGGGCGGGTCGGGCGGGCGGACCCTGACGGGCGGGCGGGTCGGGCGGCGGGCGGGGTCCTAGTGGGCGGGCGGGCGGCGGGTCGGTCGCGCGGGCGGGACATTAATGTGTGAAGCGTGTTCATCGGGACACGCGCATACCCTAACGGGCGGCATTGGTCGGGGGGCGGGTCGGGGGCGGGCGGGACCCTAACGGGCGGGCGGGCGGCGGATCGATCGGGCGGGCGCGGACATTAACGTGGGATGCGTGTCCATCTCAGCCCGCGCGTACCCTAACGTGTGCGGCGGGTCGGGCGGCGGGCGGGACCCTGACGGGCGTGCGGGCGGCGGGCTCGGCGGGCGGTACATTAAAGTATGACCAATCATCGAGGTAGCATGCGTGGCACCCTAACGGGCGGGCGGCGGGTCGGGCGGGCGGACCCTAACGGGCGGGCGGGTCGGGCGGCGGGCGGGACCCTAACGGGCGGGCGGCAGGTCGGGCGGGCGGGACATGGCAGTATGATGCATAGTCGAGGTAGCACGCGTGTCACCCTAACGGGCGGGCAGCGGGTCGGGCGGGCCGATCCTAACGGGCGGGCGGGTCGGGCGGCGGGCGGGACCCTAATGGGCGGGCGGGCGGCGGGTCGGGCAGGCGGACCCTAACGGGCGGGCGGGTAGGGCGGCAGGCGGGACCCTGACGGGCGGGCGGGCGGCGGGTCGGGCCGGCGGGACATTCAGGTATGACCAATAATCGAGGTAGCATGCGTGGCACCCTAACGGGCGGGCGGCGGGTCGGGCGGGCGGACCCTAACGGGCGGGCGGGTCGGGCGGCGGGCGGGACCCTAACGGGCGGGCGGCAGGTCGGGCGGGCGGGACATGGCAGTATGATGCATAGTCGAGGTAGCACGCGTGTCACCCTAACGGGCGGGCAGCGGGTCGGGCGGGCCGATCCTAACGGGCGGGCGGGTCGGGCGGCGGGCGGGACCCTAATGGGCGGGCGGGCGGCGGGTCGGGCAGGCGGACCCTAACGGGCGGGCGGGTAGGGCGGCAGGCGGGACCCTGACGGGCGGGCGGGCGGCGGGTCGGGCCGGCGGGACATTCAGGTATGACCAATAATCGAGGTAGCATGCGTGGCACCCTAACGGGCGGGCGGCGGGTCGGGCGGGCGGACGCTAACGGGCGGGCGGGTCGGGCGGCGGGCGGGACCCTGACGGGCGGGCGGGCGGCAGGTCGGGCGGGCGGGACATTAACGTATGATACATGATCGAGGTAGCACGCGTGTCACCCTAACGGGTGGACGGCGGGTCGGGCGGGCGGACCTTATTGGCTATTGGGCGGGCGGCCGGCGGGACCAATGCTACTACTACTTCTTCACCATAATTCCCTAACACCGTAACGCCCTAACACCCGAACACCCTAACACTCTAGGACCAGTTCCGCCGAGGACCGGTTCCGCTGAAGGCCGGTTCCGCTGAAGACCGGTTCCGCCGAGGACTGGTTCCGCCGAGGACCGGTTCCGCCGAGGGCCGGTTCTGCCGAAGCCAGGTTCCGCCGCGTCGGGCGGCGAGAGCGCACCTGCTTGCGAGCTCGCGACGGCGGAACAGGACCGGGCGGAACAGGACCGGCGGAACAGGACTGGCGGAACAGGACCGGGCGGAACAGGACGTCGGCGGAACAGGACCAGGCGGAACAGGACTGGCGGAACACCACCTCGGCGGTTCCGCTGTCCCCCCAAGCAGCCCTCGAAAGTGGCGACAGGTTCGCAGATCGCAGCCCCCCAGGATGGCAGGGTCTAATTTGGGTCCGCAGCGGCTACCCACTATGCTGTCCCCACCAGCAGCCCTCGAAAGTGGCGACAGTTTCGCAGATCGCAGCCCCCCAGGGACGGCGAGGTCTCGCTCAGATCTGCGCGGTGCCTCACTCTGCAGGGCCCACCAGCAGCCCTCGAAAGTGGCGACAGTTTTGCAAATCGCAGCCCCCCAGGGATGGCGAGGTCTAATTTGGGTCCGGGGCGGCTACCCACCATGCTGTCCCCCCCAGCAGCCTTCGAAAGCGGCGACAGTTTCGCAGATCGCAGCCCCCCGGGGACGGCGAGTCTAATTTGCTTCCGCGGCGGCTACACATATATGCTGTCCCCCTCAGCAGCCCTCGAAAGTGGCGACAGCTTCACAGATCGCAGCCCCCCAAGGATGGCGAGGTCTAATCTGGGTCCGCGGCGGCTACTCACTATGCTGTCCCCGCCAGCAGCCCTCGAAAGTGGCGACAGGTTCGCAGATCGCAGCTCCCCAGGGATGGCAGAGTCTAATTTGGGTCCGCGGCGGCTACCCACTATGCTGTCCCCCCAGCGGCCCTCGAAAGTGGCGACAGTTTCGCATATCGCAGCCCCCCAGGGATGGCGAGGTCTAATTTGGGTCCGGGGCGGCTACCCGCCATGCTGTCCCCCCCAGCAGCCCTCGAAAGTGGCGAGAGGTTCGCAGATCGCAGCCCCCCAGGCAAGATCACACAAGAGGTACCGCAGGCAAGATGCACACACAAGAGGTACGCACAAGCCGGGGGGCGGGAGGCAGGAGGAGGAGGAGGAGGAGGAGGAGGAGGAGAAGACGTGACCGCAGTGCTGTATACAAAGTGAATACCCAACCAAGGATGGTTGGGAATAATTGCCCTGGCGACGTACCCAACCCCTGCGCAATGCGGGGCATGAGTAGCTTGGGAGACGTTATACGGAGGTGATGACGTGACATGGGCGATATACTTCTGCGAGCGGCATTCGTGAGGCTCGCAGCCACCCAAGGATTGCGATGTCCCGCTCAGATCTGCCTGGTGCCTCGCTCCGCTAGACCCACCAGCAGCCCTCGAAAGTGGCGACAGTTTCACAGATCGCAGCCCCCCAGGGACGGCGCGGTCCCGCTCAGATCCGAGCGGTGCCTCACTCTGCAGGACCCACCAGCAGCCCTCGAACGTGGCGACAGTTTCGCAGATCGCAGCCCCCCAGGGACGGCGAGGTCCCGCTCAGATCTGCGCGGTGCCTCACTCCGCAGGACCCACCAGCAGCCCTCGAAAGTGGCGACAGGTTCGCAGATCGCAGCCCCGCAGGGACGGCGAGGTCCCGCTCAAATCCGCGCGGTGCCTCACTCCGCAGGGCCCACCAGCAGCCTTCGAAAGCGGCGACAGTTTCGCAGATCGCAGCCCCCCAGGGACGGCGAGGTCCCGCTCAGATCTGCGCGGTGCCTCACTCCGCAGGACCCACCAGCAGCCTTCGAAAGTGGCTACAGTTTCGCAGATCGCAGCCCCTCAGGGACGGCGAGGTCCCGCTCAGATCTGCGAGGTGCCTCACTCCGCTGGACCCCCCAGTAGCCCTCGAAAGTGGCGACAGGTTTACAGATCGCAGCCCCCCCCCAGGGACCCCCCAGGGACGGCGAGGTCCCGCTCAGATCCGCGCGGTGCCTCTCTCCGCAGGACCCACCAGCAGCCCTCGAACGTGGCGGCAGTTTCGCAGATCGCAGCCCCCCAGGCACGGCGAGGTCTCGCTCAGATCCGCGCGGTGCTTCACCCCGCTGGACCCACCAGCAGCCCTCGGAAGTGGCGACAGTTTTGCAGATCGCAGCCCCCCAGGCACGGCGAGGTCTCGCTCAGATCCGCGCGGTGTTTCACCCCGCTGGACCCACCAGCAGGCCTCGAAAGTGGCGACAGGTTCGCAGATCGCAGCCCCCCAGGGACAGCGAGGTCTTGCTCAGATCTGCGCGGTGCCTCACTCTGCACGACCCAGCAGCAGCCTTCGAAAGTGGCGACAGTTTCGCAGATCGCAGCCCCCCAGGGACAGCGAGGTCTTGCTCAGATCTGCGCGATGCCTCACTCTGCACGACCCACCAGCAGCCCTCGAAAGTGGCGACAGTTTCACAGATCGCAGCCCCCAAGGGACGGCGAGGTCTCGCTCAGATCCGCGCGGTGTCTCACTCCGCAGGACCCACCAGCAGCCCGCGAAAGTGGCGACAGGTTCGCAGACCGCAGCCCCCCAGGGACGGCGAGGTCTTGCTCAGATCTGCGCGGTGCCTCACTCCGCAGGACCCACCAGCAGCCCTCGAAAGTGGCGACAGTTTCGCAGATCGCACCCCCCCAGGGATGGCGAGGTCTCGCTCAGATCCGCGCGGTGCCTCACTCCGCAGGGCCCGCCAGCAGCCCCCGAAAGTGGCGACAGGTTCGCAGATCGCAGCCCCCCAGGGACGGCGAGGTCTAATCTGAATCTGCGTAAGGCGTCACCCCGCAGGACCCCCCAGCAGCCCTCGAAAGTGGCGACAGTTTCGCAGATCGCCCCCCCCCCCCAGGGATGACGAGGTCTAATCTGAATTTGCGTAAGACGTCACTCCGCTGGACCCCCCAGCAGCCCTCGAAAGTGGCGACAGTTTCGCATATCGCAGCCCCCCAGGGACGGCGAGGTCTCGCTCAGATCCGCGCGGTGCCTCACTCCGCTGGACCCCCCAGCAGCCTTGGAAAGTGGCGACAGGTTCACAGATCGCAGCCCCCCAGGGATGGCGAGGTCTAATCTGAGTCTGCGTGGGGCGTCACTCCGCTGGCCACCGCAGCAGCCCTCGGAAGTGGCGACAGTTTCACAGTTCGCAGCCCCCCAGTGATGGCGAGGTCTAATCTGAGTCTGCGTAGGGTGTTACTCCGCTGGGCCCCCCAGCAGCCCTCGAAAATGGAGACTGTATCACAGATCGCACCCCCCCAGGGATGGCGAGGTCTAATCTGAGTCTGCGTAGGGCGTCACTCCGCTGGCCACCCCAGCACGAGGTCTCGCTCAGATCCGCGCGGTGCCTCACTCCGCTGGCCCCCCAGCAGCCCTGGAACGTGGCGACAGTTTCGCAGATCGCAGCCCCCCAGGGATGGCGAGGTCTAATCTGAGTCTGTGTGGGGCGTCACTCCGCTGGCCACCCCAGCAGCCCTCGAAAGTGGCGACAGTTTCACAGATCGCACCCCCCCAAAGATGGTGAGGTCTAATCTAAGTCTGCGTAGGGCGTCACTCCGCTGGACCCCCCAGCAGCCCTCGAAAATGGCGGCAGTTTCACAGATCGAAGCCCCCCAGGGATGGCGAGGTCTAATCTGAGTCTGCGTGGGGCGTCACTCCGCTGGCCACCCCAGCAGCCTTCGAAAGTGGCGACAGGTTCACAGATCGCACCCCCCCAGGGATGGCGAGGTCTAATCTGAGTCTGCGTATGGCGTCACCCCGCTAGACCCCCCAGCAGCCTCGAAAGTGGCGACAGTTTCGCAGATCGCAGCCCCCCAGGGATGGCGAGGTCTAATCTGAGTCTGCGCAGGGCGTCACTCCGCTGGACACCCCAGCAGCCCTCGAAAGTGGCGACAGTTTCACAGTTCGCAGCCCCCCAGGGATGGCGAGGTCCAATCTGAGTCTGCGTGGGGCGTCACTCCGCTGGACCCCCCAGCAGCCCTCGAAAGTGGCGACAGCTTCACAGATCGCAGCCCCCCAGGGATGGCGAGGTCTAATCTGAGTCTGCGTAGGGCGTCAACCCGCTGGCCACCCCAGCAGCCCTCGAAAATGGCGACGGTTTCACAGATCGGAAATATACCCCCCCCAGGCCCGGGGTCGGCCACTTCGCAATCATCTGCGGACACTTTATGATACCCCGGGGGCCTCTAAAGAGCCTCGAGACGGCCCAAGAGGCTTCCAAGACGGCCCCAGGAGGCCCCAACGATGGTCCAAGAGGGCCCCGAGACGGCCAAAGATGGCTCCAAGACGCCTACGATAGTCCAAATACTCTCAAGAAGCATCCAAGACGCCCCAAGAGGCGTCCCAAGACGGCCCCAAGACGCAACAAGTGTTGATTATTCTATCAGTTTAAAACTGGCTTCTGGGTGGCTTCCCGACGCTCCAACCCGCCCCAAGACGGCCTAAGAGGCCCCCAGCAGAGCCCCAAGACGGTAAAAGAGGGCTCCGAAACGGATCGCCCAAGAGGGCCCCATGATGCCCCCAAGAGGGGCCCAAGAGAGGAAACACGAATCGACAATTCGAGCCTTGAGGCCCCAAGCGGCCCCCAAGAGAGCACAAGAGCCCCCCTAGAGGCCCTACGAGGCCCCCAAGAGGTTCCAAAAAAGGCCCCCAAACGGCCCCCAAGAGGTTTCCAAAACTGCCTCCAGAGGGCCCCGAGAGGCCTCCCACGATATCCAAACGAACTTCCAAGAGGCCTTTAACCCACAACCCAGGCTCGGTGGCGGGATGGGCCGAAGGCCACATAGACAGTCCAAGACGCCCAAGACGGCCTCCAGACGGCACAAGAGTCCCCAAGATACCCAAGAGGCCTCCAAGAGGTTTCCCAAGAGGACCCGAAGAGGCAAAGAAGTTTTTCTTTTGGCGTTTCTGCCTGACACGGAGGAGACATAGTAGACGGATCAGGCGTCGCATTTGTCCTCATATCACCCTCGCCGTTTTCGCGTTTGAGCCTTTCGGTGCTCCAGCCCAATGATACAGACTCTGAATTCTTCGCACGTGTGGCCTGGCGGAGGTTGTGTGTCCATTGGCGCCCAACCCCCAGCCGTCCCTGGGCATTTGTTGTTTTGATTGCTGCGCACGGCAGAAGGCATCTTAGAATACTGGTGGCCGTTGGCGCCACGATGTGGTCCACGCGTTGCCAGGCGGGGGTTGTCTCGCCTTGGGCGACCATCACTGCGCATGCTCCCGTCCAAGGGTTGCTGACGCTCGCCTTTTTTCAACATAACAAACAAAAACCTTCAGACGAGCCGACAGGGCCCCCCAAAGGCGCCAGAGATCCCAAAGACGAGCCCAAGAGGCTTACAGAGCGGCTCCGAGAGGGGCCCGCGCCCGCGCTAGCCCCCCCCGGCGGGAAGGGCGATTCACATGGCTTCGGTTTCGAAGCCACAGGTCGCCCCGATATGGCCTCAGAGGCCCCCGAGACGGCCCAAGACAAGCCAAGTAGTTCCCAGAGGGCCGAAAGACAGCCCAAGAGCCCCCCGAGACGGCCCAGCACAGCTCCACGCGGATCTTCACGAAGGCATGAATAAGCAAAATCGTCAACATCCAATGGGAAGTCTGTATTTTTCAAACATGGGCTTTGCGTTTCTTTCCAGCGTCCAGGAAGGCCTAAGAAGGCCCAAAGATCGGCCCAAGCCGTTCCAACTGGCGCCCGAGAGGGCTCCCGGACGACCCAAGAGGCACCCAAGAGGGGCCCAAGACGACCCAACAGGGCCCCCAAACGGCATCAAAGACCACAAGGACGAGCCCAAGAGGCGTTCAAGGCGGCTCTGAGGGAGGCCCGCGCCCAAGTTGCCCTCAACGGCGGGGTCCTGGGAACGCTTCAGATGTTTCGAAACGGCGATAGGTCGCTCCAGTATGGCCTCAGTGGCCTCTGGGTCGGCCCCAGAGCGCTCCAATACGGTTCGCTTACCTTTTTGCTCCCCCCTAGAGGGTCCCAAGACGATCCCACAGGGGTCGCTCACAACGCATCCGTCGGTCATCGAGGTTCGACGATGGGAGGTTCGAAGTGGGTCTTCTCCGATGTACTAATCCCGTTCTGGCCGCGAGCTATTCTGAGGGGTCACGGCTACCCAAGCGCTGGCTCCTGCGAGATCTGTTGTCTGAATCTCTGTTTAAGGCAATTGAGCTACTTTGGGGGGTCACGGCTACCGCGGCGCTGGCTCGCAGGGCAGGGTTGCGTCGTAGTCATCGTCATCGTCATCGTCGCAGTCGTCGTTGTCGTCTGTAGTTGTCGTCTGTCGGCGTTGATTCCCCTGTCGTCCTCGCCCACATCGCATCCGTCGTTCATCGGCGCTCGACGGTTCATCGGCGTTCGACGATCGAGGTTCGAGGGTGATGTCTGCGTCTTTCCATTCCCGCTCTGGCCGTGAGCTTTTCGTTATCATGCTGCAACTTATCCTTCTCATCGAGAGGGCCGATGGCTACGAGGGCCAGTGGGTGGATGATCTGCCTGTCGGTCCTCACTGAGTCATCAGTTATCCATCGTTTTTTCCTGCAACCGATCCCCACCTCATTCGCAACGCGACGCATCCGATGCTTGTGCATGGGTAGAACCTAAGCGTTCGCGAAGCGCGCGCGTGGTCTTACTTGAATGCAGATTTCGCATCGCGTCGCCAACTCGCGCGGCGCCCCGAGAGCACGCAGTAGGTCTTTTGGGCGCCTGGACTCGGTTGAGTCGGTTGGCGACGACCCGCAAGGCCTTGCTCAGTTTCGCCTCTCTTCGTCTCCCTGCCTCCTCCCCTCCCGCTCCTTCCCTCCGTTGTTCGTGCTCGCGGGGGTCTTCCTTTGTTGACCTACGCACGCGCGAGTTGTTGACTGTGCTTGTTCCCTCCTCCTCTCCTCCTCCTCCTCCTCCTCCTCCTCCTCCTCCTCCTCCTCCCTTCTCCTCCTCCTCCTCCTCCTCCTCCTCCTCCTCCTCCTCATCCTCCTCCTCCTCCTCCTCCTCCTCCTCCTCCTCCTCCTCCTCCTCCCTCCCCTGTGTGGACGTCCGGGCCGTTACGGTGCGCGTGCTTGGCGATATCCGGGTTTCAGTGCGCGTGCGCGTGCGTGGCGATATCCGGGTTTCACGCAGGAGCCGCGGGAACGAATGTGTGGTGGTATCGGCGTGTGGACGCGGCAACTCGCAATCCAGCACCACTGTTTCGGCGGGATGCGCTCCGGCAGTGAATTGTTGCAGAGTCACGACGAGACCTGTGTGTCGATGTCCACCGGCTGTCCGCGTCACCCCGGCGTCCCCCCCCCCACAAACCCTGCTTGCGTCCAGGATGCCCTAGGTTACCAGGTTTCTTGGGTTTCGATACATTGTTTGATTTTCGATGTTCTTTTTGAATGGGGCACGTGACATTCCCGTGCCAAAATCAATGGACGTGCTGGGTCCTCAGGGTTGGGTTTCTTGTGGAAGGTTTCTTGTGGAAGAGCTCCTACTGTACTTTTGTCGCGAGGCCAGGGCCTGGGGAGGGCTCTCAGAGGCCGTGAACGACAAGAACAAGTCCGTCTCGTCGTTGCACGGCGCGAGGGCGCCTCGGATGAGGCGGATATCATCCAGAAGAGGAAGCGATGACAGCATGCACTCGGAGGCACCCCAGTATACTAATACTATTGCGTGCGTCGCCCCCCAGTGGCGACGCGCGAACCGAGAAATCTTATAGTATCTGCGTCGTGGCGGGCGCTTTCTAACCGTACCGCTCGGGAAACGATATACTACAAGAAGGGTATACAATCTGTTCGGGTCGGACGCGCGCCTCCAAGGAGGACATCTAGTATTTGTATGTCTCTGTGCGTCCTGTGCACTCGGCAGTGGCAGCAACGGCGCCAGCAGCTGGCATGCGAGAGGTGACTCGCGTCGACTGGGGCGACGAGGGCGACCACGCCACCGCGCTGTCCTTGTGCCCTGGAGGTGCTCGGCCTGAGATTGCCCGCACTGGGTGAGCCAAGGCCCTGCGATCCAGGCGTTGCAAGTTTTTTAATGTTGCGCCAGGCGTCTTCGCTCGGCCTCGGGACCCTGGACCATCACAGATCGAAGCGGCCGAAAGCGCAACAGAAGAATGGGGTCAGGAACTCCGGTCGTGATTTTTTTGGTTCGCGGTGTTATGTTTTTTTCGCAACGTCGGATCTCTGGGGGGGAGGGACGGTTTCGAGGTGGAGCAGGCTGGCGGCTGTGAGGCTTCCGGGCTGCTCTGCTGGCGGTCGAGTGTTGCGACAGTGGTGCACCTGGAGTATCGAGATGGGTTCTGCGAAGGCTGACGTCGTGGTCAGATCGCTGGGCAAAGGGGGGGGATACATTACACCAGAGAAAACCCCAATCAGTGGACGGTGTGAAAATGATATGGATAGTCAGATCGATCATGAGATCGATGGTGAGCTCGATCGTGGGATCCCGATGTCGGCCCAGAACCAGCAACCGGGAACCCGGGAACCCGGAACTGGGCACCCCAGAACCCAGCTGGCTACCGAATTCAGCCATGGATTTTCGCCAAATCTTGCAATATCCGCTAGGACCCCTTCAGGGCAAGAGCTGATCGGAGAAATCACACGCGCAACCATGACACACACACACACACACACACACACACACACGCACTCACGCACGCACGCACGCACGCACTCACGCACGCACGCACACACATGCACGCACGCACGAACGCACGCACGCACGCACGCACGACGCACGCACGCACGCACGCACGGACGCACACACGCACGCACGCACGCACGCACACAACACACATGCACATACACATACACCGACACAGACACAGACACACACACACACATGTGTGGCGAGAAGGGTGGGGATTGTGGGAGGAGGTGGCGGCAGCGTGCTCTCTGCCTGCACCAGGTTTGGGCATCTCCACGTCGACCTGCTGGAATGGAGTTTCCCAGAGAAGGGCGTGATTTGCATCTTCCCAGCGGAAGCCGGCACCGTCCATTTCCCTGGAGTGCAGTCCTCCCCGACGCCTGGCCTGATATAGTTTTATCATCCCAGCAGCTCTTGCACCGAGGGGCTGCTGCTTGCTTGCTCTACGAACTCGTTGGCATGCATGCTGGGGTCTCCGCGCAAATGGGCACCCGTGGGCGCCTCGTGGGCGCTCGGTGCGCTGGCTGGGGTTCCTGATTCTCGTTCCGTAGGCGCCCGTTGGAGCATCGTGGGCGCCTGGTGCGCTGGCTCACGTACCAGGTGCGCGCGTAATTCTGTGGAAGTCGATTGATGGAGAGGAAGCGTGCTGCCAACTAATTTCCAGGTGTCTAAAAGATGTGTCAATACTGTTCTAAATATGTAAAAAAGCATGTTTGAAACATGTCCATAACATGTTTTCACATTTTAAACACATCTTCAATTCAATGACAGGATTGTTAGAGTGTCCATTGTCATGGCATCCACAAGCATAGCTTGCACCACGCTTATTGCAGTGGTTTGCACCACCTGGCTTGCACCCCATGGCTTGCACATCTTCTTTTGTGCGACACGTGGCGCTTCACACGGCCTGCACCCGCATATAGAGTCGCTCGACCTCCATGGCGAGACCAGACGTATGTGCCCAGCTGATTTGTAGCGCTTACGTGTACAGTCCAATTCTCAGTGCTATGACCTAGATCCCGCCAAAAAACAGCGGCCTTAAGTCCCGGGACTAAGCAAATCAGTTCGGTATGAACACCAGGTTCGCAGGACGGGGTCCAGACTTTGGGGAGCCGCGTTGCGAAATAAAACACGACGTCGGATGTTTGGGGGCGTAGCGCTGGTGGTCGATGCGGCGGCGGCCCCAGCGCTAGAGCTCGCGTTCAAGATGGAACGCCGCCATGGGCCTCGGAGCTGGACGACGTTGAGCGATTGGCGCCGTCGGAGAGCCGCGATCTCCCAGGGCTACAGCTGTCCACGCGGTGTCGGAAACCAGCGCCAATTGGCACGAGCAAGATGGGTGCGGGAAGAATGGGGACAAAGGTCGACCGTATCTCTAGTCCGTGTTGAATAGGACTCGGAGTCGGCGTCGCCGCGGGCGTCGTCCCTTCGAGGCAGAGGGCCGCCTGCCCAACAGCGGCCGCTGTCGGTTTTGTTCAGCATTTGCTGTTGAGCATCGTGCCCATGTCTGTTTGGCATAACGTGATCTCCCCCCTCGGGGCCCTCCATCGAGTGGGAGATCGACCTCATATTGGTTTTGCCCAAAAATCTAATTCCTCGCCGAACCTACGAATCATCTGCGACAGCTCGGTGCATTCGTTGTAGCCTCCTCCATGGGGGAAATCAATATTGGTGGTAATGAAGTCGATCCTGTAGTCAGTCTCCTACTCGTACTCCAGTGCCAACTTTGATGGAGGGCGCGCCGGCAGACTCACCGTCCACCAAACCACCCCAACCCTCCATTTCCAGTGTGGGGGTCGGGTCGGGCGAAAGGGGGGGTTTGGGAAAGGGGGGGCTACGAAATCTGCTGCATGCAGCTGGTTTCGGCCTCACCGAGGGGCCCATTCCTCGATACATGGCCGCCTCCGGCGCCGGGAGGCGCCGGGAAAATCAGCTACGTGAGCTGATTCTCAAACCCCCCCTTTGCTATCCCCCCCTTTCGCCCGACCCGAGGGGGGTCGGGGAGCATGGAAAAAAACACATATGAGCGACGAAAACAAACGGGTCAAACTGCGCCGACATTGGCGCGTAAGCTCCCCGCGTAAGGTCGCGCGTGAGCGCCCTCGCTCCAGATGTGGCGTGCCTTGCGGGCGGCTCGCGCAAGCCGCGGCGTAAGGTCGCTATGCCATCTCGCGTAAGACCCGGTTTTGATCGTCGCTCATATGAAGCCTGTACTCTAGATTTCGTAATAAAAGAGAGGGGGTCTGGACCCTCCAAGACAAGCCATTTCGGACCTCCCCCCGCGGGAGAGCCCTCCAAAACATCGTCCCCAGACCCCCCCAGGCCCTCCAAGATGACCTGGAAGAGACCCCCCCCCGAAATGAGACCCCCTCCCTTTTATTACGAAATCTGGAGTACCCGTCGGTCGTTGAAATTCGGTATTTTTTTGAGTCCCAGATTCCAGTCTACTTTAAGCGCCGTCCGACTTCAATGATCGAGTGGCCTCACCTTTCTCGTCCTCTTCAGGGGGCGGGTGGACACCCAATCTACTTCCAACGCCTTTCTACGTTATGCTTCTACCTGCTTCTTCCGACCGATGGGTACCCCCCAGCCCGAAATCCGGGCCTGCGGTTTGGGAGGAGGAGGAGGAGGAGGAGGAGGAGGAGGAGGAGGAGGAGGAGGAGGAGGGAGGAGGGAGGAGGAGGAGGAGGAGGGAGGGAGGAGGAGGAGGGAGGAGGCGGGAGGGGAGGAGGGGGGAGGGAGGGAGGGGAGGAGAGGAGGAGGGGAGGGAGGGAGATGAGGAGGAGGAGGGAGGGAGGGGAGGGGAGGAGGATGAGGAGGAGGGGGAGGTGGTGGAGGAGGAGGAGGAGGAGGACCTCCCAATCCTCTCCTCTCCCACGTCTTACCCCTGGGGCATTGGTGGTTGAGCATCGGCCCCTCACCCGTGCCTCACCGCCATCCAGGGACCGACCGTCCACACGAACGCATCGGGCAGGAACACTGGCCCACAGAAGCGGTCCAGACCTCCAAGGGCCCACGCATCCAACAATTGGAGCGCCGGATGTTTGGGCGGTGGTCGTTCTCTTACCTGTTGTTTTGCCGATCGGCCAGGGCCCTCGCATACCCCCATCCCCCCCCCACACCTCCCGAAGTAGATCTTGGCTGTTTCTGGCGCCTGGTTCGAGCAGCTGGAGTCTCCCCTGCAGTGGACGCCCTGTTGGAAACAGTGGCATGAAGCAGAGGTCCAGAGCCAGACCCCCACCCCCATGCCTTCCGCCTAATGTCGAAACGCCGACTACGAAAGCGCTCATCTGGGTGTGTGTGTGTGTGTGTGTGTGTGTGTGCACGGGCGCACCCCCGGCCCATGCCCCTCCTCGCTCGGCAGTCGCAGAGCGGTGTGGTGGCCACACCGTCGGGTGAGCCGTTTGGTTCGGTACCAGCTCGTGGAAGCCTTGGATCAGGGACCAAGCATTCAGACGGGCATGTCTCTCTACAGGGTAAATATTCAAGAATAGCACGGACATAGTTTGGGAACGAATTTTCGTTCTCTTCTGATGATGACTTGTATTATGGCAAGTATTTCTGTGATGTTCCGTATTACTACAAGTGTTCTATTCATGTTATGATTATGGTTCTGAGTATGACTAATTATCTGATTCGCATTCTTAGTATGATGAGTAAAGTATACATTCATAGTATGATTACTGATATTGCATTATCATTATTATGCCTGTTCGTATCATCATTAACACCACCATCAGTATCACCATCATCATCATCATCAGTATTTCGATTAACTTCATCTATGTGTGCACACATGTTTTTTCCAAACAAGAGACGTACACCATGTTTCATGTTTCTTCCTGATCCCGCCTGTAGGAGGACATGCCCGACCCCCCCACAAAACACGGACATTCACACAACACTCTGAGGTCCACGCGGATTTCTCGGGTCGGGGCCCTGGCGGCGCTTTCGGCGCCGCCCCTGGCGCGCTCCGCGCGCCAGGGGCCACATCCGCGCGCAGGCTTGCGCCACATCCGCCGACACCTTCTGTGAGTGTCGCGAGGCCAGGAGTTTCTGGCCAGCGGCGTCTTGTGTGAGGGTGCGGGGTCGCGCGCGGGTGGTAGCAGATACGTAGGGGGTCCAAGTGTTTGCGCGATGCCGGTGGTCTGGGGCGTGTTTTGCGAGCGCCTTGCGTGCTGTGCACACGGGTGCGGGGTGTCCTTCTGGGAGGTCGGCCTTTCGATCCGCAACCAAGTGGAGGACCACCGGAAGACGAAAGGAGCAAGAGTGGTGTGCGGAAGCTGTGATCAGCGAGGCATCACCGCGAAAGATGTGGCAGATGAGTCGACACGGGTGAAGAGGCTGTTGACGTTCGCAGCGCGCACGAAACAGTTCGCGCGGCAGCAGCACATTAGCGCCGAGCAAGACAGTGAGCATTGCACGAGGAAGAGTAAGGCTGTATGCGCGGAGTGCATTGCAGTTGGCTTCACGGCTCGCAATACGGAAGCGTCTGGGGGTCTTTGGGGGGCCTCCTGGGGGCCTCTTGGGGGCTCCTTGGGGCGTCTTGGCGGCCTCTTGGGGGCCTCTGGCGGCGTCTTGGGGCACTCTTGGGGCCCCCTGGGGCTCGTGGGGGCGGAAAGCTAGATTTTTGAACTTTTGGTTGCCTCTTGGGTCCCTCTTGGTGCCGCTTTGGGGCCTTATTGGGCCGTCTAGGGGGCCTCTTGGGCCGTCTTGGAGCCATCTTGGGCCGTCTTGGAGCCATCTTGGGCCGTCGTGGGGCCGTCATGGGGGCCTCTTGGGCCGTCTTGGGGCGGTCTTCGGGGCCTCTTGGGCCGTCGTGGAGCGTCGGAAAGCCCAGAAGGCGAATTTCTGAAACATAGACGTTTTATTTTAAAGAAGGATATGAGTATTTTTCCCCACATCCTGAGTGGGGTTCTTGTTTTCCCAGAACACCCTCTCCTTCCCACCCACCTCCCGCTCCATCTTCCATACAGCACAATATTATTCCTACCACACACACCATACCATACCATAGCTCCTACCACACATACCATACCATACCATACCATACCATACCACCCATACGTACCATACCGTACCATACCATACCATGGCGTACCATAGCATACCATACCATATCACACCAATGCCACACCGTACCATACCATACCATACCTCCAGTACCATACCATACCATATCATACCATACCGTACCATACCATACCTATACCATTCCATACCACTCCATACCGACAACCATACTACTTACATGGTTTCGTGCCCCTCCCACCCCTCCAGGGAGGCCCCGCCTGAGCGAGGAGGGTATCGGAAAACCATACTATTTACATGGTTTCGTGCCCCTCCCACCCCTCCAGGGAGGCCCCGCCTGAGCGAGGAGGGTATAGGAAAACCATACTATTTACATGGTTTCGTGCCCCTCCCACCCCTCCAGGGAGGCCCCGCCTGAGCGAGGAGGGTATCGGAAAACCATACTATTTACATGGTTTCGTGCCCCTCCCACCCCTCCAGGGAGGCCCCGCCTGAGCGAGGAGGGTATCGGAATACCATACTATTTACATGGTTTCGTGCCCCTCCCACCCCTCCAGGGAGGCCCCGCCTGAGCGAGGAGGGTATCGGAATACCATACTATTTACATGGTTTCGTGCCCCTCCCACCCCTCCAGGGAGGCCCCGCCTGAGCGAGGAGGGTATCGGAATACCATACTATTTACATGGTTTCGTGCCCCTCCCACCCCTCCAGGGAGGCCCCGCCTGAGCGAGGAGGGTATCGGAATACCATACTATTTACATGGTTTCGTGCCCCTCCCACCCCTCCAGGGAGGCCCCGCCTGAGCGAGGAGGGTATCGGAAACCATACTATTTACATGGTTTCGTGCCCCTCCCACCCCTCCAGGGAGGCCCCGCCTGAGCGAGGAGGGTATCGGAAAACCATACTATTTACATGGTTTCGTGCCCCTCCCACCCCTCCAGGGAGGCCCCGCCTGAGCGAGGAGGGTATCGGAAACCATACTATTTACATGGTTTCGTGCCCCTCCCACCTCTCCAGGGAGGCCCCGCCTGAGCGAGGAGGGTATCCGAAAACCATACTATTTACATGGTTTCGTGCCCCTCCCACCCCTGCAGGGAGGCCCCGCCTGAGCGAGGAGGGTATCCGAAAACCATAATATTTACATGGTTTCGTGCCCCATCCCACCTCTCCAGGGAGGCAAAACCATACTATTTACATGGTTTCGTGCCCCTCCCACACCTCCAGGGAGGCCCCGCCTGAGCGAGGAGGGTATCGGAAAACCATATTATTTACATGGTTCGTGCCCCTCCCACCCCTCCAGGGAGGCCCCGCCTGAGCGAGGAGGGTATCGGAAAACCATATTATTTACATGGTTTCGTGCCCCTCCCACCCCTCAGGGAGGCCCCGCCTGAGCGAGGAGGGTATCGGAAAACCATACTATTTACATGGTTTCGTGCCCCTCCCACCCTCCAGGGAGGCCCCGCCTGAGCGAGGAGGGTATCCGGAAAACCATACTATTTACATGGTTTCGTGCCCCTCCCACCCCTGCAGGGAGGCCCCGCCTGAGCGAGGAGGGTATCCGAAAACCATACTATTTACATGGTTTCGTGCCCCTCCCACCCCTCCAGGGAGGCCCCGCCTGAGCGAGGAGGGTATCCGAAAACCATATTATTTACATGGTTTCGTGCCCCTCCCACCCCTCCAGGGAGGCCCCGCCTGAGCGAGGAGGGTATCGGATAACCATACTATTTACATGGTTTCGTGCCCCTCCCACACCTCCATGGGGGGAGGGCTACGAAGAGTTTCGTAGCCCTCCCCCCTTCCAGCGGGGCCCCGCCAAAGCGAGGAGGGCATCAAGAAAATGGGTCCCACGAAACCGTTAATCTCTTTATGTGGGGAACTCCGTTAGCATAATTTTCCGTCTGGGGACCCTCTTGGGACGCATCTTGGAGGCCTCTTGCGGGCGTCTTGGGCCGTATGGAGGCCATCTCGGGTGTCTTTGATCGCTCTTGGACCGTCTGGGACCATATTGTGCTCTCTTGGAGGCCACTTGGAGCGTTCCTGGGGCGCTCTTGGGGCCGTCTTCGGGGCGCTCTTGGGCCGTCTTCGGCGCCTCTTGGGCCGTCTTGGGGCCCTCGTGGGCTGTCTTGGGGCCCTCTTGGAGGCTTCTTGGACCGTCTCGGGGCGGTCTTGGGGGCCTCTTGGGCCGTCTGGGAGCGTCGGAAAGCCCAAAAGGCGAATTTGTATATAAATTATCCCGGCAAAGCAACCTAACAGCGATGTGTAGGAGCATATCTGGAAGCATTCCCCTTAAGATTCAGATAAGAATCCTGTTGTAGAATTCTGCTGTTCTCGCAGTCGTGGTCGCATTCGCGATGGCAGTCGCAGTGGCAACAGCAGTCCCTGTCACAGCCTCAGCCTCAGCCTGCCTCAGCCTCAGCCTCAGCCTGCCTCAGCCTCAGCCTGCCTCAGCCTCGCCCTCAGCCTGCTTCAGCCTCAACATCAGTCTGCCTTCAGCCTCGGCCTCAGCCTGCCTCAGCCTCAGCCTCAGCCTGCCTCAGCCTCGCCCTCAGCCTGCTTCAGCCTCAACATCAGTCTGCCTTCAGCCTCGGCCTCAGCCTGCCTCAGCCTCACCCTGCATCAGCCTCAGCCTCAGCCTCAGCCTGCCTCAGCATCAGCCTGCCTCAGCCTCAGCCTCAGCCTGCCTCTGCCTCAGCCTCAGCCTGCCTCAGCCCTCAGCCTCAGCCTGCCTCAGCAGCCTCAGCCTCAGCCTCAGCCTCAGCCTCAGCCTCAGCCTGCCTCAGCCTCAGCCTCAGCCTCAGCCTCAGCCTCAGCCTGCCTCAGCCTCAGCCTCAGCCTGCAGCCTCAGCCTCAGCCTGCTTCAGCCTCAGCCTCAGTCTGCCTTCAGCCTCGGCCTCAGCCTCAGCCTGCCTCAGCCTCAGCCTGCATCAGCCTCAGCCTCAGCCTCAGCCTGCCTCAGCATCAGCCTGCCTCAGCCTCAGCCTCAGCCTGCCTCAGCCTCAGCCTCAGCCTGCTTCAGCCTCAGCCTCAGTCTGCCTTCAGCCTCGGCCTCAGCCTCAGCCTGCCTCAGCCTCAGCCTGCATCAGCCTCAGCCTCAGCCTCAGCCTGCCTCAGCATCAGCCTGCCTCAGCCTCAGCCTCAGCCTGCCTCAGCCTCAGCCTCAGCCTGCTTCAGCCTCAGCCTCAGTCTGCCTTCAGCCTCGGCCTCAGCCTCAGCCTGCCTCAGCCTCAGCCTGCATCAGCCTCAGCCTCAGCCTCAGCCTGCCTCAGCCTCAGCCTGCCTCAGCCTCAGCCTCAGCCTGCCTCAGCCTCAGCCTCAGCCTGCTTCAGCCTCAGCCTCAGTCTGCCTTCAGCCTCGGCCTCAGCCTCAGCCTGCCTCAGCCTCAGCCTGCATCAGCCTCAGCCTCAGCCTCAGCCTGCCTCAGCATCAGCCTGCCTCAGCCTCAGCCTCAGCCTGCCTCAGCCTCAGCCTCAGCCTGCTTCAGCCTCAGCCTCAGTCTGCCTTCAGCCTCGGCCTCAGCCTCAGCCTGCCTCAGCCTCAGCCTGCATCAGCCTCAGCCTCAGCCTCAGCCTGCCTCAGCATCAGCCTGCCTCAGCCTCAGCCTCAGCCTGCCTCAGCCTCAGCCTCAGCCTGCTTCAGCCTCAGCCTCAGTCTGCCTTCAGCCTCGGCCTCAGCCTCAGCCTGCCTCAGCCTCAGCCTGCATCAGCCTCAGCCTCAGCCTCAGCCTGCCTCAGCATCAGCCTGCCTCAGCCTCAGCCTCAGCCTGCCTCAGCCTCAGCCTCAGCCTGCTTCAGCCTCAGCCTCAGTCTGCCTTCAGCCTCGTCCTCAGCTTCAGTCTGCCTTCAGCCTCAGCCTGCCTCAGCCTCAGCATCAGCCTGCCTCAGCATTCAAAGTGTGGCCCGGGAATGGAGTTCTGGGAACTCGAAGAACACGAAATGGCCTACAGTTGGCTCCGGGCATTCAAAATCATGCCCAGGAATGGAGTTCTGGGAACTCGAACACCACGAAGTGGCCTACAGTTGGCTCCGGGCATTCAAAATGTGGCCCGGGAATGGAGTTCTGGGAACTCGAAGACCACGAAGTGGCCTACAGTTGGCTCCGGGCATTCAAAATGTGGCCCGGGAATGGAGTTCTGGGAACTCGAAGAGCACGAAGTGGCCTACAGTTGGCTCCGGGCATTCAGAATGTGGCCCGGGAATGGAGTTCTGGGAGGTCGAAGAGCACGAAGTGTGTGACTGTATGCGAAAAACGATCCCCCCCGGCAAACCCCAACGGCCCCCCAACGGCTCCCCAACGGCTGCCCAGACCCCCCTGTGGAGTAATGTGCTGCTCTCTTTTTACCCCACTAGAAACCTATCAGTCTTCGCTGTTAGGTAAAAACGCACGTTTTACGAAGGGAACGGGTCAATTGTTGCGTCCAGAGGCCCTCTTGGGACGCATCTTGGATGCCTCTCGGGGCCTCTTGGGGGCATCTTGGGCCGTCTGGAGGCCATCTTCGGTGTTTTTGATCGCTCTTGGACCGTTTGGGGCCATATTGAAGCTCTCTTGGAGGCCACTTGGAGCGTTCCTGGAGCGCTCTTGGGGCCGTCTTCGGGGCCCTCTTGGGCCGTCTTGGGCGCCTGTTGGGCCGTCTTGGGGCCCTCTTGGGCTATCTTGGGGCCCTCTTGGAGGCTTCTTGGGCCGTCTTGGGGCGGTATTGGGGGCCTCTTGGGCCGTCTGGGGGCATCGGAAAGCCCAGAAGGCGCATTTGTAAAAATCGTACGTTTTATAAGGGACATGGGCCAACTTTTGCATTAGGGACCCTCTTGGGACGCATCTTGGAGGCCTCTTGGGGCCTCGTGGGGACCTTTTGGGCCGTCTAGGAGGCCTGTTGGGCCGTCTGTGGGCTATCTTGGGCGTCTTGGAGCGCTCGTTTGGCGTCTCGGGGCCCTCGTGGGCCGTCTTGGAGGCCTCTTGGGGCCTTCTCGGCCTGTCTGTAGGCCCTCGTGGGCTCGGAAAAGCCCCGTGGTGCGCTCGTCCGGGGCGAGGGGAGGGGGGGTCGAATCTCCGGTTTTGGGTCCCTGGGGGGGGGGTATGGGGGGGGGGGGAACTATCTCACACGCCTAAAGACCCACAAGGGGTCGGCGGATTTCATTGTCAGCTTTCTTGTGGTCTGTCTTCGAAATGCAGTCTTAAGTTTGCGTTAGCGTGCGCTACCGTCTGGTAGTCGATGACACAGTGTTGATTTCAAGCGTCGGTTGTAGTGTTGATTGAGCGTCGATGAGCATCAATGTAGTGCCGATTCAGCAAGATGGTACGGGAGGCTCCCATGAGTTGCCGCAGAAACTGGGCGACGAGAGCTATACGGCTGATGGACAAAATCCTGCACCGCCCGCGTGACCTTCAGCGCGCCCCCGGTTCAATGTTTGCTCGCCCTTGTGCCCCCGGTTCAATGTTTGCTCGCATCGCCAGCGGGGTGCAGGATCTCGGACAGTCGGCGGAGCGACACAGCGCGTGACAGCCCGGCACTATCTGATTGGAGGCGCGGGGGTGTTCACAAACATCAACATCCACCGAACGCTATCGCTATCGCTATCGCTATCGGCTCGATGTCCAGTTGGACGCAGCCGTCCGCGCGGCCGAAGCTACGCGCGCGCGCCCGAGGCGCGTGGGGGGGGGTCACCCCCCGACACATGCTCCCGCCAGAGGGGCTTCCACCGAACGCGTTCCACTTCTCGCAGAGTGCCTACTTGCAAACTTTGCGCCAAGTGCCTTCTCGCAGAGTGCCTACCATGAATCGTAAGTTCCTTGCGGCGGATCCAGGCTATTGCGATAGCCTTACGGCCGATGCCGCCGACCTTGAAGGGGGACGATGAACGACGACGACGACGACGACGGCGACGGCGACGACGATCGCGAGTCCTTGTTGGGGCCTTCCCGGGCCCTCTTGGGCTGTCCTGGGGGGCCTTTGGGCCGTCTTAGGGCCTTCCCGGGCCATCCTGGCGTGTACTTGGGCCGTTCTGGGGAGCTCTCGGAGGCAACTGGGGCCGACGTGGAGTGTGTGAAGCCTGGAAGTCGAGCAGGCGAAAAAACATTGGCGATTTCGGGACTTCCTGGTAGCCTCTTGGAGTGGGGAGCTTGAAATGTGGGTTGGTTTTCCCCCGGGGCTCTGTTGGGCGTTCTCGGTCGGAGAAGGGGGAGGGGGGGGGTCACGATTCGCAGGACGCTTCCAGGGACCCCGCGGGATCTTCTCCTCCCTCTCACCCTCCCCCGGGACCTCCCCTCTGTCGTGAGGAAAGGATTACATGAACGGGGTCCCCTTCGAGTCGATTACGCTGTTGTTCGATTCTCCTCTGGCTGGAGCGTTTGAGGAGGTGGGCCGAGGGAAGAGGGGGGGTGGTTCTGGGAGGCTCATGCAGGTTTCAGTGTGGTGCGGGGGAAAAACGACGAAGAGCGAGGGGGAAACAGAGAAGGAGGAGGATGAGGAGGAGGAAGCAGAGGAGGAAGAGGAGGAGGATCGAGGATCGGGGTTCGAGTCGATGTTTCATTTTTCATTGTCTTTTTTGGGGGGGGCTTTCTGGAAGCCTCCGAGGATTTCTGGGGACGTCCTGGAGGCGTCTTGGGCCGTCTTGGGGCCCTCTTGGGCCGTTAGGGGACACTTTTGGGCGCCTCTTGTGGTGTCTCGGGGCGATATCGGGGGCCTCGTGGGCCGTCTTGGCGCGTTGGCAAACGTCAGGGGCAAGAGCGCTAGAATCCTTCAAACACGTAGAGAAAATCTACGATGTTTGCCTCTTGGGGCTCTCGTGGGAAAGCTCCTGGATGCCTCTTGGGGCTTTTTGTAGGCCTCTTGGGCCGTCTGGAAGCCGTGAAGGCGTCTTAGACAGATCGTCAGGCGAGTCGGGGTTCTCGTGGACTGTCTGTGGGGCATATTAGACCACACTTGGCCCTTTTTGGAACTCTTTTGAGCTCCGGGAATCCCAGGGAGAGCGTCGTATCTGACCCCCCCCCCTCGGGACCCCCCCCCTACCCCCCCCCCCGCGGGGGAGGGATCGAAGGGAAGGGGCTTCCCTTCGACTCCATTACGGCGTTCCTCAACGCCTGGGAAAGGAGGGGAAGAGGACGACAGCCACGACGACAAACGAATGACGGGCTGAGGCCGTCCCTGGGAAAGGGGGGGAAGATGACGACAGAGACGACGACAAACGAATGACGGAGATGACGACTCGGACGGACGAAGCCGCTCACACACGCCGACAGGGTCGGTGGATTTGCGAGTAGTTACTCCAGATTTCGTAATAAAAGGGAGGGGGTCTGGACCCTCCAAGACAGGCCATTTCAGACCCCCCCCGTGGGAGAATCCTCCAAAACATCGTCCCCAGACCCCCCCAGGCCCTCCAAGATAGCCTGGAAGAGACCCCCCCCGAAATGAGACCCTTCTCCCTTTATTACGATACCTGGGGTATTTTGCGAGCAGTGGAACTCTCTTGCCTTCACGTGAAAAACTGCAGCACTCAGCCGTGCAGGCAACAACCGGCGCAGGCGCGAGCGAACAGCCGGACCCCGCCGCCCCCCCCCCCGCGCAGGCGAGGGCTTCGAGGCCCTCCCGCCGGCGGCGGCCTCCCGCCGGCTTGCCGGCGGCCGGTTGCAGCTGCAGCAGCAGCAGCCGCCGCCACCGCAGCAGCAGCAGCAGCAGTCGTAGTTCAGGAGCGAAAGAAGGACGTACATGTACATGCATCCACGCTGGTTTCGAGAGTACGCATTGCGCAAATCTTCGTATAACGCGGCCGGTCTCGTGGATCGAGGGGCCGTGTTCATGTACATAGCTGGGCGCATACGTCCTTTGTGGGCTCCCTAGTAGTGGTTGTTGCGGTTGTCGCCGTAGAAGTCGCCGCCGCTGTAATCGCCATCGCCGCCGTCGCAGTCGCCGCCCTCGTCGCCGCCGTCGCCGCCGCCGTCGCCGCCTTCGTCGCCGTCACCGGGCGCTGGTGGCACTTGAAGTCACCACCGCCGTAGTCGTAGCCGTCACCGTCGCCGCTGCCGCTCTCGTCGCCGCCGCCACCTTGATCGCAGCTGTCGCTGGCGCCGCCGCCGCCTTCGTCGCCGCCGTCGTCGCCGCCGTCCCTGTCGCCGCGCTCTGGTGGTAATAGAAGTCGCCGCCGCCGGAATCGCCGCCGTCGTCGTCGCCGCCGCCGCCGCCCTCGTTGCCGCTGTCGCCGCCGCCGCCGCCGTCGCCGTCGCTGGGCGCTGGTGGTAGTTGAAGTCGCCGCCGCCGTAATCGCCGCCGTCGAGGGAAGGAGGGAGGGAGGGAGGGAGGGAGCGAGGGAGGGAGGGAGAAGGAGGAGGAGGGAAAACAGGAGGAGGAAGAGGAGAAGGAGGAGGAGGAAGATGAGGAGGAGGAGGAGGAAGAAGAGGAGGAGGAGGAATCATTCATAAGAATAAACATATGAATACTAAGACTAGTAAGGATAATAATACCAATCGTAATCGTAGTACTACTCGTAAGAGGAGGAGGAGAAGGAGGAGGAGGAGGGAAAGGAGGAGAAGGAGGGAAAGGAGTGGGAGTTGGACGAGGAAAAGAAGGAGGAGAAGGAAGTGGAAAAGGAGGAGGAGGAGTTGGAGGAGTTGGAGGAGTTGGAGGAGGAGGAGGAGGAGGAGGAGGAACAGAAGGATGATGATGATGATGAGGAGGAGGAGGAGGAGGAGGAGGAGGAGGAGGAGAGAGAGGAAAAGGAGGAGGAGGGGGAGGAGGAAGAGGAGGAGGAGGAGGGAGGAAGAGTAGGAGGAAGAGGAGGAGGAGGAGGAAGAGGAGGAGGAGAAGGAGTTGAAGGGGTTGGAGGAGTTTCAGGAGCTGGAGGAGGAGGAGGAGGAAAAGGAGGAGGAGGACTTGGACAAGGAAGAGGAGGAGGATAAGGAAGTGGAACAGGAGGAAGAGGAGTTGGAGGAGCTGGGGGAGGAGGAGGAGGAGGAGGAACAAAATGGATGAGGATGAGGAGGAGGAGGGAGAGGAGGAGGAGGAAGAAGAGGAGGACCAGTGCAAACCCAAGAGTCATCAAGGATGTTGGAATGAATCCTCCCTCCAAGCTTCCTCCTCGTAGGCCCCATACAACGGTTCACTCCCATTGAGGGAACTGCCTCGCTGGAAGGCAACAGTTTGAAGGTCTTGAAGCATGCCAAAGCATTCTCTTCGGGATTTCAAAGCCACGGATCAACCTGACTGCTGCTACTTGGCGATCCGAAGTCGTGCCAGAACGCCATGTTTGAGATTCCAACCCCGTGAATCAAGAAAGCAACTGCGCACGCATAATCCTGAACATTTCCCAAACACCATTCCTGGTGCGCTGATCATGGGAACTTGTGAAACTGTTCACAGCGAGTGTGCGCGGCGCTAAGACGAGAGCCACACTGAAAATGGAGCCGCCCTTAATCCGTGAAGCTCTTGCAAATGTTAAACGAATGTGGGCGGCGCTAAGACGAGAGCCACATTTTGAAAAGGAACCGCTCTGAATCCGCGAAAGTCTGGCAATCATTGTTAAACGAATGTGCGCTGCGCTAATGCGAGAGCCAGGTTTTGAAAAGGATCCGCCCTCAATCCGCGAAACTCTTGCACATGTTTCAAAAGAGTGTGTGCGGCGCTTAGGCGAAAGCTACATTTTGAAAACGACCCGCCCTGAATCCGTGAAAGTCTGGCAGTTATTGTTGAAAGACAGTGCGCGGCGCTGAGGCGAGAGCCACATTTTGAAAAGGATGAAGCTTTTGCAAATGTTTCAAACGAGTGCGCGCGGCGCTAAGGCGCGACCCACATTTTGAAAACCACCCGCCCTCAATCCGTGAAGCTCTTGCAACTGTTTAAAACGAGTGTGCGCGGCGCAAAGGCGAGAGCCACATCTTGAAAGCCACCCGCCCTCCATCTTTGAAACTAGGCTTCAGGGTCATAAGTGGTAAGGAAGTCTCAGTCGAAACGCCTGGCCCGCGGGTTAAAATCCAAGAGTCATCGACGACGTTGGAATTAATCCTCCCTCCAAGCTTCATCTTTATAGGCCCCATACAACGGTTCATTTCCATTGAGGGAGCTGCCTCGCTGGAAGACAACAGTTTGAAGGTCCTGAAGCATGCCAAAACATTCTCTTCGGGTTTTCAACGCCACGGATCAACCTGACTGCTGCGACTTGGCGATCCGGAGTCGTGCCAGAAAGCCACGTTTGAGATTCCAACCCCGCGAATCAACGTAACTACTGCGCCCGCATAATCCTGAATCTCTCCAAAACACCATTTCTGGTACGCTGATTATGGGAAGCAGTGGAACCCTTGCAAATATTAAACAACGAATGTGCGCGGCGCTAAGGCGAGACCCACATTTTGAAAAGGATCCGCCCTCAATCCGCGAAGCTCTTGCAAATGTTTCAAACGAGTGCGCGCGGCGCTCAAGGTGCGACCCACATTTTGAACACCCGCCCTCAATCCGTGAAGCTCTTGCAACTGTTTAAAACAAATGTGCGCGGCGCTAAAGCGAAAGCCACATCTTGAAAACCACCCGCCCTCCATCTGTGAAGCAATTGTCACTTTTCAGCTTCAGAGTCTTGAGTGGTGAGGAAGTCTCAGGCGAAACGCCCGGCCCGCTCTAAGAACTGGCTTCAGGGTTGCACAGGGAGAAGTTATTTATAAGGAGAAGGAATGGAGAAGGAGGAGGAAAAGGAGGAGGAGGAGCAGGAGGAGGGGGGGGGCGCACGAGGAGAAACTCTGGGCTTGGAGCTCTTTGGGCTTGCCGCGCCCAGGGCTGGTTCCGGGGAGGAGGCGGCGCCGAGGAGCCGGCGGTGAGGGCGGCTAGCTGGCATCTTTCGGCAGAGCAGCCTCGCGCGTCGGGGCTCAGGAGACGCGTGCCGTAGGGGGCAGCGAGGGCTGCCGAAAAGGACCCTTCAGGGTCCAGAAGGGGGCCTATAGGGTCCGAGTAGGGTACCTTTCTCCCCCCCCCCATGTATCGCCCCCCCATCAATCGCGCCCGACCGAGTCGGGGTCCTTGGGACGGGGAGCAGTGCAAACAGGAGTCCGCCAGAGCGCAGGATCTTGCAGGATCCTGCAGGGCCAGGGGTGCACCGACCGGGGCTTGGGTTCAGGATCCTGCAGGATCCTGCCGGATCTCCTAAACATGCGACGTCTTGATTTTTTCCATACGCGGTCCCGCGAAGTCCCCGCCCTTTCCTTAGGGCCGTCGTTTCATCCTGAGTCAATGTTTGACGGTCCTGGGGCCTGGCGAGGGTCCCCGGAGGCCGAAAGTGGCCAAAATCCAATGTTTTGTTTGTGGTTTCCCTCTCCTCCGACGCGATCGTGTGTGGGTTTGCGGGATCCTGCAAGGCCTGATTGGCTCTGGATTGAGCCGGGCCAGTAGCTCCCCGAGCGAAGCGACCGGCGGGAGCGCGGCCGCAGAGGTGGTCCTCGCCAGCGACCTCGCCTTCGCGGCTGTGCACACCGACAGGCCCCGGGCGACCCCGGGCCTCTCCCACAAGGGGTGCCCTGGCGTGCCCTGGCGCCGCTGGCAGAAAATCGCGGCGAGATGTTATAAAACAACAGCAGCCGCAACAACAGCAACAGCAACAATAATTTTAAGACTGTTCGCTCATATCTGATCACATGCCAATCAATACGTATATCCCAAACCTTCGGTACCCGCCCTCGTCGTCTTCGATTGTATCCCCTTGGGGGTATACCTTCCTTTCGTGCCACGCGCATGTAGTGTAGCCACCAAAACAAGGGACGAGAGGACGGGTTGAGGGGGGAGGGGGAAGAATGGAACACGAGAGAAATTAGGAGGAGGGGGGCAAAGACCAGAAAACAAGTAATTTAACCAGACTGGCAGATCGGGTGGGCAGACCCATAGCGGGCAGGTCGGGAAGGCGGGCCCAGGTGACTAGGTCAAGCAGGCGGGTTGCTGAAGCGTGGGTCCTGCATGAATCGCGAGGGGGTCTCGAGCGATAGCGCGATTCCCACCAAGTAAATCGTGAGAAAAGCAAAAGCGAGAGCGTGATTCCTGAGTGCCGAGGGCGCATCGTTTGAATAAATTGCGAGGGCGTCCCACGCGAGAGCGCGATGCGTACATGAATTGTGAGGAAGTCCCGTGCGAGAGCGCAATTTTGGAATGCATTGTGATGAAGGAAGCATCAGGCGGGGGCCGCTGTTGTTGTAAACTGGGGGCCAGGGGCCCAGTTTGAGTCCCGTGATTTTCCCTGATAAAAAAAACAGGGTGCGAGCCCCGAGGGAAGCACTTCAATGGACAAAACGCAATGGTCACCAGAGGATTCTTATTCCCCATTATGAGAGGTGAACAACACCACCGACAATAATTTATATGACTGTTCGCTCTTACTGCCACGCGTGTCTTGTATTCTGTATACCCCAACCCTCGGTACCCGCCAACTCTTCGATTGCACCCCCTTTCGGGGGAATATCCTTCTTGTCGGCCACTGACTGAAATACGAGGAACTCTCGAGCGAAAGCGCCGTTCCTGAGTTTGGAGGCCCCTCTGGCGAGGGGCTTTCGGAATACATATTGGGAAATACCAAACTGGAGCCCTTGCTGCCGTGTTTGGGCCTCCACCAGCTTGCCTGGAGAGTCTCAAGCGGGAGCGCCAGTCTTGGGTTCGGGGGCCCTTCTGGCCAGGGCATTTGGGAATATATTTTGAGGAAGTGTCGAAAGAGAGCCCTTGTCGTCGTAGTTGGGTCTCCACCAATTGATTGAGTTGCGGGGAAATCTCGACGAGAGAGAAAGCGCCGTTCCTGAGTTCGGGGGCCTTCCTGGCCAGGGGCTGTCGGAGTAAATCGTGAGGGAATATCGGGCAGGAACTCTTTTCGTCGTGGCTGGGCCTCCGCCAACTTGATTGAATTTCGAGGAAGTCTTGAGCGAAATCGCTGTTGATGAGTTCGGGGGCCTCTGTGGTCAGGGTGTCTCTGGGTAAATTGTGAGGAAATGTCGAGCGGGAGCCGTTGTCGTTGTAGCCGGGCCTCCAAAGGCACACATTTACAATCAGGCCCGCGCTCGAGCGGGAACCTCGTTTTCAAAGGGGTTGCACCCAGCGTCGAGGCGAGAGCGCGCGGAACCGTACAACAGTAACAGCAAAAACAACACCAACAACACCACCTTCAACAGCAACAACAACACCAATAACACCAACAACACACAAAGCAACAACAACACCAACAACAGCAGCATCTGTCAGATTAAGACTGTTCGCTCTTATCTGTTCGAGTGTCATACGCGTATTTCCCAAACCCTCGATACCCGCCCTCTTCGTCATCGATCGTACCCTTTTTGGGGGTATACCTTTCTTTCCTGCAGGCCGGGCCCCGGCAAACGGCGGGGCGGCCGCGGACCGTCGGCCTGGCCAGCGGCAGCGCTGATCGGCGGCAACCCGACCCCAAGAAGGACGGACAAGGGACCGATCATGACGACGACGAGCGAAAGCGAGAGCGAGAGAGAGAACGACAGCAGGACCACGAAGGGCACGAAGTAGACCACGAAGGGCGACAGCGGGGATACGACCGGAATGCGTTTGGGGCCACGAAGAGCGCGAACGAGCGGGGGCCACGAAGGGCAGATGATGCGGGGCAACAAAAGGCAATGGCGGGGCCACTAAGGGTAGCAACTGGGCCACGCAGGACAGCGAAGGGGCCGCAAAGGGCGACGGCGGGGCCACGAAGGGCATGCGCATGGGGCCACGGCGGGCGCGAACGAGCGGTGGCCACGAAAGGCATGCGCAAATGGGGCCGCGGAGGGCAGGGACGGGGCCACAGGGCAACAACGGGGCCACGAAAGGCAGCGAAGGGGCCGCGAAGGGCGACGGCGGGGCCACGAAGGGCATGCATATGGAGCCACGACGGGCGCGAACGTGCGACGGCCACGAAGGGCATGCATAGATGAGGCCACGAAGGGCATGCACATGGGGCCACGAAGGGCTGCAACGGGGCCGCGAAGGGCAGCGAGGGGGCCGCGAAGGGCAGCGAGGGGGTCACGAAGGGCAGTGATGGGGGCCGTGACAGGGCTGCAACGGGGCCACGAAGGGCAGCGAGGGGGCCACGAAGGGCTGCAACGGGGCCACGCTGGACAGCGATGGGGCCACGAAGGGAAGTGAAAGGGCCGCGAAGGGCAGCGATGGGGGCCACGAAGGGCTGCAACGGGCCCACGAAGGGCAGCGAGGGGGCCACGAAGTGCTGCAAGGGGACCACGAACGGCAGCGATATCCCGATTCCCGAGTAATTTGCGAGGGATTTCCAAGCGCGAGCGCCACTCCTGGGCGCCTGGGTGTCGGGAGCGCGGCGTTTGAGTAATTTGCGGGACGTTCCAACGCAAGGGCGCTCTTCTGGAGTATATTGCAAGCGAGTCTCCAGCGAGAGCGCGACTCCAAAGTGCCGAAGGGGCAGTCTTGGTGTCCTCTTGGGCCCAGTTGGACGCTGTGAAAGCCGAGGATGTATATATATATATATATATATGTGTGTATAAATATGTGTATATAAACATATATATATATATGTACATATATATATATATACATATACGTAAAAATACGTACATACGTACATATATATACACATATACAAGTGGCACGTGTGTGCCCAGGCTCATACAACAAGCTGAAGGGGCGTTTGAAGCAGGAGTGACATGCAACAGCGAAGTCGCACTCGAGCGCAAGTGGGGTTGCCACACCTTGCGATGTGTGTACCAGGGCCCCCCAGGAAGCCTCAGGAGGCCCGACTTGGATACCAGGAGAGGCTCCAGGAGGCCCCAGGATTGTGAGTGTTGTGTGTGTGTGTGATGTGTGCTTTGTGTGGTGCGTGCTTTTTGCGTGTTGTCGGTGTTGTGTGTGTGTATGTTATGTTTGTCTAGCGTGTGATGTGTTGGGCGTGATTTGTGTCTCTGTGTGTGCATGTAGTTCTGAAGCCCCAGGAGGCCCCAGGAGGCCCCAGGAGGCCCCAGGCGGCCTCAGCAGGCCCAGGAGAACTCCAGGAGGCTCCGAGGCGGGGTCTGGGGTACCAGAAGGTCCAGAAAGCCCCAGGAGGCCCCAGGAGGTTCCAGGAGGCCCCCAGGAGGCTCCGAGGAGGGGTCTGGGGTTCGATTTTGGGAGGATGTCTCAGGCGAAACCGCCATTCTCTGAGAATCGGAGTCAAAATCATTGAAATTACCATGTGTTTTTGAAGGTTTTATGATAACATGTTGGAAATCCGATGTGTTTTTGGACCCTGACGTCACGATCTGCGTGAGGGGTGCCACCGATTTTCAGAATTTCGAGGATGTCCCGAGCGAAACGGCCAGACAAATCGCGAACGACGGACGCATCAATCGCCTCTGAGCTCTACTCCCTCGGAGAGGTGCGTATGAGTATATATATATATATATACACACATATGTATATATATATAATTATGTATATGTGTGTGACGTGATTTGAAGTGAATTGTGTCTCGTTTTTTGATTGCGCGCGACCGTGCGCTGTATGGGTTCAATTTTTTTCGGCGGGACTCACGTTCGCGCGTGGCCGCTCCCTTGAATCTGGTCGGGATTGGCGCACACCTCGCGGAGCTGCGGCTGCTGCGAGGTCACCCTGGCCCCTCTCTCCCGCCGTGCCCGGCGCAGACTTGCTCGCTCACGCGCAGCGGGCCCGCCGCGGCCCGCGCCGAGCCGTTCGAGGCTCACTCGCCAGACGGGCCCGGCTGGGGCGCCGCGTGGCTGGCCGCTGCGCTGGGGGCGGCGCTCTCCTGGGTTGCGGGGCGCTTCTGGCCGCGGCCTGACGGGCGGCCCGCCGGGCCGGCGCCGCCGCCGCCGCCCCCGATCGCCGCGCCTGGCGCGACAGGGCTGGCGACGCGCAGTCAGCTCGCCCAGTGGGCGCGAGAGGGCCACGGCGCACCTCGCCCTCGACCTGCCCGAGCCGCAGGTGCTGATCGACTATCCTGACGATGCGGCGGGCCTGCGGTGGCATCGTGGATTGCTGCTCGTCCCAGTGGGCCCAGGCGCGTGGATAACGAGCACGCCCGACTACTCGGTTCAAAGGCCCGACTTGAACGCCTTCGCGCGGTCGCGCTGGGGCGCAACAGCCCTTATCCAGCCGCTCAGTGGAACGCGTGCTACGTGTTCGACAACCCCGTGCCCGCCGCCGACCTGGCGCGTGTTCGGCAGCAGGCGGCTTCGCTCGCTCACGTCTTGGGCGCGGCGGCGCCTTCGGCTCAGGCCCCTGGAGCTGGCGCCGGAGTCTGGCGCGTCGCTGAGACCTCCGCTCGCAGTTTTGGCGACGAGGTGCCGAGTCAGACTCTCTCGGGCGCGACTGCCTCCATGGCGCCCGACGCCGCCGGCGATGGGGATTGCATCAGCGGGCTGGTTCTGATCGACAACTGCTGGACCCTCTGCCAGCTCGTGATCGACGAGGATATCGGCGCCTGGGGCCTGGGAGCCCGCGCTGGTTTCGGGCCACATGCGAGACTCTCCGGTCACTGGAGACGTCAGGGGCCCGATCGCAGGACAGCGCTTCTTGTCCTTCACCGAGTCGCTGGGCCTGCAGCGCACCGCCCCTCAGCCACCCTTTCCGCTGGGGGGTCAGCGGGTGGCGCATGACTTCGCGCGGGCCCTGCGCGCGACGGGCATGGATCGGGCCACCCGCCATCTGGACTTCGTTCACAAGTCGGGCATCTCGCCCAAGAGCAACCTCGCGCGCGCGCGCGCCATCGGACCACCGACGCCCTGCACGCCTTTCAGCAGCAGGACCAGCTGAACCTCCCGAGCCTCGCAGGCGTCGAGGTTCTCGCGCGGTGCCCGGCGCAGATCGAGATGGCGGTGGGCCGCGGCCTTCGGGGCCCAGACTTCCAGGACCTCGACGCCGTGGTCGCGTCCACCGTAAACGAGCAAGGCGGCCTAGTCCTGCCGGAGTGACTCGAAGCACATCGCGCAGATCCAGAAGGACGAGGCCTTCACGCTGAAGCAGCAGCGGCAGTGCGGCGAGGAGCAGACCTCACGCGCCCCAGGCCGCAGACCAAAAATCTGCGCCAGTTCCTCCCCTGTTTCCTGTCTCCAAGGTGGATCTCCTGGACACTGCTGACGCTGCTGCCGTGGTGGACGCACTGGAACGCCCGTAAGTCGTTTAGGCTCGGGGGGCGCGCGGTCGGGCCCCCATCCCCCCCCCCCCCCTCTGCTGCTTTGGCCTGCGATCGCTCGCCGGGGTCACGCCTGCTCTGCCCTATCCTCTTGTCTACTAAGGCTGCAGCGTTTAGCTGCCGCGACGGGCATGGCCACGGAAGCAGCATGGGGCAGCAATGGGGAAGCGCACGTTTCGGCTCGCTTTCTGGCGCAGGGGCTTTGCGACCCAAGTGGGCTGCGGCGGGACATCGCTACTGGACAGCCCATGTTCGAGCTCCGTTGCATGCCGACGATGGTTCGGGGGCCCATGCAGGCATGGGGATGGCTGTGCGAGCCCTGCCAGATGCACGCGTGGGATAAAGCTCACTTCTGTGGAGATCATCACAAGGAACTGATCACTAAACAATGGAAGCACGGCTGGCCAGATCCGAGTCAGTTTGACTCACTTGGGAATCTGTGGACGCGCACCAACGGCACATGCACCGACAAGGCCACCGGGAAACACATCACACGACTCAAGTGGGATGGATGGGAGCCTGAGTGGAAGGCCGCTCCAGCCGACTGGGCGAAACGGGGACTACTGGGCCCGCGGATTCCGATGTGCTGCGGCCGGGACATGCTATTCCCACCAGATTGGGGCCACGTTCCAGTCCTCAACCCCACGACCTACCAGGAGTCCACTGCTATGCCGCCACTCGGAGTTACCGGGGACAAAGATGACGTCCGCCCACCAAACGGCGCCTGGGCCCCCCTGGCGCACCAGCGCACCCTCGAACACGGAACACCGGGACAACGAGTGAACCCCAAGTATTGACCGCCGACGGCATCGCTCGCAACGTGAAGGCAGCGCAAGCAATGCCACCACCAGGGCCCTCTGGCGCCTCGCCAGTCGCCCCCCCTCAGGAAGTGGCCGCCTCGGCAGCTGGCACTGGCAGCTCAGGCGCCGCTGCGAGCGCGGCTGGCCCCAGTCTTCACGGCGCGCCTGGCATCGTCCCCAGCCGGCCAGTTTCCTGGGCACAGAGCAACTCAGGCCAATCAGGTGCACCGTCTGATCCGTTCACCGCACCGGGCTTCACAGGCAGCGGGGGGCCTGACACCGCTGTCACTACGGGTCGTGGACGAGAAGCCGCTACTGAAATAAAGTCGATCTACCGTCTCCAGTGGGACCGTGGAAGACAAGCGACCATCCCCTCGATTCCCATTGGAAGGGCGCCCTGTGGAGTCACTCCGCCTAACACCTGGCCAACGGACGCCAAGGAACACGTCGCCAGACTTGTTCGGATGAGCCAAGTCGAAATGCGTGCCAACTTTGACCCAGACGATGACGGAACAACCAAGACTCGTAGGGACTTGAAAGCCAAGCGCTCCTGCGCCTTAGACGCTTGCTTGGAACTGGCGACACCAGTGCGTCGGCACTGGTGCATTCAAGAGAACAAACTGGAGGATTGGATCGAGGAGAGCGACGCCACGGACTACTTCGTGGTCAGCTGGGACACCGAGGGGCAGCTGACAGCAGACTGCGGGGATGAAGGACTACGAGCGGTGCTGCTGTCATACAAAGGACCCAACGCCGACGAAATCGCCTGTCTCTGCGTGGTCTTCCCTCGTTTCCCCGGGCGGGTTATCCCAGACGACAAGCGGAGGTTCCATCCGGGTTGTCGAGTCTACCCAGCCAACGGCTTCTTGGTCAAGCATGACAAGGTCGACGGGCCCTGCGTCGCACCTCTGCTGTAGCGCCGCTGCCAGCCAAGCCAGGGGCGCCTCGCGATAGCCGCGCCCAGTGCGACCCAGCACGAAAGGGTTAAAACCGCCCTGTCGAACATGTACCAGTCCGACGTACACCGGGACGATCCATGGGGGACCACGCTTACTGCGTTGCCTTACATGCTGGCCTTGGGGACAGACGACAGCGGGAAGAAACGGCGTTCCAGCGACACCTACGGGAACGCACCACGCGGACACTTTCTGCGCCTCCGAGGTTGTGCAACGCTCGAGGGCCCACCGCTGGGTCCTGACCGCGCTTTGGCGACCCGGGGGGCCGGCAGGGCGCGTTGGAACCAATCGCGGTTCTGCGTGGCACCACGCCAACAACGCGCCCGCTGAGGACACCATCAAAGGGGTCATTGCAGCACGCGACCGCAGCGACGACCATGCGCGGGCACTCCGCTCACCCGCCAAACACCTCGTCGCGGCGGTGCAAGGCCCACTAGGCACCAGGAAAATACGTCTCGCAGCCGCGCTGGCAAGACTCTGGGCACGCGTCGCGGGACTTGGCCCCACCATTCTCGCCGTCGCCGGCCCCGACACAGCAGCAGACCAAACGGCCGTCGCCTTAGAAACAGCGCGCAGGGAGGGCCGCCTCGTCAACTTTCCGCAATGCCCGAGCTGTGCTGCGCGACTAGCAGAGGACGAACGCATCGCACATCCGGGCGTTTACAAGTTGTCAGCCACCAGCCACTATCGACGCGCGTGGAACACCGAGCCCAGCAGGTCCAACAATAATGAGGACTGGCGGAAGGTCAGAGATGACCTCAGCAGCAAATGCAGCATCATCATTGCGACCCACGAAGGTTCCTGGAGGCTCGACCAGCCCAACGCACCCAAGGTGATCCTGGGTATCATCGACGAGGCCGGCCAGGTCAACGAGGTCGTTGCTGCTGTCTCCATCGGCATCATGGTCGACTGCGGCCCTCACATCGTGCCCGTGGACGATCCCGAGCAGCTCCCGCCCACAGTGCAGTCCCGGTACGCAGAGTACTTGGGGTTACAAGTATCCCATTTCGAGAAAGTTCAAGACTCCCTGGGCGAGGACAGTCCTGCCACGGTACTGCGCACAAAGTGCTTTGGATGCCGCCCCGACGTCCTTGGTTTCCCCAGGTTCGCTTACCACGACAAGAAGATCGAGTCAGGCCTCGCTACGCCACTACAAGACCGTCCCATTGTCAACGGGCTTCCTTGGGTCACGCACCGACCGCTGGACACCGAGCGACTGGAGACCGTCGCCAAAAAGCGAGGAAAAGACGTGGACGAATTCAGGTACGATATCTGCGACTTACACACCGATGCGATGACGTCTGGAGACGTCCACCGCGCGCTCACGATTGACAATCCACATGCGGACATTACCTCCAATGCCAAGAGCGGCTACGCCAACATCCACGAGGCTGCCACTTGCCTCGAAGTAGTGCTCGCTTGTCCCCGCCGTTCGCGACGCTGGACTCACTGTCAAGGTGATCGCCCCCTATGCGGTGCAGCGGGCCGTTCGTTCTGCACGGCGGGTGGCCACTGGGCAAGATTGGCTTCTGGAAGAACGCTGCGCTGGTTGAATCGAAGCAGAGGAAGAAAAGCCAAGGCACTACAGCGGCTTCCGTGCCAAATCCACCGGGTCAGTCACCCACTCCTTCCTCCCATCTTGATTTCCAACCGCGCGCGGTTAGCGCGCGCGCCCGCTCTGCCCCTCCTGCCCGCGCCTCTGGCCTGGGCGCCGGCTGCCCGCTCGATGGCCCCCCTGCAGCCGACAATGGGTTGGCACTTTCGCTCGTGGGATTGGCCGGAACGTTCCCTGACCTGATGGAAACTGGTCAGCTCTCTCTCCATTACTGGCGCCAGTCAGGGAGGAAAAGCGGACGTAGTCATTTACCTTACCACGCGCTCCAACGGGTCTTACGACTGTCTTTTTTCAATGCGCCAAACAGGACCAACGTTGCCTTGACCAGACAAGCGGTTCGTGCTCCTCATCGGTGACCGACGAATGTTCAAGGCTGCGACTGAGTCTGCTCTTTGAACCCTCGCCGGATACGGGATGGCCGCAAACCTTTGGTTGAGACCTGCCTCCGCCGAGCCTCGGCAGGTGCGCAGCAGGGAATGGAGGCCCTTTAGCTCACTAGCACGCTGGGATGCAACTGCTGAAATCGGCACCGCCATGCCGGGCAGCAACCCACTCGCAACAACGCCGAGCGCTGCATCCAGCATCCAGAAGCAGAAGGTTAGAATGCGAGGGGGTCAGGCCACATGCTTCGTCTTCAGCATCGACAGACCGCTACAGGAAGGGCTTGAATGGGAAACCTTGGCAAAGCAGCTCAACGACTCGCTAAGGGCGCTCCTGGCCGCGCCCGCTCTCTCCCTGTCCTCTCCCTTGTTTCTGGCCTTCACCCGCGCGCCCTGAGCCCCGCGCAACCTCCCAACGATCCCAATCTCTACGGCAGGAAGATGTGGAGCCACAAAGGGTTTTTCTACAGTGTTCCGGTCGGAATGCATGCCGGCAGCTTGACATGCAACATTCTCTGGGCGCGCTTGATGCGCGCAGTCGGGCTTGGCCACAAGTGGGGCGGCGAGAGCACCTCGCTCGCGGTGGCCAACCAGCCTGAAAGACCAAAAGGCTGTCTACAGAAACGCGCATTAAAGGACTGTCGGGGCTCGGCAGCTGGCGTGGACAAACAGCTACCCACGGTATGGAGCGCCACGACGACACAGTGTCCAATGCACCAACTTTACCCAGGGATGGACGGCCTGGAAAACATCATCCAAGGCGACTGCATGCCCACTGACCCCACCGCGCGCGCTCTGACCTGCACGGCACTCGTGATGATGGTGCTAGCGCTTCGGGAACCAAGGACCTGTCTCTTCCCATTCTCCAAACAGGAAGGGGCAGGGGATATCGCGGAGGCCGTCCTGGGCAATTCCAACCCTGGCAGCTCAATTGGCACCGCATCCTTTGAAAAAAGATATTCATTTTTCGGACGCAGCTAGGCCTGACATGGAAGATTTCCCATCACGACTACCAAAACCTGCACCGGAGATTCACTGACGCGCTAAGACACGTGGGCGTGCGTAGAAGTACCAGCCGCCATCACGATGTCTCGAAACAAGCAGGGTGTCCGTCAACGTGGGAAGAATGCAAGCGCTTTGACTTTCGCATCAAAGGGGTCCTGCTGGTGATCGACCAGCTTATTGAACCGCTCCAATTACCGCTGGCCCCCACCAGCGACCAGCCTGACAGCGAGACGACCAGCTGCATCATCTGCTGGCACTGCAAATCCATCACAGGGAATCACAAGCATCGGGCGCACGCCGGACCAGAGGCTGCACTATGCTGGCACAGGGCGAGCGATGGACCAACGGGACCTTCTCATACCTGGATTCCCTAGAGCGAAACTGGGCGCCACAATGACCCCGAAAAAGGCCCCGAGCAGGGGGCCAGCGCTTCTCGGCGTCACAAAACAGCGCCAGCTTCCACTGCAACGACTGTCAGAGAGGCCCCTCTGCAAACATCGAGGGCACCTGGGAGGACACCGATGCGCGTCAACATCTGGCAACGGCGAGGATTGCAGGGTGGCGCGAGGGACTCAACTGCCGCTGGCTGTGCACTCGGTGCTGGGTTGAGAGCCGCGAGAAGCAAGGTGCTGACGCCCCCGCAGGAGACTCGATGCGCGAAAAGCTGGCCAACCTACGGAATAGCATGCCCGGCAGGCCCACAGCTTTCAGTCTGACACCGCCTGTGCACCTCCCAACAGGGCGAGCCAAAATCGCAAACCCAACCGTCGACTGCTGTACGCAACCTCATTCTCGCACCGGACTCAGCCAACGACCCCAAGGTGACAGGCGTGCCAAATCCCCCAACACGACCTGACGACGACCGCTTCGGCACAGAGGTACTCAAGTCTGGGACATACAGTGCTGCGTGCGACGGCCGCCCAGAGCCCATGCTGCTATACACCTGGAAGCACGTGCAGCCAGCGGTCGGGTGCTTCGTCTGGCGACCGACTCCAGGCATGGAGGACGCAGAGCAGTGCAACCTACCTCCCTGGGGCAACTGGATCGACTGCTGGACGTGTTGCGATTGGAACGCTGGATGGTACTGCGGGAACTTTCTTGCTCACATCTTTGGCGCTGCTCCATCCGTCATCAACCGCATCCTTGTGCGTGACGCGCCATCGATGTATCCGGTCTCCTCCATAGCACGGACATCCAAGAAGAGGAAAGAGGACGCGGGTGGTCTCGCCCTCGCGCTTGGCAAAGACAGAGCGCAAGTACCACGCGGCGACGACGAGCGCGGGTCACCATCGGAGACGCCGCCACAACCCGAACCCAATCCAGAACGAGTTAAAGCAAATCAAGAAAATGTTTCCAGACATCAGGATCCCGCAACTGCCAGACGTGGCCAAGGCAAGACTCGACCTGATCTTCCAAGCGTGGACCGACGACAACAGCGGCACGCCGGGACACACGCCAGTTCAAATGCACCTGCACCTCAGACGCATCAACTCAGCTGCCAACGACATCTTCTACGTGCTGGAGAACCAGTACGAGGTGCCAGACAACGGGTTGGACGTCAACTGGCTCAACGTTCTGGCCTGCTCCACCCTGGTCTGGGCGTTTCTTCCGTCGGGGCTCACTACCGACGGATTGGTGCCAGGCACGGAATTGGGTGGCAGAAGATAGGCCGCTGGACTGGTCGCGCAACGCATCATCGGGAAGGACGATCGGCTACAGAAGCTGCGGGTGGCACACGTCAACGAAACCATTCACGGGGACAAAGACCCGAGGGTCCATAGCACAGACGAACTTGCTCACTGGCTGGCCAGATTTGACATCGAGGACGCCCCCGACCATGTGATACGTCTGGACAACGTTAACTGGGGAACACTGGACACATGCATGCGCCCACGTGGGATTGGACCTCGACCAATCGTCCCAAGCCGTAGCACAGCACCAGACATCATTTCTTTTTCAGCTGCTCGTGGAGCGAATGGCCAGGTTGGCTGATAACGCCAAGGAAAACATCCTGGCCCTGTGCGACCCGGGCTCCCAACGAATACGCGACGAGGAGAAGAGTCTGGACCCCTTGGTCAGCGTGGTCATGAGCGCCTCTCTCGGGGGGCAGTTATTTCCTGCCCGCCCTGGCACGGACTTAAGCGAGCAGCCACTGTCCCGACCTGAAGGTCCACGAGCAGCGACAAGAGAGATCAGGAGCAGCTCAGGAAGCGAGCCTGCTGCCGCCTCAGATGACCCTCAGGGGCCCGGACGGCGATCTCCTGGACTGCGACCCGAGCAAGGCCAGCGAGGGGCCTGAAGCGGATGAAGCGGACGAGGCAGAAGAGCCTGAAGGAAGCCCAGTTACTGGGGAGGGTCACAACACCGGGATTGCTGATGATGCAACGCCCAGCGCCACAGACGATACACCCCCGCTGTCGAGGAGGCGTGATCCGCCACGCGGAGTTCCACAAAAAGGGCACGTGCGAGGCAGGGAACAGAGCGGCAGACTAGAACAACGAGACGCTCCCATTCAGCGCACCGCTGATGACAGGACTGGTTCCTCGCGCGGACACAGGGGCCAGTGGAGTCACGACAGGCCCAAAGACCGCCTGGCCACGCAGGCTCGCGACGACGCCTGGCGCCACCTGGACGTGCGCACGGGGAACGACGGGATATTCAATCATGGCAAATGGGTGCCCTTCTCCGAGAACCCACTAATCATCCACGAGCCCAAGAAGAACGATGGGTCCAAGATGCACAAGGCACCACTGCGCACGATCGATGCACAGTACCCCGTGGAGTCCGACAGCGCCTTCGTTTCCAGGATGCAGAGGGAACTAGGCAGCATGTTCAGCGACCTGTGGGTCGCACACTGTGTCAAAACCTGCCCCACTAACGCCCAGCCGACTTTCGACCCAGCGCTGCAGCCGCCAGGTGCGTGCCAAAATTTCATCCACGCGCGGGGCAGCGCAGGCAACGACGTGCGCTGCGCCGACCAGACCATGCGCGCCAAGGCGAACTTTCGCGGCCCAACTGACAGGGCCACGGCAGTCAGTAACGCCTCCAGCGCAGGCACTGCCCGCAGCAGCGGGGCCGCTGTCGCCAGGTCCCACGCAGCGGGAGAGCACCCGGGCAAGGGGAAAAGGCAAGGCGAAGGACGGACACGATTGACTGGGCAAGGCTGGGAAGAGGAACCGAGCAACCGAGAGCCCATGGAGCTCATGGAACGAGAAACGGTGTCGACAGTAACACCGAGTGCGGGGCACCACGCAGTCCCGCTGAGATGCGGCTTTGACATCGCACCGGGTATGTGGTGCACCTAGAAGCCCCAACTGCTAACTCTCTTTCCTATTCTTGCGGCGGTTAGCCGCGCTCCCCTGCTCTTCTTGTTTTTCTGCCTCCTACGCAGTCACTGCGGCGCAATACCGGCTTCAAACTGGCAGCCCACCGTGATTGTCTCTGCCAAGCGCCCAATTGAAGAGCGCCCGGAATGTTTCATCGACGGCGCCTCCTTGAGGGCTCTTGCAGTAACTAGTGCGTGGCTAAACAAGGAAGCATGCATTGCCTACGCCCGCCGGCGCATATGGGGCGTTGTGCTAGCCCAGTGGAAGACCTCATCATCCGTGATTGCACGCTACTTCGCGGCTGAAAGAGCCCAGCTTTTCCCGGGACTTCGCGTGGAGGACATCGGCAAGCTGGTGCCAGCGGCGGGTTTACCGAGGTAAGCTTCGATTCAGAGCGCCTGTCGTGCGCGACAGTGCACACAGGGTTATGGTGAGCTCTCCTCCTTCTTCTCCTTCTGCCTCAGCGGTTGGCTGACTCCCTCTCCTGTTTCGCTGGGATCTTCCCTCGCGGCTGGGGTCGCCGCCGATCCCGCTGCCGGGAGATGCTCCGCCAACTTGGATCTCACGCAGAGCTTCACACTAGGAGTGGGCGGCGAGGTGCCCACTGGCTACCTTAGGGCGGCGCCCCCCCCCTGCTGATGGCCGAAAGGGTTCAGTGGGATTTCGACGCACAGCTGTTCACGGCGCAAGGACTTCGAGTTCGGCAGGTGTCGTTATGAGCGCTCCCTTTCCGCGCGCCTGGCGCGCGCCTCCTTCCCTCCCCTCCTGCATCCTAATGCTACAGCGGACAGCTGCCGCACCGGGTTGCCTACCGTGCCTGGCGCGCACTTCCCCTCCTCCCCTTCTGCTTCCTTCTTCCGCCGCGGCATCTGTTGCACCGGGGTGCTCTCCCTCCTGTTTCACAGGGTTCTTCCCTGGCGGCTGGGGCTGCCCAATACTGCTTCCTGATGGCGTTCAGGTGGTTTGGAATTCATGCAAGGACTCGCGCAGGGAATGCTCGCCGCATTCGCTGAGGTCAGGTGCCCCCTGGCCTGCTCCTGGCGGGTGTCGGCCCCTACTGACAGCCTGAATTCAATGCAAGGATCACATTGGGAATGGGCTGTCAGGTGCCCCCTGGCCTGCTCCTGGCTGGCGTCGGCCTCCGCTGATGGCCGAAATGGTTCAGTGGGATCTCGCTACGCTGCCGACCTCTGCGGTGCAAGGACTTCGAGTTCGGCGCGCGTGGCTCTGTGCGCCCGTCGGCCGCTTTCTCCTGCAAGGACTCCGCTCTTGACATGTGACCGTTTGCAGGCCTACCTGTGACGAGGTTGCCCCCTCTTCACTCTTTCGCTGACGCGATGTTGCGACTTTTGCGTTCGTTCACTTCACGGATGTCATCTGGGGGTGCTTGTCGGTTTCGTTCGTCTCTGACGTCGCCGTCTGACTGACTCACATCGAGTGATCGACCCCTACGTGATTTCGGTAGCCGCTGCGCCATTTTGGCTGCGTCTACTCGCCGGTAGCCGCCGGGGTTTTCGGACGCCACCAGGAATGGGTCTACCGGTTCTTTTCGCCCTTCTGAGCTGCCGCCCGTTTGCTGCGCCTGTCTTGCTTTTCCGCTTTTCCTCCGCTGCCTAGTCGTGGCCCGGCTAGAGTTTGGGCGCCTTTTGACCCACTTCACGATCGTGGGCCCCATGGCTCCAAACGGATGGGTGCCCCGCATTCAAATTCAGCCCGAATGCCTAAGGGAAACATATAGCCGTTTGCTCGTCCGCCTGGGCCGCCACGCGGGGGGGGGGGGGGGATTTTCCCGCCCCGAGAAAGGGGGGAGGGGCTGGAAAGAGAGAACGCAGAGATCGTTCAACCACAACTGCTCAAAGAGCTCGTGGGATTCTGGCTCCGCGCAGCACTGGGGCAACTCGACCTGGCGGGGGCGCGGGGGCGTGGGGGGCGCTCAGTGGAGGATGGGTTTTAGGATGCCATCATGCGGCCACGCTGCCTTCTCAAGATGGCAGCGCGTCGCCGTCCCCTCGCCAGGCCGATTGCAAATTCGGCGGTATTCCCGCGCTGCTGACCGTCGCCATTCCGCTGCCGTTCACGCCCATGCCCTGTTTTTTTTTGTTGAGATGGAGCCGAGATGGAGTCGAGATGGGGCCGGTCGAAGATCGACGGGCCCTCTTGCTGCGTCGGTCTCGCATCGGTGGCATTCGACAACGAAGGGCTGCTCTCGAGGAGTTGCGCGCGCGTGGCGGTGGTGACGCTGGCGACGCAACCCGTTTCGATTCGGCTCGATGTGAACAATTCGTTCAGGATTGGGCGTGGGGTTACAGACTTGTTGTCGGACTTAAGAGGATTTTTGCTCTTGCCTACTCGGACGAACGAACGGCTCTCGGCGACAGGGCTGGTTCTCGCATGTTAGAATCCTTCGCCAAGCTCGGGGCGAGTGGTCGGCGGCCAGGCATCGGCCGCTTGATCGCCTGCGCGCGCGTTCCCCCCCGCCCTCGCCCGTTTCGCATTCCCTATGTCCCCCCCCCCTTTTCCGCCCGCCCCTCCACCTCCTCCTCCCCCCTTTTCCTCGCCTTCCTTCTCATGCTCGCGATTCTCGTTGTTTTCTTTGCTGGGCAATGTTAACAAGCGGCTGAAAACGTTTTTTTTTTTTTTTGTCCCTGGGTGGGGGCGGGGGTGGGGGGCGCGCCGCGAGCAGATCTGCCCCCCGTGCACGTGGTTGTTGCACCCGCTTGTGGCTGCGCCCGCGCGGAGTTCTTGCTGCCCCATGCGCAACTCGCTCATGTGCGGGGCCTAGACGCAGAAGCACTCGGCAACGCGATCGTTCCGGCAGAATGCAGCCCGCGAGATTTTGATCCGAAGCACAGGGGCGAGACGACCCCAGATTGGAAGGGGGCCCAATGCTGGCAAAAGCAGGGCGGCGGGACAGAGCCTTGCCCATCAGCGTTCATGGCGACGCAGTGCCAGTGACAGGGGTAGGGGGCCACTGCAGCAAAGCGCTCGATTTCGCGTCGTGGCAGTCACTTTTCGCGCAAGCATGTGAATCGCCAGCTCAAGGACTACACGTGCGGTACATTTGAAGGCAAAAAGGCGAGCGTCACTCGTCGCGGTTTCGGCACGATGGACGTGGCGTGGCACGTGGTCGGTTGGCCCTTGCACGCGATGTTCGATGGGTGCTGGCCGAGCGCAGATTATATCGGAGTTCAGTGCAACCATAATGATTGCCCAGCAGAGTTGTCCCTCGCAGGCAAGCCATTCGCTGGCCAGTTCTTCTGCGTTGTATGGGGCATGAAGGCGACTTGGACTACTTCGAAGGGTTTGGGTATCAAGCATGATGCTACTGATTGTTCTTGCGAGCGCTGCCCATCGTCCGTCGCCGCCGACCGTGCGCTCCTGCAAGTTCAACCCATGGGGCCCTCTGAATGAGTAGCGTGGCAACCCGGATTTTATGGCGCGGTGCGAAGGCTGTTTATGAGTATGCCTTATTCATCTTGTGTCAGCTTGGGGCCAGGCGAGCTCCACGTCCTCCACTTGGGAGTTGAGACGTATACGATTGGGTCGGTGTCGTGGCTGTTGCCGCGCGAGGTTGTCGGTGCATCTGCTGCGAGCAGCGTTGACCAGGTCTGGGCGTGGATGTTGGATGAGTACGTGGAGTGCGACGCGACGTCACAATGTCCGACATTAGGGCTGAGCTGGCCCACGAACCCCAAGAAGCCGAACGCACGCTACCCGAAACGACGGGGCAAGGGCGCCAAAGTCAAGCATCTAGTCGCTCCTGCACTTCGCGCATGGGTTCGCTGCAGGGCAGAAGCCGAGGCGCTCCATGGCGCAGTTGATTCTTTCTCGCGCGTCCGAGACTGGCTCGGACATTCGACTGGGATCCAGGAGCTCACCGATGTTCATTCGCAGGTCGCCTTCCTGTGGACCGGCAGCGCTGCTCTGCTGAGGAGGGGAACTCTTTCTTTCCTTCGGTGGTATAGTGTTCCCGGGGCAGCTGCTGATGCGGAAGGCCTCGACCTGCGGTGGAACATGACTCCAACATGTCATTGTCTTTGGCACCTGGTGGACTGGGCTCGGTTCCTCAGCCCTCGCCGCGGGGCGTGCTGGATCGACGAGAGTTTCGTTGTCGTCATGAGGAGGGCGGCTGAAGCATCTTCTTGTGGGACCCCATCACACTTGATTCCCGCGTCGGTTATGTCCAAATACAGGTGGGGGAGGCATTGCGGTCGTTTCGATTGAAATTCATCGCGATGTGCCATGCATGTGCTTTTTATCGCCTGTAATGGTTCGTATCCTTAAGATATTGCTTGGCATGGCAGGCGCTCGCGCAGTTGTTTCTTGGCTGCACTCGCCCGTGAACCGATGGATGCAAACGGCAAAGCCGTCCGACGTGTGTCCGTTGCAGGTGGTGCATGCACGTCCCCGCCCTCGTCCTCCCATCCGTCCCCCCCGTCTTCCTCCCGCTCATCTTTGTGCTCCCCGTCTTTTGCTCACTGTTTGGAACGGCGCCCAACGTGGGGTGGGAAACTCTCGGCCTGCAAGGCGTGGGGATATCATGACTAATGGCCCTTGCTCCTCTGAGGTACCAGTGTCCCCTCCCGCGTATGAGAATTCCTCGCAATTCGTTCTGAATGAGCCTGAGACTACTTCCCCACGGTTCACTCACACGTTTTTCAAAAGGGTCTGAGATTTTCGCACCGATTATTTTGGATCGGCGCCGTCGATTTTCTCACAACTTATTCAATTACAAGGTGTTTCCCCGTCCCCCGCCTACATCGTGAACGCTTCGCCCCCGCCGCTTGCCGTGCCGCGCAGCAGACAAGTACTGATAGGGTTTCGCCCCCCCCCCCCCCCCCCGCCAGGCCCCTCAGGGAAAAGTGCCAAGTTTACGATAACCCCTTGTCCGAACCACCACCTCAACCGTTCAAACCTTCAACCCTTGAACCCTTCAACCCTTCAACCCTTCCCTCAACCCTGTCAAACCCCCCCCAACCCTTCGTCAACCCTTCAACCTTAGATTCCACCCTTCCCCCATCCATTCAACTTCAGGGGCCCAACCTCATAGTCCAACGGTTAACCCTTCAACCCTCCAACCCTTCGTTTCTGAGGCTTCCGGATGCTTCGGGGGGGGGGAGATCGCAGTGGAGCGGGGAGCCCCCCACCTGGAAATTGGTTTCGGTTTCGTGTTCGTGTCGTGCGTGCGGGCGAGGCGAGGATGCGTTGGCGCGCGAGAGGAATGATGCCGCCGTGGCCAAGGGCTGGAGCCGGCTGTCCGCCCCCCCCCCCCCCCGGCGCGCGGTTGCCGGGGATGTCCCGTCGGTGTCCCGTCGGTGGCGCGGGGGTGCCCCGTCGTTGGCGCGGGTGCCCCGTCGGTGGCGAGCGGGGCCCGTCGGCGGCGCGGGGGTGCCCCGCAGAAGACTCGACCTCTTCCCTGCTCCCTTCTCCCTCCTCTTCTTGCTCCTCCTCTTCCTCCTCCTCCTCCTCTTCCTCCTCCTCCTGCTCCTGTGCAGGATCCCAAGTCGGTGGGCGGAGAAAGGAAGATAAGTGCAGCCCCTCGCGGGGCCCTCGAACGGGATGCGGCCAAGCTTCTCGATCGCATCACGAAGTAGGTAGGAGTGAGAGTGCAAGCAGTGCTGTGCAGCAGTGTGGGATGGGGGAGTGGGGTGGAGCTGTGGTCGGGGAGGGAGGGGACGCAGCTGAGAGACGTGCGGCTGCTGCCGCGAACGCTCGGGTCGTGGCCACGATCGCCCGTGAGGTGGCGAGGCGGCCGGTGCTGGCCCAGTCTGCTCGCTTGCGCGAGCTGGCGGCTCGAGGGGCCCTCAATCCTCGCCATCCTTCTCGTCCTCCTTCGAGTGCTGCTGCTGTTGCCTCCTCCTCGTCCTCGGGGGTCCCTCAGTCGTTCCGTTTTGCAACGAATCAGGTCTTGGAAAGGGTCCCTGGAGATTCCCGCAGAGCTACTGCCCAGGAACGGCATGTTTCAAAATCAAAACCTCGGGCGAAGCCAAAGCTCGGTTCCAGGTATTTTAGTTGTGCAGTTTTAGGGGCTCGAATTGTTTGGCCATCAGTATGTGAGTTTGAGCCGTGCCGCCCCCCCCCTTGAGCGCGTACGCCCGCGCTTTAGGGCGGGTTGGGGCCCGAACACTTGGCCGTGCCTGAAGAGGCTGGATGCCGAGTGAAGCTGCCTGCAAGGGCCACTCAGGGGCCAACTTTTTGTTCGTGATGCGCTGACTCGCGGATCGGTCCCCCAGAGTCTTCCGTTTCGTTTAGTTTCTTCTCCTCCTCCCTCATCTTCCTCCTCCTCTTTCCTTCTCCCCCTCCTCCTCCTACCCTTCCCCATCCTCCTCCTCCTCCTCCCCCTCCTCCTCCTCCTCCTCCTCCTCCGCCGCCTCTCCTCCTCCCCCCCTCGTCTCCCGCCTCCTCCTCTTTCCTCCTCCTCCTCCTCCTCGTCCGCCTTCTCCTTCTCCTCCTCCTCCTCCTCCTCCTCCTCCTCCTCTTCCTCCTCTCCCTACTCCTGGTTCTCCTCCTCATCTTCCTCCTCCTCCTCCTCCTCCTCCTCTTCCTCCTCTCCCTACTCCTGCTTCTCCTCCTCATCTTCCTCCTCCTCCTCCTCCTCCTCTTCCTCTTTCCTCCTCCTCATCCTCCTCTTCCCTCGTCCTCCTCCTCCTCCTCTTTCCTCGTCCTCCTCCTCCTCGTCCTCCTCCTCCTGGTCATCATCATCATCATCATCATCATCATCATCATCATCATCATCATCATCATCATCATCATCAGCATCATTATAATCATCATAAGCAGCATCAGCATCACCACCATCATCATCAGCATCAGCATCAGCATCATCATCACCATCATCCCCGTCCTCCCCCTACCCATCCTCCTCCTCGTCCTCTTCCTCCTCCTCCTCCTCCTCCTCCTGATCATCGTCCACATCATCATCGTCATCATCATCCTTATCATCATCATCATCATCATCATCATCATCATCATCATCATCATCAGCATCATCATCATCATCATCATCATCGTCATTGTCATCGTCATCGTCATCGTCATCATGATCATCATCATCATCAGCAGCAGCAGCATCATCATCACCATCACCCCCCTCCTCCCCCTCATCCTCCTCGTCCTCCTCCTCCTATTCCTCCTCCTCCCCCCCTCCTCTTCCTCCTATTCGTCCTCCTTCTTCTCCTCCTTTCCCCGTCCCCCTCCACCTCCTCCTCGTCCTCCTCTTCTTATGCCTCCTCCCTCCTCCTCCTCCTCCTCATCCTCCTCCTCCTCTCTCCTCCTCCTCCTCCTCCTCCTCCTTCCTCCTCCTCCTCCTCCCCCTCCTCCTCCTGCACTTCCTCCTCCTCCTCCTCCTCCTCCTCCTCTTCTCCTCGTCCGCCTCCTCCTCCTCCTCCTCCTCCTCCTCCTCCTCCTCCTCCTCCTCCCCTCCTCCTCCACCTGCTCCTCCTCCTCTTCCTCCTCCTCCTCGTCCTCCTCGTACTCCTCCTCGTCCTCCTACTTCCCCTCCTCTCCCCTCCTCCTCCTCCCCCTCCTCCTCCTCCTCCTCTTGCTCCTCCTCCTCTTGCTCCTCCTCCTCTCCTCCTCCTCCTCCTCCTCCTCCTCCTCCTCTCCTCCTCAACCTTCTCCTCCTCCCTTTCCTCCACCTCCTCCCCTCCACCTCCTCCTCCTCTCCTCCTTCTCTCGTCCTCCTCCTCCTCCCCATCCCCCCCACCTCTTCTTTCCCCTCCACCCGCTCCCGGATCCCATGTGCCCGCGGCATCTATCGAACCGGGCCGGCTCGTGAGGGCCCATGGGGCCCGACGCCGGGCGAGAGAGAATGCCCCCTCGCGAAGCGGTTACGGCGCCAGGTCTTCAGGAAAGAAAAAGCGAGAGAGAGAGAGAGAGGGCGAGAGACTTAGACCCTCGACGTCTTGATTGTTTCACAGCGTCTGCCCCCAGAGGCCCCGACCCCTTCCCTGGGACTGGTTTTTCATTTAGAGTAGTTTTTTGATGGTCCCGGGCCCAGCGAGGACCCCGAGAAAACTGAAAAGCTTTCCGTCCCGTTGTTTTTACGACGAGAGCATGTTTGGGGGAGGGAGGGGGAGGAGAAGGAGGAGGAGGAGGAGGTGGAGGAGGAGGAGGTGGAGGAGGAGGAGGAGGAGTAAGGAGGAGGAGGAGGAGGAGGAGGAGGCGGGGGACGAGGAGGAGGAGAAACAGGCAGACCTCTCGTCGTGAGGTGTTCACAACGCGAGGGCAGATGTCTGCTGGGGCTGGCTTCTCGTCCCGACTCGTTTTGGTCGGCCCACGGAACCAGTGGAGGGCCCCAGGACGGCCGCAAACAGCGCCAAACGACAGGCCGCCGCAGTTTCCGTCGGAGCAAAGCGGATCTCTGGGAAGAAGGAGGGGGAAGGGAGGAGGAGGATGATGAGGAGAACGAGGACGAGGACGAGGACGAGGAGGAGGAGGAGGAGCAGGAGGAGGAGGCGGAGGAGGAGGAGGGGGGAAGGTTTCTTAGAAGGAGGCTGCTTCTTGGAATGCGCCTGCCCTGCATCTATCGAGAAGGTCCGTGCCTTCTAAGTCACAGGGGTGCTGCCATGAAGCCTTCCCCCCTCCCCCTAGCCCCCTATGTGCGCTGCCCAAAAGCGGTTCCCCAAACAGGCTGCCTCAATGCTTGTCGGAGTCAGACGGATCCTTGGGGAGGAAGAGGGGGAGGAGGGGGAGGAGGACGAAGACCCAGACATGCAACGTGCTGATTTGTTTGACACGCGAGCATATCTGGGTTCCCTGAGATCCCGACGGCGCGTACAAGATACAACAACGACATAGTAACAGCTCACGACCAGAGCCCTGGACCCCACCTTTCGGCTGCCTTTTCTGAGCCCGATCGATCCGTGAGGGTCCCGTGGCCCGACTTAACACGCCAGGAGGAAGAAGAGGAGGAGGAGGAGGGGGAGGAGGAGGAGGAAGAGGAGGGGGAGGTGGGGGCAGGAGGAGGAAGAGGAGAAGGAGTTGGAGGAGGTGCAGGATGAGGATGAGGAGGAGAACGCCAGGATCTCAGGGTTGGGGGCCCAGGGACGCCTCTGGCAGCACCTGGACCGTCGATCCTGCCTCCTCCCGTGGAGCGCGCGCGCCGTGCCCGCCGAGGCTGGCGGTGAGCTGTGGCCGATTGCTGGCGTCCCTCCGCCCGCGATCCCTGACGCCCCCTGGCGCAGGATCCCGCCTGCACCGCCGCGCGCGTCTCCGTCCTCGTGTCGCGGGTCTCCTCCTCCTCCTCCGCCTCCTCCTCCAGGCATCTCCTCCTCCTCCTCCCCTCCTCCTCCTCCTCCTCCCCCTCCTCCTCCAAGCATCTCCTCCTCCTCCCCTCCTCCCCCTCCTCCTCCTCGTCCTCCTTCTCCTCCTCCTCCTCCAACCTCCTCCTCCTCCTTCTCCTCCTCCTCCTCCTCCTCCTCCTCCTTTGCTCCTCCTCCTCCTCCTCTTGCTTCCTCCTCCTCCTCCTTTGCTCCTCCTCCTCCTCCTTAACTCCTCCTCCTTCCGCCTCCCTCCTCCTCTGGGGGGCCTCCTCCTGTTCTTCTTCCTCCTCCTCCTCCTCCTCCTCCTCCTCCTCCTCCTACTCCTCCTCTCTTCTTCCTCCTCGTCCCCCTTCTCCTCGTCCTCCTCCTCCTCCTCCTCCTCCTCCTCTTCCTCCTCCTCCCTTTCCTCCTCCCCCCCTCCTCCCCAGACATGTTCGCGTCGTGGCAAATATCAGAACGGGAGGTTTTAAACCGTTTTCGGCCTCTCGGGGCCCTCGCTGGGCTCTGGGACCGTCGAATAACGACTGTGGGCGAGAGGCCTTCCCTGGGGAAAGGGTTGGGATTTCCAGGGACCGCGATTCGACAAAATCAGCACGTTTCATGCCTGGGTGATTGTCCTCCCTCCGTCCCCTACGCCCCCTCCCTCCTCCTCCCCTCCCTCTATCCTCCCTCCCCTCCTCCCCCTCCTCCTCCATCCTCCTCCTGCTCCTCTTCCTCCTCCTCCTCCTCATCATCATCAGCATCATCAGCATCATCATCGTCAACATCATCATCATCATCATCATCATCCTCATCATCAGCATCATCATCAGCATCGTCGTCGTCCATCATCAGCATCAATCATCAGTATCATCATCATCATCATCATCATCATCATCATCCATCATCATCATCATCATCATCATCATCATCATCATCATCATACAATATCATCATCATCATCATCATCATCATCCCCCTCCTCCTCCCCCTCCTCCTCATCCTCCTCCTCCTCCTCCTCCTCCCTGCCAGAGATCCGCTTTGCTCCGGCAAGGGTTGGGGCAGCCTGTTGGCGGCCTCCCAGGGGCCCTCCTCGGGCCCCGCCGGGACCATCCAAAAGACGACCTGGGACGAGAAGCCGGTCCCGAGGAAGCCACCCTGACCTTTGGCCGGGAGCCCCCGCAGCGAACCATTTGAAAGCGTCGGATGGCTGGGCCCGCCTCCTGCCCCCAGACCCCCTCGCATTGCGAGCAGAAACTCGACCGGCGGTTTTTCTGCCTGTTTTCTCGGCCGCCGGGGGCCTCCGCTGGGCCTCGGGATCGTGAAGCAACGGCTCGGAGCGGATAGCCTGTCCCAGGGAAGCGGCCGGGGCCTCGGCGGGGCCGGCCCTGTGAGAAACCACGGCGTCGGGGGTCTGGGTTTCTCTCTCGCTCTCTCTCTCTCTCTCTCTCTCTCTCTCGGGTCGGGCGAAAGGGGGGGATTGGGAAAGGGGGGGTTACGAAATTTGCTGCATGCAGCTGGTTTCGGCCTCACCGAGGGGCCAATTCCTCGATACATGGCCGCTCCCGGCGCCGGGAGGCGCCGGGAGAATCAGCTACGTGAGCTGATTCTCAAAACCTCCCTTTTGCTATCCCCCCCCTTTCGCCCGACCCGACTCTCTCTCTCCTGAGGCCCTGGCGCTGCGACCTTTTCGCGCAGGGCGTTCTCTCGTCGGGCCCCGGAGCCCTCACGGGTCGGCCCGGCTCGATGGATGCCGCAGGCAGACGGGGTCTGGGGCTTTGGTCGAGATGCTTCGCGTCGTTGCAGTTTCAGTCGAACCGAGGTAGAAGATCGAGGTCGGGTCGGGGAGGGTGCCCGAGTGTTCTTTGTGCTTGTTGGGTGTTCTTATGCATCCTGGGGAGGGTATCCTTGGATGGTTCGTATGTTTTGGCCGACGGAGGGTCTCACGCTCTTGGAGCATGTTTTTCTGGCCTATGTCCGACTGTACTTCGCAACGTCAGATCTCAGGATCTCTCGCACTGACTCTTTCGCCGCTGCTCCCTCCCTCCCCTCACTCTCAGTCTCCCTGCGTCTGTCTTCCTCTGCCTCCGCTCTGCCCCCCAGACGATGAGGAGGACCAGGAGGAAGAGCGGGAAGGGGAGCCTCAGAGGAGGAGGCGGAGGAGGAGGAGGAGGAGGAGGAGGAGGAGGAGGAGGAGGGCGAGGAGGAGGGGGACGAGGAGGAGGAGGAGGAGGAGGAGGAGGAGGGGGAGTGCTCAAGGAGGTGGAGGAGAGGAACAGGAAGATGC
>CAUYUJ010019155.1:0-2500 GCA_963575745.1 Prorocentrum cordatum
TGGAGGAATACTGGCGCTGGTTCTCGCCGGCGCGGGGCAGTCTCCCCAAGCGCCTTGCGCAAACGCTTCTGAAGCCCAAGACTGCGTCTGGCGCAGCTGGAACGGTCGTGGCGGCCCGCCACGTTGTCCACCGTCGCAGCTGAACGGTTGGACGCAAGGGTGCGCGGCACGGGCTCGCTGATTCGCACCGCAACGGCAGCGGGGGCCTTCTCGGCCCGCAGGCTGACATGGAATGACTAGCCCACTGGCGCGATGATGATGATGATGATGATGATGATGATGATGATTATGATGATGATGATGATGATGATGATGATGATGGTGATAATGATGATGATGCTGGTGATGATCATGATGCTGATTCTGATGATGAGGATGATGACGATGATGATAACGAAAACGACGACGATGATGTTTATGCTGCTGATGATGCTGATGCTGATGCTGATGATGGTGAGGATGATGATGATGCCGGTATTGACGTTGATCCTGATGATGCTGCTGATGATGCTGATGATGATAATATTGGTGGTGGTGATTAGGTTGATGATGATACGGATGGTTGTCGTGTTGTGAATGGTGATGATGACGAGGATGTTGATGCTGGTGCTGCTGATGTTGCTTTTGCTGCTGCTGATGATGACGACGCTTATAATGATGACGATGATGATGAGGACTCTGATGATAATGGTGATAAGATGATAATGCTGATGGTGATGATGACGATGATGATCTTAATGATGCCGACGATGATGATGAAGGTGATGATGGTGATGATGATGCTGATGACGGTCACGAGAAGGTTTAATATGACTATGCTGATAATGAGGATGAGGATGAGGATGCTGCCCAGTGAAACTCCGAGACCCGTCAACGATATTGCAATCAAACCTCCCTTCAAGTTCCTTCCGATAGGCCCCTACAAGCATTCATTTCACTGAGGGAATTACCCCGTTGGAAGGAGCCGTGTGAACATCTTGAATTGTTCCAGCGCGCCATCACTGGGACTTCAGCACAGCGAATCACCGTCATTGTCGCGTCTTGACGACCCTGAACCGTGCCAGAACACCCTTCCTGGGACCTCAACACCGCAAATCAATGTTACTGTTGCGCCCTGACAGTCAGAGATCGTGCCAAAACTTGCATTTTTAACACGAACGTGCGCGGCGCTGAGGCGAGAGCTACTTTTTGAAAGTTGGCCACCCTCAATCCGTGAAGCTCTTAGAATTTTCAAACACGAATGTGCGCGGTGCCCAGGCGAGAGCCGCATGTTGAAAACCACCCACCCTCCATCCGTGAAACTATCGCATATTCCAGGCTTCAGGATCACAAATGGTGAGGGGGTCTCAGGCGAAACGCCCGGCCCGCCCTCTCGACCGGCCTCGGAGTGCGACAGGGAGGAGTTATCCGTAAGGGCTTCGCCCCCTGCCGCCGGCCCCCTCTCTCGGAGAAAGGGCCATGGAAGAGCTAAGTCATGAGGCCTTGGCGCTGTCGTGAAGCAGTATCGAAACTTCATGCGAAGCCGAGTCGCAATCAGCAAAACCAACTGATCACAAGCGGGGTTACCACACCTGGCGATTGGTAAGACGTGTATGGTTTAAGGGCTTGGTTACCACACCTTGCGATGAAAGGGCCGAGGGAGTTCTCGCAGTTTGGGTTACCACGCCTTGCGATGGATGTGCGTGATGGGTTCGAATTTCAGAAATGTGGCAAATCCCCTGTGTTTTTGGACCCTGACCCCGCGGATCTGCGTAAGGGGTGGCGCGGAATTTCAGAAATGTGGCAAATCCCATGTGTTTTTGGACCCTGACCCCGCAGATCTGCGTGAGGGGTGGCACCGAATTTCAGAAATGTGGCAAATCCCCTGTGTTTTTGGACCCTGACCCCGCGGATCTGCGTGAGGGGTGGCACCGAATTTCAGAAATGTAGCAAATCCCCTATGTTTTTGGACCCTGACCCCGCGGATCTGCGTGAGGGGTGGCACCGAATTTCAGAAATGTGGCAAATCCCCTGTGTTTTTGGACCCTGACCCCGCGGATCTGCGTGAGGGGTGGCACCGAATTTCAGAAATGTGGCAAATCCCATGTGTTTTTGGACACTGACCCCGCGGATCTGCGTGAGGGGTGGCACCGAATTTCAGAAATGTGGCAAATCCCTTGTGTTTTTGGACCCTGACCCCGCGGATCTGCGTGAGAGGTGGCACCGAATTTCAGAAATGTGGCAAATCCCTTGTGTTTTTGGACCCTGACCCCGCGGATCTGCGTGAGGGGTGGCACCGGATTTCAGAAATGTGGCAAATCCCTTGTGTTTTTGGACCCTGACCCCGCGGATCTGCGTGAGGGGTGGCACCGAATTTCAGAAATTTGGCAAATCCTTTGTGCTTTTGGACCCTGACCCCGCCGATCTGTGTGAGGGGTGTTGATTTCGAGCCCCCCCAGCAATTCAGACCACGCGCCCAGGAGGTGCTAAATATCTGGTTTGGGCCTCCCCACCTCTCGCG
>CAUYUJ010019155.1:5000-25400 GCA_963575745.1 Prorocentrum cordatum
TCGGCCGCTGCTCGGCGTCCAGCGCGGAACTCGCCGAACGACCAGCGGCGGCGGCGGTGGTCACTGTCGGCTTACATCGGGCATGTCATTCTCCAGGCGGAACAGTTAAAAATGGTCGAAACATCGAATGGCGACAATTTTTCAACTATTTGGGACTACTTTTGAGTTTTTCTGGTCTGCCTACTTTTTCTTTTCTTCCTAGATCCGCCTTTCGGAGGACATGCCCGCCCTAACACTCGGCGGCGGAGGGCGCCGCAGGTGGGGCCTTCGGGCGGCGCCGCCCCAGCACCGCCGAGTGGCGGCGCCGCCGGCGCGGCGCTGCGGGGAGAGGTGGACATGCTGCTGGAGGAGCCCGCCGCCGCGCCGCCGCTCGCAGGGCCTCCTTCCTCCTCCTCCTCCTCCTCCTCCTCCTCCTCCTCCTCCTCCTCCTCCTCCTCCTCCCCCTCCTCCTGCTCCTCCTCTTCCTCCTCCTGTTTCTCCTCCTCCTCCTCCGCCTCCTCCTCCTCCTCTTCCTCCTCCCCTCGAATGCCGCATCCCTCCCTCGTCGCCTCGGCTGGACATGCTCGCAGCCCGAAGAGGTCGGCACGCGAGATTCTTGGTCGTTTGGGGCTTCGGGGGGCACTCGCCGTTCCCGTGGAACGGGTCGGGACTTCCAGGGACACCAGCACCGATGTCGGCGGTGTGTCTCCGCCGGGGGAAGAGGATCCCGACCTCGGTGATGGTGGTAGTGTTCGGGCTTCTTTGGGAAACCCTGTTCGTCAGCGCGCCCCCCAGGGTGGGCACGCGAAAAGGCCAGCAGCTGTTCCACTCGCAGTGACCCGTAGGGACTCGTCTGAATCAGCGAGCCTCTCTTACGGGGCCACCTCGGAGCTCGCCCCCTTGACCTTAGGGGTATGCCCCCTGCCAGCCCCATGAGAAGTCTGGGGCTGCGGCATAATCTCATCTCAGGGAGTTTGCTAGTTGCACGCGCAGCTCCTTCGTAGGTTCTGACGGTGGCCCCCTTATGCGGATGACCATGACCATGACCTCCTCCTCTTCCTCCTTCTCCTCCTCTTCCTCCCCCTCCTCTTCCTCCCTCGCCTCCTGCGCCGCCCGTGTTCTATGCCTGCCTGCCTCCCCTGGTGTCCCTCCTTGCCTGCCCGCCCGCCCGGCTGCACTCCTTCCCTTCTTTCCTTCCTGCCACATCGATTCAGTAAGGCGCTTGAAGATGTCTGGGAGCTGGGAATCCAAACATACCTACTTCCAGCCTCCTGCATGTATGTTTTTCTTGTTTTTGACCGTGCTCCTCCTCTGCCTTCCCCCCCTGCAAGTGGCCGGGGCAGCAAAGACTGCCGCGAGCAGGCGGCGCGAATTGCGGCCTTGGCGGGTCCCGGGCTCCATGCGGCAGCCCCCAGCCCGGCGTTAGAGTCTGCAGGGTCTGCGGGGGCTCTGCTCAGGCTGAAGCTTCACCGTGTGGGTGCGTCTCCTCCTGCTGCTCCTCCTGCTGCTGCTCCTCTTCCTCTTCCTTCTCCTCTTTCTCTTTCAAGTCCTCCAGCTCCTTCAACTCTTCCTCCTCCTCTTCCTCCTCCTCCTCCTCCTCCTCGTCCGCGTCCTGGTCGTCGTCGTCCTCCTTCTCCTTGTTCTCTCTTTTCAGCCTCCATCCTCCTTCATATTTTGTCCTTGTAGATGCTCCGTGCGTGTCGCACCCCTGGGCGTCTCAGCAGTGCGGGCCAGACGTTTTGCTGGACACTTCTTCGCCATGAAGCATGGAAATTGCTACAGCGCAGGGATGGAGCACATGAGTTTTTGAAACATATGTTGCATTAGCGCCGCGGACATGCGTGTTACCAGTTTCCAGCTGTTTCACAGCTGTTTCAAATATGGTAGGGCATTTTGTGGTTGTTGTTGTTGTTGTTGTTGTTGTTGTTGTTGTTGTTGTTGTTTTGGTTGTTGTTGTTGTTGTGGTTGTTGTGGTTGTTATTGGTTTGTCTTGTTGTTGTTGTTGCTGTTGTTATGGTTGTTGTTGTTGTTGTTGCTGCTGCTGCTGCTGCTGCTGCTGCTGCTGCTGTTGTTGTTGTTGTTGTTGCTGTTGTTGTTGTTGTTGGTGGTGGTGTTGTTGTTGTTGTTGTTGTTGCTGTTGTTATTGTTGTTGTTGTTGTAGTTGTTGCTGTTGTTGTTGTTGTTGTTGTTGTTGTTGTTGTTGTTGTTGTTGTTGTTGCTGCTGCTGCTGCTGCTGCTGCTGTTGGTGTTGGTGGTTGGTGTTGTGTTGTTGTTGTTGTTGCTGTTGTTGTTGTTGTTGTTGTTGTTGTTGTTGTTGTTGTTGTTGTTGTTGTTGTTGTTGTTGTTGTTGAACTCTCATTCTTAAAGAATGATTACTGTTGATCCCCCCCACCGGTGCACATTGTTTTTTTCAATTGAAGTGCCCCCCCGGGGCTCGCACCTTGTTTTTTGTCAAGGAAAGTCTTCCTGCTCAAACTGGCCCCCTGGCCCCCGGGTTACAACAACAACGGCTCCCGCTTGAGACTTCCTCACAATTTAGCCAGGACCCCCGCTCCCGCCCGAGACTTCCTTGCATTTTATTCAAGAATCGCGCTCTCGCTTGGGACTTCCTTACGATTTATTCAGGAATCGCTCCTCCTGCGCTCTGGAGTCGCGCTCTCGCTGGAGACTTGCTTGCAATTTACTGAAGAATAGCGCCCTTGCGTTGGAATTTCTTGCAATTTACTCCAGCGCCGCGCTCCCGACACCCAGGCACCCAGGAGTCGCGCTCACGCTTAGGACTCCTTCACAGATTACATAGGAATCGGGATCTCGCTGCCCTTCGTGGCCCCGTTGCAGCCCTTCGTGGCCCCCTCGCTTTGTTTCGTGGCCCCGTTGCAGCCCCTCGTGGCCTCCTCGTTGCCCTTCGTGGCCCCGTTGCAGCCCTTCGTGGCCCCCTCGCTTTGTTTCGTGGCCCCGTTGCAGCCCTTCGTGGCCCCCTCGCTGCCCTTCGTGGCCCCGTTGCAGCCCTTCGTGGCCCTGTTGCAGCCCTTCGTGGCCCCCTCGCTGCCCTTCGTGGCCCCGTTGCAGCCCTTCGGGGCCCACTCGCTTTGTTTCGTGGCCCCATATATGTATGCCCTTCGTGGCCCCCGCTCGTTCGCGCCCGTGGTGGCCCCATATGCGTGCCCTTCGTGGCCCCGCTGTCGCCCTTCGTGGCCCCCTCGCTGCCCTTCGTGTCCCCGTTGCTGCTCTCAGTGGCCCCGTCCGTACCCTCCGCGGCCAAACATACGTATGCCCTTCGTGGCCCCCGCTCGTTCGCGCCCGTTGTGGCCCCATGTGCATGCCCTTCGTGGCCCCGCTTTCGCCGTTTGTGGCCCCCTCATTGTCCTACGTGGCCCAGGTGCTACCCTCAGTGGCCCCATCGTTGCCTTCTGTGGCCCCGCATTATTTGCCCTTCGTGGCCCACGCTCGTTCGCGCTCTTCGCGGCCTCATACTCATTCCCTTCGTGTCCCCGCTGTTGCCCTTCGTGGCCTACTTCGTGTCCTTCGTGGCTCTGCTGTCGTTCTCTCTCGCTCTCGCTTTCGCTCGTCGTCGTCGTCGCCGTCGCCGTCGTTGCCGTCGTCGTCGCCGTCGTCGTCGTCGTCGTCGTCGTCGTCGTCGTCGTGGTCGGTCCCCTGTCCGTCCCTCTTGGGGTCGGGTCGACGGTCCGCGGCCGCCCCGCCGATCAGCGCTGCCGCTGGCCACGCCGACGGTCCGCGGCCGCCCCGCCGCTTGCCGGGGCCCGGCCTGCAGGGAAGAAAGGTCTACCCCCCAAAAGGGGTTCGATCGAAGACGAAAAGGGCGGGTATCGAGGGTTTGGGAAATTCGCGTTATTCGACACTCGAGCACATAAAGGCGGACAGTCTTGAAACGATTGTTGTTGTTGTTGTTGTTGTTGTTGTTGTTGTTGTTATTGTTGTTGTTGTTGTTGTTGTTGTTGTTGTTGTTGTTGTTGTTGTTGTTGTTGTTGTTGTTGTTGTTGTTGAATTCTCATTTCTGAAAAATAATTATTGTAGATCCCCCCTGTCCGGTGCCCATTGTTTTTTTCAATTGAAGTGCTTCCTCCGGGGCTCGCACCCTGTTTTTTGACAGGGAAATCCTTGCGGATCAGATTGCGTTGTTGGGCCCCGGACTACAACAACAACAACGGCTCCCGCCTGAGACGTCCTCACAATTTACTCAGGACCCCCGCTCCCGCCTGAGACTTCCTCAGAATTTACTCCGGAAGGACGCTCCTGCTTCAGACTTTTTCGCATTTTACTCAGAAGCGGCGCTCCCGCTTGAGACTTCCTTAATCAGGACCCCTGCTCCCGCCCGAGACTTCCTCATAATGTGCTCAGGAATGGCGCTCTCGCTTGGGACTTCCTCGCAATTTATTGCAGCAACGCGTTCTCGACGCTCAGGCACCACGCTCGCGCCAAGGACGCCCTCGCAATTTACTTAGGAATCGCGCTCTCGCTTAATACTTCCTCGCAATTTACGCAAACATCCCGTTTGAATGTCCCGCCCGCCCGACCCGCCCGTCAGGGTCCGCCCGCCCGACCGGCGCTCCCGCCTGAGACGTCCGACAATGTACTCGGGACCCCCGCTCCCGCCCAACTCTTCTTTGAGGAATGCGCCCTCGCCTAGGACTTCCTCGAACGTTCACACTCTTACCCTCCTGCCCCTTCCTCCCCATCCAACCTCCCTCCTCCCTCCCCTCTCCCTCATATCCACCCTCCTCCTCCCTCTTCCTCTCTCCCCTCACCCTCCTCCCATAACCCTCCTCCCTCCTCTCTTCGCCCTCCCCTCTCCAGCCTCCTCCTTCCTCCCTCCTCTGTCTCTCTATCTCCAATCGTCCCCCCCCCCTCCTCGCCCCCTCTCTCCTGGCGTGTTCCCCTTTAGCCTCGTCCCTCCCCCTCCCTTCCTCCCACTCTCCCTCGCTCTCCCCCTTCCTCTTCTTGCAGGGCCCGCGCTAATTCCAATGGTGGGCAAAGAGATGCGTGCCCCATCCTCCGAATGATTCCCCGCCCGTTCACGCCCGCTTGTCTAAGCCTGCCCGCCCCCGCAAAAAGAAAGATTCCCCCCAGAAGGGGGTACGCTCGAAGGCGAAGGGGGCGGGTATCGAGGGCGTGGGTATACACGTTGCATGGCACGCGGGCAAGTAAGAGCGAACAGTCTTAAGATGATTGTTATTATTGTTGTTGTTGTTGTTGTTGTTGTTGTTGTTGTTGTTGTTGTTGTTGTTTTGTGTGTGTGTGTTTGGAAACATATGCAACAACTGGCTCTCACCTGAGCGCCGCGGACATTATATATATATGTATGTATAAAATTAATTGAATCTTTATTAGGTAAAAGCGGCCATCGTGTCAAAGCTGGAGCACCGTTTGGTTCATCATGGGGTTCTCGCCCTTGCGCCGCGCACATTTGTCTTAACAGCTTGCAGCCGCTTCAACAACGGATGGGGGTCGCTTTCAGAATGGGGCTTCTCGCTCTCGGCCGCAGACGGTCGTGCTACAAGTTCACCGTCAATGATGGAACGACCTCATTCTAAAATGGGGCTCTCGGCCTAGCCCCACGCACATTCATTTTTGTTGAGATTTTGCAGCAGCTTCGAAGCTTGAGGGGGGTGTCTTCGCTTTCGCGCGATACGTCTTGAACGTTGAGTGCCAGCAGCTTGAACAAATGCACCAGCTGAACGGCAGGACGGTGATCCCTTTTCAGCATGGGGTTCCCGCTCGAGATTTCCTGGACGTCTATGACCAGAAGTGTAGACCCGTGCATCAGTTGCTTACACAGATGGGGGCGGTCCTTTCAGAACGGGGATCTTTCTGGACGCTTCGTTGAACTGTATGATCATAGTCAGGTTGGAAACGAACACACACACAGACACAACCCATCGTCGACTCCCAGGAAAATCTGGGAACATAATTATGGGTAGTGTGTGGGGGGGGGGAGGGGACAAACGTTCAGAAACTATGAGACAATAGGGGGCATCCTGGGACTTGTGTGTATTCATTTGTGTGTCCCTGGGCTCCTTCAAGAATTCATCGTGTCCCCTACCACTCACTGAAAAGGATGTAAGGCGATGCCTTTTCAGAGCGGGCTCTCCCCAGAGCGGCAAGCCCATCGGGTGTGCTGGGCATTTCAAGGGGACGCCTTTTGCAGTGAAAAAGCAGGCTTGTAGGGACCTGTGGGGAGCGGGCTTGAGATGGGAGGGTGGATTACAGCATCGTTGAGGCGTCTTGGGTCTGTTCTGGTTCTTTTCCTCTTCCTGCTGCTCTCTCCTCTTTCCACGTCTTCCGACTCTTCCTCCTGCTCATCCTCCTGCTCATCCGCCACCTCGTCCTTCTAAGTACGCATCTTCCCTTTTTCGATTGCGCATCAGACGATCGGCCTTTTTTGTTGGAGTTCCAGCTCTGCTATGACATGCGTCCGCGGATACATACCAAATGCGCGGACGGGTGGGAGGGGTGAGACGTCAGATGTGGCGCGAGCGTGCCTAGGTTGTCCTCTCTGCTCCTCTCTCCTCTCCCCTCCTCTCCCTTCTGGGCACACTCCTACTTTCCAGGTATCGCATGCCTCTTGTCCGTGTTGCTCCGGGGGGAACTGTCCGCGAGGTATTCCGTGACACCAGCAGGTTCTCGACGAGGGGAAGTCTTATACCAGGCGCACCGAGTCCGTGGCACTGCCGCCTCGCCGGATCACCTCCAGCATGCGACGCTTGAGATCACTCGCCGTGAAAAATAGGCCCTCCTCTCTCCATCTCTCCTCCCCTCTCCTCCTCGCCCCCCTTCTCCTCTCCTCCCCTCTCTCCTCTCTCCTCTCTCCTCTCTCCTCCCGGTGAACAAAAGATATCCTCCTCTCTCCTCTCTCCTCCCCTCTCCTCCCCCCCTGTTCCTGGGTTCGAGTACCTTGCCGCCGCCTCGCGGAAGGTGCCGATCCGCCCCCGTGGGCGGCAGGAGGGCGTCCGCCGCTCCCTTTAGCCCTCGCGAGAGGATGGAGGGATGGATGCTTCTTCGTTTATGTCGGACATGTCCCTCTACAGGAGGAATATTCAAAAGTAGTAAAACAAATAGGCAGGGTACGATTCGTCTACAACTGACTCGTCTGTATTTTTCGTCCCAAATCCGCCTGTATGAGGACACGCCCGACCTAATTCTTGGGTTCGTTACCATTCTCGTTCTCATTCTCGTCCCCCCCCCCTCTCCCCCCCCCTCTCCTCTCTCGCCCGGCTCCCCAGCTGCGGCCCCGCCCCCCCCTCCGCGCTCGCGGGCCGCCGCGCGCACCCCCGGGGCAGCAGGAGCGGGCGATCGTGCGGCAGCACCTGGAGGCGCCGCCCCCCCCCCGACCTGCCGGTGCCGGTGGAGGGGGGAGGGGGCGGCAGGGTTGTCGCCGCGCGATCGCGCGGCTGGACGTAAGCGGTAAGGCGGGCATGCCCCTCTGCAGGAGGAATGCTCAGAAACAGTCAAGGAACAAATGAGGGGGCCGATTTTTCGGCTATGTTTGATTTGTGTGACTACTTGTTCCCCACATCCTAAGTGGGGTTCTTGTTTTCTCTGCACACCTTCCGCGCAGGATCTCCTCCTCCTCCCTCTCCTCTGCTCCTCTTTGCTTCCTCCTCCGTTCCTCCTCCGCATCATCATCACCATCACCATCACTCCCCACTCATCATCATCATCACCATCAGCATTACCATCACCATCGCACGATCACTCACCATCATCGGCACCGAACGATCATCATCATCATCATCATCATCATCATCATCATCATCATCATCATCATCATCATCATCATCATCATCATCATCATCATCATCATCATCATCCTCACTACTCGCTGACTTGAGGCCTGAATATGATCCCGCCTCGTCTGTGAGTGAATTGTTGTCGCTTCGCGAATCCCCACCAGCCCATCCAGAAACGATGCCCAGAGGAATTGCCTCGATCAGAGAAGTGGGCAGCACACAGAGGAAGCCATTATGAGACATCTTGGGATATCTTGAGCCATCTTGGAGGTCATTTTGGGCTCTCCCAGACGCTCTTGGAGTCATCTTAATCCGTGCCCCCCCCCAAGAGGCCTCCATGTGGCTAAAACCTGTGTAGAATCAATGATTAGGCATTCTCGCCGAGGCCTCTTGGAGCATCTTGGGTGCATCTGGGGGGGCTCTTGGGGCCTCTTGGGGGTCTCTTGGGGGCCTCCGGGGGGCCTCTTGGGGGCCTCTTGGGGCCATTTTGGGGCCATCTTGGGACCTCTTGGGGCTTCCTGGGCGCTTCTTGGGGCCATCTTGGAGGGAGTCGATCAAACAAGAGGGGGGGGTGAATTAGCGCCCCCCCTCGGAAGCCCCTAAAATCGCCTCTTGGACCCCTCTTGGAACGCTCTTGGAGTGCTCTTGGGCGCTCTTGGGGCCGTCTTGGGGCTCTTTTGGGGCTCTCTTGGGGCCCTCTTGGGCCATCTTGGAGCCATCTCCAGGCCTCGGATGGCCATCGGAAGCGAAAAGGCGAGAAAGCAAAAATCATTGATTTTCCTTAGGTTTTGGGACGATTTTGGCCTCTTCGGGGCCTCCTTGGGGAGCTGTTTGGCCACTTGGAGTTATCTTGGGGCCGTCTTTGGGCTTCTTGGAACCATCTTAGGAGCCATCGTGAGCGATCTTGCGCTATCTTGAGCCATCTTGGAGCTCATCTTGGGTTCTCTGAGGCGCTCTTGGAGCCGTCTTGGGCCATCTGGGACGCTCTAACTACCCGCGGCCCCCCCCGTCCAGGTCCAGGGGAGGGGGTAGGGGGAGGGGTAAACCCCTCCCCAAGGGGGAAGAGGGAGGGGTGGAAGAGGATCTGCTCTAGACCACCTACGCCCAGAGGGCTGGTGGGATTGTGAGGAAGTCTCAGGCGGGAGCCCCCTCCCTATGGGGCCCGCACTTCATGTTGGTAATCCGAGCGGGTCATCCTGAAACCTGTAACTGTCGTCACTTTTGCGCACCTGAGGTTTGATTACTGAGGAAGTATGAGGCGGGAGCCTCGTCTGTGAGTGAATTGCGAGGAAGTCTCAGGCGGGAGCCCCCTCCCTATGGGGCCCGCACTTCATGTTCGAATCCGAGCGGGTCATCCGCAACGTGTAACTGTCGTCACTTTTGGGCTCTTGAGGCCTGAATATGGAGGAAGTCTCCAGCGGGAGCCCCGTCTGTGAGTGAATTGCGAGGAAGTCTCAGGCGGGAGCCCCTTCCCTATGGGGCTCGCATTTCATGTTGGTAATCCGAGCGGGTCATCCGCAACGTGCAACTGTCGTCACTTTTGGGCTTTTGAGGTCTGAATATGGAGGAAGTCTCGAGCGGGAGCCTCGTCTGTGAGTGAATTGCGAGGAAGTCTCAGGCGGGAGCCCCCTCCCTATGGGGCCCGCACTTCATGTTCGAATCCGAGCGGGTCATCCGAAACATGTAACTGTCGTCACTTTTGGGCTCTTGAGGCCTGAATATGGAGGAAGTCTCGAGCGGGAGCCTCGTCTGTGAGTGAATTACGAGGAAGTCTCAGGCGGGAGCTCCCTCCCTATGGGGCCCGCGCTTCATGTTCGAATCCGAGCGGGTCATCCGAAACGTGTAATTGTCGTTACTTTTGGGCTCTTGAGGCCTGAATATGGAGGAGGTCTCGAGCGGGAGCCTCGTCTGTGAGTGAATTGCGAGGAAGTCTCAGACGGGAACCCCCTCCCTATGGGGCCCGCACTTCATGTTCGAATCCGAGCGGGTCATCCGCAACGTGCAACTGTCGTCACTTTTGGGCTCTTGAGACCTGAATATGGAGGAGGTCTCGACCGGGAGCCTCGTCTGTGAGTGAATTGCGAGGAAGTCTCAGGCGGGATCCCCCTCCCTATGGGGCCCGCTTCCCGAGGCGCTGGCCGAGGCGGCGACGGCGCTGAGGAAAATGGATTTGCTTGCCCCGACGAGGGGGAAGGGGAGGTGCACATGGAGAAAAGGCAGGGGGATGAGGAGGGAAGGGGCATGGGGGAGGCCGACGACGAGGAGGAGGTGGCGCGAGAGGAGGAGGTCAGCATCACCATCACCATCGCGCGATCACTCACCATCATCGGCACCGAACGATCATCATCATCATCATCATCATCATCATCATCATCATCATCATCATCATCATCATCATCATCACTACTCGCTGACTTGAGGCCTGAATATGGAGGAAGTATCAGGCGGGAGCCTCGTCTGTGAGTGAATTGTGAGGAAGTCTCAGGCGGGAGCTCCCTCCCTATGGGGCCCGCATTTCATGGTGGTAATCCGAGCGGGTCATCCTGAAACTTGTAACTGTCGTCACTTTTGCGCTCCAGAGGTTTGATTGCTGAGGAAGTATCAGGCGGGAGCCTCGTCTGTGAGTGAATTGCGAGGAAGTCTCAGGCGGGAGCGCCCTCCCTATGGGGCCCGCACTTCATGTTCGAATCCGAGCGGGTCATCCGCAACGTGCAACTGTCGTCACTTTTGGGCTCTTGAGACCTGAGTATGGAGGAAGTCTCGAGCGGGAGCCCCGTCTGTGAGTGAATTGCGAGGAAGTCTCAGGCGGGAGCCCCCTCCCTATGGGGCCAGCACTTCATGTTGGTAATCCGAGCGGGTCATCCGAAACGTGTAAATGTCGTCACTTTTGGGCTCTTGAGGCCTGAATATGGAGGAAGTCTCGAGCGGGAGCCTCGTCTGTGAGTGAATTGCGAGGAAGTCTCAGGCGGGAGCCCCCTCCCTATGGGGCCCGCACTTCATGTTCGAATCCGAACGGGTCATCCGCAACGTGCAACTGTCGTCACTTTTGGGTTCTTGAGGCTTGAATATGGAGGAAGTCTCGTTCGGGAGCCTCGTCTGTGAGTGAATTGCGAGGAAGTCTCAGGCGGGAGCCCCCTCCTTATGGGGCCCGCACTTCATGTTCGAATCCGAGCGGGTCATCCGAAACGTGTAACTGAATATGGAGGAAGTCTCGAGCGGGAGCCTTGTCTGTGAGTGAATTGCCAGGAAGTCTGAGGCGGGAGCCCCCTCCCCATGGGGCCCGCACTTCATGTTCGAATCCGAGCGGGTCATCCGCAACGTGCAGCTGTCGTCACTTTTGGGTTCTTGAGACCTGAACATGGAGGAAGTCTCGAGCGGGAGCCTCGTCTGTTAGTGAATTGCGAGGAAGTCTCAGGCGGGAGCCCCCTGCCTATGGGGCCCGCTTCCCGAGGCGCTGGCCGAGGCGGCGACGGCGCTGAGGAAAATGGATTTGCTTGCCCCGACGAGGGGGAAGGGGAGGTGCACATGGAGAAAAGGCCGGGGGATGAGGAGGGAAGGGGCATGGGGGAGGCCGACGACGAGGAGGAGGTGGCGCGAGAGGAGGAGGACGAGGAGGAGGAGGAGGAGGCGGAGGAGAAAGAGGAGGAGGGAAGGAAGGAGGAGGAGGAGGAGGAGGAGGAGGGGGGAGGTGAGGAGGAGAGGAGGAGTAGGAGGAGGAGGGAGGAGGAGGGAGGAGGGGGGAGGAGGAGGAGGGGAGGAGGAGGAGGAGGCGGAGGAGGAGGAGGCGGAGGAGCAGAGGAGGAGGAGGGGAGGAGGAGGAGGAGGAGGAGGAGGGAGGCGGAGGAGGCGAGGAAGGGAGAGGGAGGAGGAGGAGGAGAGGAGGAGGAGGTGGAGAGGATGAGGGGAGGAGGAGGAGGAGGAGGAGGAGGAGGAGAAGGGAGGAGGAGGGAGGAGGGGAGGAGGAGGAGGGAGGTGAGGAGGAGAGGGAAGAGGAGAGAGGAGGGGAGGGATGGAGGAGGAGGAGGAAGGAGGAGCGGAGGAGAAGGAAGGAGGGAGGAGGAAAGGAGGAGAAAGAGGAGGAGGAAGAGAAATAGAGGGGGGAAGAGAGGGCAGTGCAGGGGGCGAGAGGAGAGGGTGTCCGCCAGGGGGAGGAGGAAAGGGCAAAGGGTAAGCTAAACAGATTCTCATGTGGGGTCCTATCGTCGGAGTAATTATTATTCCCCAAATCCGCCTGTAGGAAGACATGCCCGACCTAACGGCAGGCTTGTCGCCGCGTGAGCGTGCGGTTGGACGTGAGCGTGACCTCTGCCGCGTTTCATCGCAACACCGCCTGTCGCTCTCGCCTGCCAGGGCAAGCCCGGTCTTTTCCGCTCTGCCTCCCCGTCCTGATTTTGTTCACGCGCTGGAGGCGTTCCTCGCCGTTTCCTTTACGTTTTGGGTCGACGCTGGCGAAACGAGCGAACATTCAGGCAATTTCGCTGTGGCAAGAAACGCGTAAGCTTGACCCTTCGCCGGAGTGGCTTTTGGTGGGGGCACAGTGGAATCCTCCGAATGATGATCATGATGATGATGCTGATGCTGACGATGATGATGCTGATGATGCTGATGCTGATGCTGATGATGCTGTTGATGATGATGATGATGATGATGATGATGATGATGATGATGATGATGATGATGATGCTGATGCTGATGATCATGATGATGATGATGATGTTGTTGATGATGGTGATGGTGATGGTGATGGTGATGATGCTGATGCTGATGCTGATAATGGTGATGGTGATGGTGATGATGATGATGATGATGATGATGATGATGATGATGATGATGATGATGGTGGTGGTGATGATGATGATGATGATGATGATGATGATGATGCTGATGATGATGATGATGATGATGATGATGAAGAAGAAAAATAATAAGAGGAGGAAAAGGAGGCGGAGGAGGAGGAGGACTTGGAGGAGGAGGAAGAGGAGGAGGAGGACCAGGATCTGGAGGAGTTGGAGGATTTTGATGAGGAGGAGGAGGAGGAAGGGCGATAGTTTACTCAGGAGGAGGAGGGTGGAGGAGGAGGAGGAGGAGGAGGATGAGGAGAAGGAGGAGCAGGAGGAGGAGGATTGGTAGGAGGTGTGAAGCGCTGTTCTTTTTGATTACTTCGACCATGCGCAACAACGATGATGCTTACATTCATTCCTGAGCAGGCGCGCAAATTTTGGAAGCATGTCTCCACGCCTGAAGGCAGAGCCGCTTGAGAAAGATCTCCCAGTGTGTGGGTTGCTGTAGAGTGGAAGCTGTTTTGGCCTCCTGCCTTGCTCCCCCTCTCTCTCGCTCGCTGCCTTCCTCCCTCGCTCTACCTTCCGCCCACCTCCACTCTCCTCTCTCCCTTCTATTCGGCCGCCTGCGGCAAGTCCCGCGACTGTGTCAACTCAGCACTCTGGGTGGTGACTGTCCGAGGAGCACATGGGAAGCTTTGATGTGTGACAACTCGTTTGCCGAGGCTCGGGAGAGCCGTGAAGTGTCACGCTTTTCCGCGTCGTGTGGAAGTGTCTCTATTCGTGCTCGTCATTGTCTCTCTCCCTTCCTCTTCATCCCTCCTCTCTCTCGGGGCCTCTCTTAGGAGTCTCCTGGGGGCATCTTGGGGGCCTCTCCGGGCCTCTTGGGGACTTCTTCGGCCGTCTGAGGACGCTCTTGGGCAGTCTGTCGCCTTGGAGTCTGTCTTTGGGGCCTCTCTGGGCCGTCTTGGGGCTCTCTCGGGGCACTGGGGTTTATTGGCTCGTCTTCGGGCCTGCAGAGTCAGAACGGCCTCGAAAACTTCAAGAGGGTTCCAAGAGGACCTGCAAGAGTCAAAAAAGTGGCGCCACGACGGCTCCAAGATGGCCCCCGAAAGTGGACCCCTCACGGCTGACTGCAGGCGGCGATCGCGCCAGATTGTCACCCACCTCGCGATTCATCTGAACAAATGCAAGAGGCCCCTGAACAATTTGTTGCTTAGCGGTTCCGGTTGGCCCGAAGATGGCCGCAGTGGGAAACGGTTTGTTGGCAGCGGTCCGCGCGACCCTGCGAAAGAACAAGTTTTTGGATGAATCCGTTCTGCACACGGGTCAGAGCTGACGACGGAAAACGGGGAGGCATGGCAAAGGCGACCCCCCAAGCCGCTTGCGCCCAAGGGGCTAGTGGGACTACCGCCCCTCGTCGCGCCCTGCTGTCGCTCTCTCCTCGGGAGAGGACGCCTGCTGCCGAGACCGCCTGGCAAGCGCTAAAGGCTTCCGAGAGCGTCCCGGGACGATTCCGAGCGCGGCCCCGGAAGCGCTGGGAGCCTCTGGAGGTTCCCGACGGCTTTCGCCGAAGGCTTCCGACGGCGCCGAGAGAGTGCCCAAGGCGCCTCCGAAACGCTTCCGAAACGCCTCCGGGGCGCCTCCGACGGGCTCCGAGGGCCGCTCTCTGCCGGCCTCGCCTCCGTTCGGAGGGCAGCGGCCATGCACCTGCACCGATCCCGGTCGGGCCGAGCCCGGGCCCCCGGGTCCCGGGCCCCGTCGCGTCGTGGAAAAAAAAACGGCGACGGGCGGTTTTTTCCTACCAGTTTCAGGCTCCTGGGGGCCCTGGTAGGGCCTCGGGGCCGTCAAGGAAGGACTCGGGATGAAAAGCTGGGAGGGGGATGAGGATGAGGATGAGAATGGGGATGAGGATGAGGAGGATAAGGAGGAACAGGAGGAGGAGGAGGAGGAGGAGGAGGAGGAAAAAGTAGAATGATAATAGTAATAATAAGAAGAGGAGGAAGAACAGGAGGAGGAAGAGGAGGAGGAGGAGGGAGGATGAGGAGGAGGAGGAGGAGAAAGCGGAGGGGGAGGAGGAGGAGGAGGTAGGGGAGGAGGAGGAGGAGGAGGAGGAGGATGTGAAGGAGGAGGAGGCGGAGGCGGAGGAGGAGGAGGAGGGTGAGGAGAAGGAGGCGGAGGAGGAGGAGGAGGAGGAAGAGGGGGAGGATGATGAAGACGAAAAAGACGAATCATAATGATACTACGAACAACACCAATACTAATAATACTCTTCATACTAATAAGAACGCGAATCATGAGAAGTATAACAATAAGAATAAACATAATATTACCACTACAAAGAAGAATAGTCTTAATACTACGAAGGCGAATAACAGCTCTAATAAGAAGACTAAGCATACTAATAATACTACTAGTAATAACATTAATAAGAAATACAAGAGTAGTACTTCTCATACTAAAAAGAATAATAATAATAGGTTTCGGTTAGTTTTCGGTTCCCCGCGATTTTGAGATTTCTGCAGATGGCCGTTCCAAAACGATTCAACATATTCTTCTTCTTCTTCTTCTTCTTCCTATTCTTCCTTCTCCTTCTTCTGCACCAGCTCCTTCTGCGCCACCTCCTTTGTTCCCTTCATTCCGTCAGGCCACTGGAAGACCCCCCCAAACTAATACCAAAAATAGCAAAACAAGCAATCAACAACAACACATACAAAAACAACGTTCTGGGATAATCCAGGCTACAGCAGAATCCTTGCGAAACATTGCCTTTTCTGCTTTTCTTGCTTTTTCTGGTTGTTGCTGTTGCTGTTGCTGATGCTGTTGCTGTTGCTGTTGCTGTTGCTGTTGTTGCTGTTGCTGTTGCCGTTGTTGTTGTTGTTGTTGTTGTTGTTGTTGTTGTTGCTGTTGCTGTTGTTGTTGTTGTTGTTGTTGTTGTTGTTGTTGTTGTTGTTGTTGTTGAATATTATTACTTCTAAAGAATAATTATTGTTGGGCCCCCTGGTGCACGCCCCCCCTGCGCCGCCTAGGCCGCAGCTACATTTTCATCATTTTCGTGAGGAAGCCTCAGGTAAAACGATGTGATCCAGATCCGGTTGTTTTGTTGTAATCCGTTTTCCCTTGCAAAAAACACTATAAAATGACATTTCTTGTTCTAATATAATCAAATTTCAAGAATCCCTTGCAAAAAATAAGGTAAAGTGGACATTCGCGCGCGCAAGACGAAATCCTTCCAAAAGCTTAGTGTTCGGAGCGATTTTAACATAAAAACATCAAAAAACCAATGGTTTTTCAACAAAAAATGTCAAAATCTCATCCCGCGCGCTCTTGCGGATTCGTAGGAAACCCAACACTTTTTAAACATTTCTGTCAAACGGGCTTTTGCGAGCAACTTTTTCGAACTTCTGCGACAACGGTTGCGCACCTGCCAGGGCCATCATCCCTGTCAAATAATACCATGCGGGACACATTCGTTTTTTCTTCGCGCGCGCACGCCGTCGTCGTCGGCCGCGGGGCCCTGAATAGTAGCCACGGTCGTCCGCATGCCACGAAGTGAAGTGTCCGAACGTCATAGGGCGGGAAGCTGGGTGTGGGTGGTGGCGAAGAGTCGTTTGGAAATTTGGTAGAGCTTGAACCGGCCCCCCCACAAAGTGGGGGTATTGCCCGCCTCCTATGAAAACCCTGGCACTGGTGAGAACGGAGTGTCCCCACGTGCTAGTAATTGTTGTTGTTGTTGAAACATTATTATTCTAAAGAATAATTATTGTTGGGCCCCCTGGTGCACGGCCCCCCTGCGCCGCCTAGGCCGCAGCTACATTTTCATCATTTTCGTGAGGAAGCCTCAGGTAAACGATGTGATCAAGATCCGGTTGTTTTGTTGTAATCCGTTTTCCCTTGCAAAAAACACTATAAAATGACATTTCTTGTTCTAATATAATCAAATTTCAAGAATCCCTTGCAAAAAATAAGGTAAAGTGGACATTCGCGCGCGCAAGACGAAATCCTTCCAAAAGCTTAGTGTTCGAACGATTTTAACATAAAAACATCAAAAAACCAATGGTTTTTCAACAAAAAAATGTCAAAATCTCATCCCGCGCGCTCTTGCGGATTCGTAGGAAACCCAACACTTTTTAAACATTTCTGTCAAACGGGCTTTTGCGAGCAACTTTTTCGAACTTCTGCGACAACGGTTGCGCACCTGCCAGGGCCATCATCCCTGTCAAATAATACCATGCGGGACACATTCGTTTTTTCTTCGCGCGCGCACGCCGAAATCTCCAAAAACCATTGGGCTTCTTAAGAATTTTAGCACCGCGCATCATAAAATCACACGAATCGCACCGTAGGTCCTCGAAAAACACCTGCACGACTTTTCAAAATTTCTACCCGCGCGCGCTGTCCTAACAACTTCTGTGGGTGTGTACTCCACGCCAGTGTAGTAGCCACGGTCGTCCGCAGGCCACGAAGTGAAGTGTCCGAACGTCATAGGGCGGGAAGCTGGGTGTGGGTGGTGGCGAAGAGTCGTGTGGATATTTGGTAGAGCTTGCACTGCCCCCCCACAAAGTGGGGGTATTGGCTGGCGTCGCATGAAAACCCTGGCACTGGTGAGAACACTGAGCGTTCGGGTAAAATGATTGTTGTTGTTGTTGTTGTTGTTGTTGTTGTTGTTGTTGTTTTTTTTCGAATGTCTCACTGGTTTGGCTTCTCTTCCTCCTCACCTTGCTCCTCCTCCTCCTCACCCTACTGCTCCTCTTCCTCTACTCCTGCTCCTCCTCCTCCTCCTCCTCCTCCTTTCCTTCCTCTCTGTAGGAGGAGAGGAAGAACAAGGAGGATAATGACGAGGAGGAGGAGGAGGAGGGTGAGGAAGAGGACGACGAGGAGGAGGATGAGTATGCAGGAGGAGGATGAGGGAGGAGGGGGTTGGCCTCTCCTCCTCCTCCTCCTCCTCCATCACCACCTCTTCCTCCTCCTCCTCCTCCTCCTCCTCCTCCTGCTCCTCCTGCTCCTCCTGCTCCTCCTCCTGCTCCTCCTCCTGCTTCTCTTCCTCCTTCTCCTTCTCCTCCTCCTCTCCTTCGTCTCATCCCAGCCCAACAGCACAAAGGTCAAACAAAGCCGAAGTGAAATTCTGCATGCACTGCAATGCACTTCGAGGCAGGACGCAGCAATACAATGCAACGCAATTCACGGTGGATATGTGAAAATGCCAAATTTGGTTTCCGGGACGCATGTGGGCGGTCCCACTGGGGGCGTCGGTGGAGCTCCTAATGGGGCCACCAAGCGCTATATTGGGTATGTGAAAATGCCAAATTGGGTGTGCGGGACGCATGCGGACAGTCCCACTGGGGGCTTCGGTGGAGCTTCCTGTGGGGCCACGAAACGTTGTACTGGTGGGTGAAACTGCCAAATTGGGTGTGTGGGACGCATGTGGGAGGGCCCACTGGGGGCTTCGGTGGAGCTCCATCTGGGGGCCACGAAGTGCTGTACTGGGTGGGTGAAACTGTCAAATTGCGTGTGCAGGGCGCATGCGGGCGGTCCCACTGGGGGCTTCGGTGAGCTCCCTATGGGGCCACGAAGCGCTGCACTGGGTGGGTGAAAATGCCAAATCGGGTTTGCGGGACGCACGCGGACGGTCCTACTGGCCACGAAACGCCGCACTGGGTGTGGCGGACGCATGTGGTACCCTCCCCCCCTGGGGCCTTCGGTGGAGCTCCCTATGGGGCCACGAAGCGCCGCACTTGGTGTGGCGGACGCATGTGGTACGCCCCCGCTGGGGCCTTCGGTGGAGCTCCCTATGGGGCCACGAAGCGCCGTACTGGGTGTGGCGGACGCATGTGGTATCCCCCCTGTGGAGCCTCTGTGGCCTTCGGTGGAGCTCCCTATGGGGCCACGAAGCGCTGTACTGGGTGTGGCGGACGCATGTGGTACCCCCCCTCTGGGGCCTTCGGTGGAGCTCGCTATGGGGGCCACGAAGCGCTGCACTGGGTGTGGCGGACGCATGTGGTACCCCCCGCTGGGGGAGCTCCCTATGGGGCCACGAAGCGCCGTACTGGGTGTGGCGGGCGCATGTGGTTCCCCCTTCCCTGGGGCCTTAGGTTGAGCTCCCTATGGAGCCACGAAGCGCCTGGGTGTGGCGGACGCATGTGGTCCCCCCCCCCTGGGGCCTTAGGTGGAGCTCCTTATGGGGCCACGAAGCGCCGCACTGGGTGTGGCGGACGCATGTGGTACCCCCCTTTAGGGGCCTTAGGTGGAGCTCCCTATGGGGCCACGAAGCGCCGCACAGGGTGTGGCGGACGCATGTGGTACCCCACCCTGGGTTGGGTGGGTGAAACGCATGGAGGAAGGAGGAGGGGGAGGAGGGAAGAGGAAGAGGAGGAGGAGGAGGAGTGAGTGAGTGAGTGAGTGAGTGAGTGAGTGAGTGAGTGAGTGAGTGAGTGAGTGAGTGAGTGAGTGAAAGAGTGGGACGCGGCGCTGTCGCTTCAAAACGAGGATCCAACACCACAGGATGGTTGGAAATTTCGACAACGGGTTATTCACAATCCGTGAAACTCGTGCAACTGTTCAGAAAGAACCGCGGCGCTTAGGCGAAAACCATATTTTCCCTACCTTGGCTCTGCCTAGAAGGGTTCTTACTCTCTATCTTAAAGGGGCCGGGCAGTGGGAACCAGCCCGGGCGGTTCCCCCGGTATCCGCCCCGCGGTTCCCCCAGTTGCGCCCCCCTGGGTTCACCCAGCTAAGCTAAGCTAAAATAAGCTTAGCTTAGCTTAACTTAGCTTAGCTTAGCTTAGCTGAGCTTATATCATCTCAGCTTAGCTTAGCTTACCTTTGCCTAGCCTAGCCTAGCCTAGCTTAGCTTAGCATAGCTTAGCTTAGCTTAGCTTATATCACCTTAGCTTAGCATAGCTTAGCTTAGCTTGGCTTAGCTTAGCTTAGCTTAGCCTAGCCTAGCTGATCTTAGCTTATCTTAGCTTAGCATAGCTTAGCTTACCTTAGCTTAGCGCAGCGCAACATAGCGCAGCGCAGCATTAGCACATCATCTGATAACAAAACATAGCCAATCATATCATATCATAGCATAGCATAGCTCAGCATAGCATAGCATGGCATAGCATAGCATATCATAGCATAGCGCAGCATATCATATCATATCATAGCATAGCATTGCTTACCATAGCACGGCGCAGCATAGCATAGCACAGCATATCATAGCATAGCATATCATAGCATAGCGCAGCATATCATAACATGCCATATACTAGCATAGCATAGCATAGCGCAGCATAGCATATCATAGCATAGCCTAGCATAGCATAACATAGCGCAGCATATCATAGCATACCAACTCATATCGCAGCATCGCATACCATATCATAGCATAGTATAATATAGCGCAGCATAGCATAGTATAGCCTAGCATGACACAGCGCATCCGAGCGTACCCTAGCATAGCATATCATAGCATAGCGCAGCATAGCGCAGCATACCAACGTATAGCATAGCACATTATAGCTCAGACGTGTAGATGTAAATGTAGATATAGGTGTAGGTGTAGCTGTGGATATAGATGTATATGTATATGTAGGTGTAGATGTAGGTGCATATGTATATGCATATCGGAGTCTCGCTGCTGATCTTGATGTAGATGTATATGCAGGTGTAGATGTAAATCTAGCTGTCGGTGTATACGTAGATGTGGCTTTCCTAACTGCTCCAACTCCTAGGTAGGGTCGCACTGGGCTAATTGAAAACTACCCGCCCTCCCTCCATCTGTGAAGAGGAGGAGGAGGAGACGGAGGATGAGGATGAGGATGAGGATGATGATGATGATGATGATGATGATGATGATGATGATGATGATGATGTTGATGATGATGATGATGATGATGATGATGATGATG